>OZ030023.1:27612500-28039857 GCA_964023405.1 Apodemus agrarius
CCTGGAACTGGAGTTGTTGTGAGCTACCATGTTGGTGCTGGGAAGTGAACAGGAGTATTCTGGAAAGATAGCAAGTGCTTTGAATGACTGCACTGTCTCCCCAGCCCCGTGTGTTACAGTCACGCTCCTTAGAATGCTAAGATGAGGTCATTAGGGTGGATTCCAATCCAATATGACTGATATCCTGGTTAAAAGTAGAAAAGTTGGAGGTAAAGGTATTTTGTTTGTTTGGTGTGTAAAAGATCCTGAAGAAATAGATGTTAGACAGACAGACAGACAGACAGACAGACATAACAGATGAGAGGGGAAGGAAAGGGAGGAGAAGGGAAGAACAGAGACTGCGAGAGATCGAAAGAGGAGAGAGAGAACGTTGCCGAGGAAGGCATAGGTCGGAGCAACAGCTCCAGAAGGAAAGGAAGAGCCCAGGCCAGCCAGCAGCTCGCCGGCAGCCTGTAGAGCAGGGCCGGTCCCCCTCTTCCTTCTGGGAGCCAGCCCTGCCCACACCCTGATTTCAGACTTGCATCGACTTTACTAAAGCGATGCATTTCCCACATGGAAAACCCATACTTCTACTGTGCTGTCCTGGCGAACTACATGTGAACGCCTTCTGCGGCACCGTGCCAACTAAACTGAGGACTCCCTGGATCGAGGGCACTGTGGGTAAAACGGGAGTTTAGGGTCTGGGTCCTCTTGTCAGGCGCAGTGGCTACGGCTTGCGGTTCCGTGCTGTTGATCGTCTGCAGTACCAAAGATGGTAACTAAACTCAGTGCTCATTCTTTTTTTTTTTTTTTTTTTTTTTTTTTTTTTGGTTTTTCAAGACAGGGTTTCTCTGTGTAGTCCTGGCTGTCCTGGAACTCACTTTGTAGACGAGGCTGGCCTCGAACTCAGAAATCCGCCTGCCTCTGCCTCCCAAGTGCTGGGATTACAGGCGTGTGCCACCAGGCCCGGCTCTCAGTGCTCATTCTTGCCTAACTTTGCCTTATGCGACTGCTCTTGGGATGCCTTGCAACTCTTGAAAAGCAAAAGCAATAACTCAATTATTCTGAAAATTTGTCGTGCATGTAGGCTCAGGGAAACAAAAATTTCTTGCTGTCACAAGAAGCAAAACAAAACAAAACAACAGCAACAACAAAACAAAAACAATGGAAACCACCGCCCCCCCCCCATGTTGTAATACGAGATGGTCCCTGGTTTTGAGAATGTCAAAAATCCGTCCCAAAACCCAGATATGGATCCCATAGCCAGCTTTAATGTGTTTTAAAATCTAGAAGCACCATTTTAAGTTCTTGCACATACAGCCAGATTTCCCTGCTAAGTACTACAACTGAATGGCTTGAAACTCATTTGCGAACTGTCTTCCCTAACCCTCCTCCTCCCCTATCCTCTAATGTGGGAGAATGAGGTACCAGTCAGGAGGACAGGTCGAGGAAGAAACTCTCCACGTGTAGATAAATGCAAAACCAGCTGGTGATCACTGAGGCTTGTGTAGCCCTGGCTGTCCTGGTAGAAAGCTGACAGTGGTGAAAGGAACCAGTCTCTTCTAGAACAGATCCCCAGGGGGTCACTGTTCAGACCACGAACTGAAGATTTGCTCTCTGTAGAGAAATCGTGTAGATCAGTGGGGTGTGGTGACATGGGGCTCCAAGCTCTTAGGATTGGACCATCACCACTTCTTATACAGTTCAGCCGGTACCTCGAGCTGGAATGTTTATCGTTCTTGGTTCTAGATGCTGAGATGGCTAGAGGTGTTGTTCAGAGAGGCGTGTGCACGGAGTACTTGCAGGTAAAGGAGTGCAGCTCCAAGAGTAGTTTTAGGAGAAAGAGTACGAAAACCCAAGCCAGCAGCAGTCTCAAGTTACAGAAGTTACTGCCGGAGTATGCCTGCTTTGAGCTCACTGTCCTTGAGAAGGCACCGAGGATCGGAGGACTTCCCTTGTATGTGAAAAGCTTACCATTATAATATTCTTTATCATTAGATAAAGAATAAACACCCTCCAGTTTCTAACAGCCTTCATTCCGGAGTGAGCGATCCAGTCAGTCTCCCAAGGATCAGAGATCAGAGCATTTGGTTTTCTTTCCTTTTTTCTTTTTTTTCTCTTTCTTTCTTTCTTTCTTTCTTTCTTTCTTTCTTTCCTTCTTTTTTTTTGTCTTTTGTTTTTGGGGGTTTTGTTTTGTTTTGTTTTTTGGGGTTTTTGGGTTTGGGTTTGGGGTCCCCCCCCCCCCGAGACAGGGTTTCTCTGTGTAGCCCTGGCTATCCTGGAACTCACTTTGTAGACCAGGCTGGCCTCGAACTCAGAAATCCTCCTGCCTCTGCCTCCCAAGTGCTGGGGTTAAAGGCGTGCGCCACCACCGCCTGGCTTGGTTTTATTTTCTAAGCCCATGGCGGACAGACACACACCCACAATCTACACACCACCCAAGTGAGCATCCTTGCTTTTCAGCCAGCACACTATCTTAAACAAGGCTCTGAGCCAGTGTGTACAGAGTCCCCTCGTGACGTGTTTAATATCTGCGTGGCCTTTCCATTCTATACACGAGCCGTATTTATTTAACCCACTTTTTATAAATAGAGAGCAATTTGAGTTTTTTCCATTCGTACAAAGGATGCGGCCATAAATATCTCTCCTACAGATTTCTTTGTACAGTTGTATGATTTGTTTCCACAAAGGAAATCCCATGAAGTATAAATGGCCGCACCAAAGATGTCTTAGTTCTGGGACTGGAGAGAAGGCTGAGCAGTTAGAAACACTCGCTGCTCTCGCAGAGGACCTGGGTTACAGGGCAGCTCGCCACTGTCTGTGATCTCAGTTGTGAAGATCTGGTGCACCCTCTTCCGGCCTCTGTAAGCATCAGGCATGCAGGTGGGCAACATACCCCCATGAAGACACTCCACACGTTATATATATATAATATGTATATATTAATAAAAAAATTTTTGAAAAGATGTCTTAGTCTAGATCGCTATTGTCACATAGCCCTTTGGGTTGAATATTTGTCCCCTCAGAAACTCATTGAGAATTTGTTGCCAAAGATAATTGTGTTAGGAAGTAGAACCTTTAAAAAAAAATGAGCCAGGCAGTGGTGGCACATGCCTGTAATCCCAGCACTTGGGAGGCAGAGGCAGGCGGATTTCTGAGTTCGAGGCCGGCCTGGTCTACAGAGTGAGTTCCAGGAAAGCCAGGGCTACACAGAGAAACCCTGTCTCGAAAAAAAAAAAATGAGATTAGGCCATGAGGTTAATACTTTCGTGGATAGATTTAATGCTTTAATAATATGTGCCGGGTAGTGATGGCACATGTCTTTAATTCCAGCACTTGGGAGACAGAGGCAGGAGGATTTCTGAGTTCGAGGCCAGCCTGGTCTACAGAGTGAGTTCCAGGACAGCCAGGGCTACACAGAGAAACCCTGTCTCAGAAACCACCACCACCACCCCCAAAATCAATTAAATAAATAAATAAAGGGAGATGTTTTTCCTCTCCCCCCTCCCTGTTTCTGTCAGTCCCCTCCCCCCACTTCTGCTCCTTCCCCCAGCAAGAAGCAGTGTTGGCCCCAGCTGGGATGGAGTGTTGAGCACTGTCTTCTTCGGAGCAGAAATCTGACCTTTGACAGACACTAAACCTATCAATACCTTGAGCTCTAGCGTCCCAGCTTTCAAAGAAGAGAAAAAAGTTCCTGTTGTTTATAAGTTACCCAGTAGACTATATTCTGTCTGGTTGCATAGACAGATGAAGGTATTGAGTAGTTTATAAACAACAGCTTATTTCTCGGTTCTAGAGTCTGGGAGATCCAAGATCGAGGTGTTGGTAGGTTGTCGTCTGGTGAGGGCTGCTCTCTGCTAACAAGATTGGGTTTTATTGTGGTGTCCCCACGTGGTGAAAGGCATGACAAGCAGACCACACGGCTCTCTGAAGACCCCTACCAAAGCACTGGCTGCAGTTGGGAGGTGCCTCACAGTCTGGTCACCTCCTAGAGTCCCCATCTCTTAATACAATCTGTCCCATTAGACTTGGTTCCATTGTGAATTTTATTTTTATTTACTTATTTACTTATTTGTTTATTTGTTTATTATTGTTGGTTTTTTTTTTTTTCAAAACAGGATTTCTCTGTGTAGCTCTGACTGTCCTGGAACTTACTTTGTGGACCAAGCTGGCCTCGAACTCACAGAGATTCTCCTGTCCCTGTGTCCTGTGTGCTGAAATAAAAGGCAATGTGCCACCACACCTGGCTACCATTGTAAATTATAGACAGACACACGCATTCACACCAAATCAAAAAATAGATCTTTTTTTAAATTTGTTTGTTCGTTTGTTTTGATAAATATTTGCAAGAATGTGTACCAACTGATAGTCCTAATAAGATAGCTTTTTCAGACATCATATCATAATTATAGTTATTGACATGGCTTTCGCGATAAATGTCTCCGACTGTGACTGGAAAATCTCACTGGTGCTCAGGTCCAGAAATTCAGCCATCGCACACAGCTCTGCCAGCCGATTAGTGGACAAGGTGGTCTTCAGCACTTCAGGGAGAAGAGGTAGAAAAGCAGAAGTTAGCACTATTGGGTTCTCGGGGAAAGGAGCTGATCAACTTTTTCTGGTCCCAGATCAATACATGGAGCTGTGTGCAGACGCTGTCCCTGGATGCACACTACTCTGTCCCTGCTCTTCTGGCGCACAAGCCAGCAGCAGCAGCCAGAACATCCGGGTCTTTCAAACATAACCTTGGAGGAGAAAGCATGCTCTCAGAGAGTCAGCTTCTGCTAAGACCAAGAGAGCCGTTCTCACAATGAGTTTATGTCAGGATGGATGCGGACTAGACACTCCTGGATTAACTGTGACAGTGACAGTCCCCTTATGGTCAACTGACTGAAGACAGATTCCCTTTTCGATGGCACTCTTCAGAGTGTGACTGATTGCTGGAGAGTCACCTTGTCCCATCCTGCTCTTCTGTCTTCAGTCTTAAAAACTGGGATCTCTCCCTTTTACACCTCTGAGAGGGGATAGATTTCTTCTTCAGATTTCTCTCTCCCTCTTGACTCCCTGAAGTTGAAAGCCTGGCTTTTGCGAAGTCTGTCTGGGAATCAAGATGGACACTAGCGTTTGTCTCAGAAGACCTGAACTTGGGGCCCTGTCCTCCCCACTGCCCTCAGAGCTCAGGGGAACAGCGTAGAAAGTAGCTATGAATATGGTGTAGACTTGTGGGAGGAAGGCACCTTGTGACTGAAATTCTGTGTCCCCTGTCTAGCTGATGATCAGAGGGTAATATGTTCATCTACCTTGTTTTTTTAGCTTTTCGTTAATACAGAATTTAGAGGAAGAGGGGTTTTATTAATTGACTTCCTTTAATTCGTTACATTACCCTCAAAACCTGTGGGCTTCAAAGCTCAGGAAATTAGAGACAGATCCAATTATGGAAGCAACAGCTGATGAAGTACTCGTCTACTGGGCATGAAGCCCTGACTCATAGCATCGCAGAAAGCAGGCATGGTGATGCATGCATGTCAGCATTGAGGAGATGGAGTCAGGAGAATCTGAAGTTCCCTGTCATCCCCAGCTAAATATCAAGTTAGAGGCCATCCTTGGCTACATGAGACCCTGTCTGAAGACAAACAGCTCATTATTATGGGAGCAAGCAAATGCTCTGTGGCTTTCTAAGTGCAGAGGTTGTGAATCCACAAACTTTCCATTGTCTCCCTTTTTAAAAAATTATTTCCTAAAAGCTTTGATAGTTCCACACACCTACACATATAATAGATTTTAGTCTATTTTACCCTTTCGCTGTCTTGTGTTCTTTCTCACAGTGTTCCCTCCACTTTCACATATTTTTGTGTGTGCGACCCACTGAATTTCAACAGGGCTTCCTGGGCAAACATGAGAGGCTAGTTCCTGGAACATGGACAAGTTATCAGTGGTTATAACCCTGAAGAAAGTGGTGCCTTTCCCCCCAGCCACTGGCAACTGTCAGTAGTTCCTCAGTGGGGTGTGTGTGTGTGTGTGTGTGTGTGTGTGTGTGTGTGAGGGGGGAGGGGAGGGCTGTCATGAGCCCTTCTCCATTGAAATGCTTGCCCACTCTTGCTCAGGGTTTGTGCGGACACCTATAGCTATAGTGAGTCCCTGAGCTCATTAGCTAGATCATGTCGAGAAGACACTGTTTCACAATATTTCCAAACTCTGATTTTCATGTTAACAGAAAGGCACCTGTGTGTAATTATAGATGTCCCATGGGACTGAGCACTCGATGGATACTTACAGTCTGCACGTTGACTGGTTGTGAGTCTCTGCATTAACCTCCATGGGCTGCAAAAAGAAGCCTCTCTGATGAAGTCTGAGAGGTACATTAACCTATGGGTATAAAAATAATGATTTAGAAAGCAGTTTGATATCATGCCCTTTTAGAAAAATAACAGTTGTGGGTTTCCTTTTAGAGCTTATGGACCAGTGTAGCTACAAGCTCTTGGCTGGGTGGAGTGGCTTTCTTCTAAGGAGTAAGGCCGTGAATCTAATCAGAAATTGGTTGGTTTCTCCCTTAGCATCCCCGCCACTATCACACGAATGGGCACATTTTCACAGGCATGTCGTTATTGCAGTTTATAGAGTTCATATCCAGCTAAGACTGGTGATGATGTTTCTTTCCCAAAAGCCTGCATGTAGCTTCTGTCACTGTGAAAGCCAGTCAGCCTGAAAGAAGCTTCCAGATTGAGTTCTCCATGTTCTGTGACCAAAGTACTGTGGGGTTTTGTTTGTTTGTTTGTTTGTTTTTGTTTGTTTTCAACAGTAGGATCCTTCCATCAGGTTCTAACGGGAGACCAAGAGCAGTGGCTGGCAGGAGCTTGCGTTGTTTCTGGACTAGCTGAGATCTTCCTGATCAACAACCCACAGGAAAGTATCCTATACCTGGCATTGGGCTTTTTGCTTAATATCGTATGGCTTCTGGAAGGTGCATTATCTTCTGTTTGAAGAGTCATGGACCTAGCAGGTCTCCAAAGAAGATATCTTCATTAATAAGATTAGAAACTGAGACCATCCTGGGTCATGAATATGTCTGTGTAGGACAGACACTAGCAAAGGCAAAGTACAAATAAGAATTATGAAACCAAATATTCTACACTACACACACACACACACACACACACACACTCACACACATACACACACAGTAACACACATACAAACACGTACACATGGGGTGGAGAAGAAAGACAAAATTTAAGAAAAGAAGGAAAATATAGTCTAGCCATATTTCTTGAATCATTGGGAACGTTCTTGATTTATGTATCGTGAAGACACAAGGAGCAGAGACATACACACAAATTATACACTAATGCATATACTTTAATTATATTTGAGTAGAAGCAAGTTCAGAAAGACTATCTATATGTAAATATTCATTTGCATCTGTTTGACTGAACAAGGGTGAAGCATGGAAACAGACAGTGGGTGTTGACTTTGGTAGCTCAGGGTGAGTTGTGTCTACTTCCTTCAGCTTGCACTATCTCAGGTGGTATGACAAGCAAGCTTTGAAACACATCAATAAAGGGTAGCAGATCAAATGAAAAGAAAACCTTTGTTTCTCTGACTTTGAGGAGAGATAAGAGAGCGAAGGAAAGTACAAATGATCTGTATCCCCTGACTCTACTTATGCCAACCAGAGTCCTTCCTCATTCATGGTCTAAAGATGTAGCTCAGTGAAAGAACAATTTCTTAGCTGATTGCCTATCACTATTAAAAAATTAATTTACATATACATAAATACAGGCATCAAAACATCCTTCAGAATTATTTGAAACATTTTCCATCGGTATCTTTCAAGTGTCACAAAGCCTAAAATGTCTGAGGTGATAATTATGACAATTACCCTGATCTGATAATTATACATTGTGTGTAGGCACTGAGATGTCACTGTACCCCATAAACCTGTATGACAACCATATGACAATTAAAAATACACATCAAAATTCATTAAAATAAAATGTAAAACGAAAGCATTACCTTTTAGCTTTTGTTTCTAGGGATAGCACCTCTTCCTTTGTTCTTTGAATTTTCAATTGTTCCTTTAGAGTTTCAAAAGCTATTTTGGGAATGAGTTATATTTATAGGTAAGACAATACAAGAAGAAAACACTTAAGACATGGGAACAGCATGAAGCTTGTTTATAAACTGCGCTTTGAGTCATAGTGGGGTAATACTCTGATAAACCCATCTTGAGTTGAAAAATGTATCCAGGTCACCTCCGACTGGCCCTCACTGCTCAGCGAGCTGCAGTGTGGTGCATGGACTGTGCTGTACTGGAGTTTCTCTTATTGATTGTGTGGCTGACTGAGGGCTATGGTTCACCATCCTCACCAGTCCTGGAGATCATATCCCACTGTTTATTGCTAGCCTGGGAAGGGACCAAAACTCGGAATTCAAAGCCTGTTGCCTACTGAAAGGGTGTGGCTATTGCACCATTGTGAGCCACCAGGTGGTTGCTGGGAACTGAACTCAGGACCTCTGGAAGAGCAGTCAATGCTTTTTTAAGCACCGAGCCATCTCTCCAGCCCAAAGTTGTACCATGTGAACTTGTAAACTTCTACACTGGAGCATCATGGGTGAAGGGCCACCTGAACATTATAATTTTGGTAGGGGTGTTGGATGCTCAAAAGGTTGGGTAGGGGCATGTGAAACTATCCGTGGCAATGGGAAAATTAGGTGGCATTTGTTAAAATTAAGAAAGCGCTCTTTGGGTGCCATGGTCTGAATGAGAATGGGCCCCGTGGGCTCATATGTTTGAATGCTTCATCCCCAGTTAGTGGAGAGTTAGGGAAGGATTAGGATGATGTGAGAGAAAAATGTCACTTTTGAAGTTTCAAAAACACACAACATTCCATTTTCTGTCATCTATCTATCCATCCATCCATTCATCTATCATCTATCTATCCATCCACCCACCCATCACCCATCATCCATCCATCTATCCATCCATCCATCCATCCATCATCAGTCATCTATCTATCTATCTATCTATCTATCTACCTATGTCTATCTAATCTATCTATCTCTACCATCTCTATCTCTGCTTTGCACTTGTGGGTCAAGGTGTCATCTCTCAGATATTTCTCCAGCTCCATGTCTGCCTGCCTGCTGCCTCACTCCCTGTCATGATGACCACGGACTCACCTCCTGGAAACTATATACTTCAGTAAATTCTCTTTTGTAAGTTGTCTTGGTCACGGTGCTTTGTCACAGCAGTAGAGAAGTAACTAAGACAGTGCACATGACTTCACATCCGGCTTTAGGATTAGAAAGGGGTCGCCTGATTGAACGGACAGCACATGCTGGGCCCACTGAACCAATCCCGTATGTCTTTGAAGTCACGCGTGATATGCTCAGCCTTGGAGAGCATGTGAGCAAAGATAGCACAGGAAACACAATCATGCCAGTGTAGACGAAAAGCAACTCCTGCTCTGGCCCTGGTGACTTGGGCACTCTTCTCCCTGAGAACAGCAACATTATTTAAGATGGAAAGAATGCCATTGGGACTAATAGAAATATCGACGATATTAATGCTGTGTGCTAAACCGCTTGCTTCCACCAGCGTGACTGAGGACGTGAACTCTGGAGTGTCGCTGCTCTGGAGAGTTCGCTTGGAGTTCCTCAGCCTGGCTCGCAGGTAAACCCCTTCCCTCTGCATTAGCCAGTTCTTTCTTTTCATAACAAAGAGCTGAGAGAAATCTGTTTAAAGGAAGAAAAGAGCCAGTTCAGCTCGCAACCTCAGAGGTTTGAGTCTCTGGTCCTCTAGTGTGATTTCTGTGAACCAGAGGTGAGCTGAACGGTATGCTATGGTTGGGGTTTGTGATGGAGTGAAGCAGCATGCTCGTGCGTGGGGTATGAGTCAGAGAAGGGGTGGGGCAGGAGAACCGAGCGAGGAGGGAAGGGGGAGGGGAGAGAGAGAGAGAGAGAGGGAGAAGAGATCCTTGTGTCAGCTGACTACTTTATTGGTTTTATAGTATGTTTTGAAGCCAGATACTCCAGCTCCCCAAACTTCCTCCTTCCTTTGGTTATCTGAGGTCCTTGTAGATCAATGTGAAATTTGTGGTGTCTCTCCCCTAATTCTGTAAAGAATGTCGTCGGGATGTTGATATCAACCACACTGGATCCACAGATAGCGTTTGGTTCTATGAGCCTTTCAATAGTCTGAACTTTTCTCCTCCATGATAACGGGGTGTCTTTCCATGTAGTTTGTCTGTGTGCATGAATTTGCTTCAACACCTTTCACCATTTGTGGTGTTTTGAATAAAAATCACCCCCATAGGGTCATAAGTTTGAATGACTGGTGCAAGCCCCCAATTAAATGCTTCATTTTATAATAGTTACCTTGGTCGTGATAGCTCTCCCACAGCTATAGAAAGGTGACTAAGACACCATAGTTTTATAATTTTTATTTTGGTATCAATCACTCACTATCTTGGTTAAATTTATGCCTTGCTTTGTTGTTTGTTTGTTTGTTTGTTTGCTTGTTTGTTTGTATTTTGGGTTTTTTCCCCTGTGGGTTTTTTTTTTTTTTTTCTGTTGTGAATCTGATTACTTTCTTGATTTCTTTCTCGGCAGTTCTATCACTGGGATATAAAACAGGTAGCCTCTGGGCGTGGTGGCGCACGCCTGTAATCCCAGCACTTGGGAGGCAGAGGCAGGCGGATTTCTGAGTTCGAGGCCAGCCTGGTCTACAGAGTGAGTTCCAAGACAGCCAGGACTACACAGAGAAACCCTGTCTCAAAAAACTAAAAACAAACAAAAACAAAACAACAACAACAACAAAAAAAACAGGTAGCAATTTTTGTATGTTGGTTTTATATTCTGGGATTTTTGTGTGCTGCTGATTTTATATCTTTACTGCATTTATCTATCAATTATAACTATTTTGGTGAAATCTTTAGGGTTTTTTTCTATACATAAAATCAAGTTATATGCAAACATTGATGATTTGATCTCTTTTCCTAGTAAAATGTCTCTTACCTGTTTATCTTACCTTTTTGCTGTGGCTGAGACTTCTAATGCCCGATTAAGTATGTGTGGTGAAAGTGAATATCCTTGTCTTCTTTCTGATCTTAGAAGAAATTATTTCAGCTCTTCCTCATTCAATATGTGGTGGGTAATGGTTTTGTCATCGATAACTCTTATTATGTTTACATTAACTTGTTTTTAAATGATTCATTCTTGAAGGAACTAATCTGGTCTGTGAGAACTACATTAATTCCTTCTGAGGGTGATATCATCATGGCCTATTCAGCGTCCACCGGACCCACCCTTTAAAGAGGCTACCACCTCAATGCTGCTTCCCTGGTAACGAAAGTTCCAGAAACTGAAACGTTTAGCAGGGCAATCCATATTCAAACCAGAGCACCAAGGTTCACAACTACATTCTTCACACTGCTAAAAGGCAAAAGCAGTGTGTATCTATTGGCTGATTTATCATTTTGTTACACACACACACACACACACACACACACACACAGAGTCAGTGATACAACTCTGTCTAAAAATCTTAAACATTTTTTAATTATAAGAAATCGATGTTCATCTTTGAAATTTAAAATAAAAAACTATACCACATAATACATGCATACATACACACACATACACACATGCATACATATAGTATGCATATGCAATCTTACCATTTAAAGTACCTGTCACGGTTTCTGACTGATCTCCACGTACTTATAGAGCTATGTGTGTGTGTGTTTTGCCAGACAGTAGCGGATATGTGCCTCACCTCATAACACATTCATAGAAGGAGGTGCTATATTCCATGTAGACCATAGACTCTATGACAGTCCTAGCACAATGCCAGCATGCCCTGCCACGGTTGGGTTTCAGCTTTCACATGTCACACACTGCGTCATGCCGCCACTTTTACTTATCAGCAGTTGTTGCAAGATATTTCTTATCCATTCACATTGAGGCAGTGAGGCCAGTGATTGGAGGGGAGAGAGGAGGTGGATCTAGGGAGGGAGAGAGGCTCGGTAGATAATTATTAATTATTTAACTACAAGCAGTCACCACAAACACGAGGGCCTCACACTCCCTGCCACTGTAGGAAGGATTTAGGTCAGGGATCAAAGTCCTGTCCCAGGAGAAGAGACTGAGCTCCTCTGAGAAAGGGGCTGTGGGACTTATGGTGGGCAGTGCTCGAGTGAGAAGCAATGCTGACTCCCTAGCCCTAGGGAGTCCCTTCTCAAACTGATGTCCCCAAGGAGCCTGGAGCTTCAGAGAGACCAGGCTTCTGAGAGAATTATTAATTGGTGGAGGTTGGGGAAACAAAAACAGGAAACATCCGGCTTACTTAGACTGTTCAGTAGTAGATGGAATTGCCTTTAGATAAAGTGGATTAACCAGGCCTGAGCCACTCCCTTTATTTCAGGACATAGTCAACATGTTTGCCGTAGCCAGGATACTAAATACTACGTCATTCATACTGTGAGACCCAAAGAATCTCCAGACAATCCCTTTCCGTTGTCACCAAGGCTCACCACTTTCTTTTGTGTTTATTTATCTTTCCTAAGATTAGCAGCTTGACCCTAACTATAGAATGACTGTTTCTTCCCCTACTTGGAAAGATAGCCCCAGATTAGGTTGACCTGCCCACAGT
This sequence comes from Apodemus agrarius, assembly GCA_964023405.1. Taxonomy (NCBI): domain Eukaryota; kingdom Metazoa; phylum Chordata; class Mammalia; order Rodentia; family Muridae; genus Apodemus; species Apodemus agrarius. Next base: position 27,625,129 of record OZ030023.1, read on the forward strand.
CATCAAACACTACATCTAAATGCATGCTGACTAAGGATAGTCGATTTCCTGCCTGAAAGGCCTTCCATAGATACCGAAGGAATTAGGTGAAGTGTTCTCTTTGGGTTCACAGCCTACAGAGCGGCTCAGCGGCAGATAACAGCACATCTTTCATCTCACTGCGACTTCCTGTGGGGAATGGGGAGTGAAGGACGCACCCCTTGTCCTTGCCCAGATTCTAATGCAGTCCTTTTGAATCTTTCTAATGCTGTGACCCTTGAATCCAGTTCCTCAGGTTGTGGTGGCCCCAACTATAAAATTAGTCTTGCTGCTACATCCTAACTGTCATTTGCTAGCTATGAATCATAATGTAAACATGGGATATTTCCGGTGGTCTTGGGCCATCCCTGTGAAAGGGTCATTTGATCCCGAGGGGTTGTGCTTCATAGTTGATGCAAATGAATCTGCTCAACCCATACTGCTACGAGCACACAGAAGTCAGGCACCTGAGGCCTGATGCAAGGAGTCTACCCTGCCCCTTCCCCACGAGGAGAAGCACTATGGAAGAGAAATACAGCCAAAACAGTCCTGAAGAGACTGACTTCTGGATCTACAACGGCCAGGGTCTTTCTCTTTGCAGTGGTTCCGGTAGGATGCTCGGAACATTCTCGGTTGGTTGGCTTGTTTTTGAGAAAGTCTCTTGTTGCCAGATGGTCCAGATCTTTCTTACAGCCTAGGATAATCTTGAACTGCTGATCTTCTGGCTTCCACCTTCCGGGCACTGGGATTGCCTGTATGCACCACCATGCCTGACAGACCCTTCAGAATATTTAGCTTCTTTGACAATTTTTCATTTTTCAAACTCTGCTTACCTTTTAGCCAGAACTTTATATGTGTATTGAGTTTATTGAACTTCAAGAATTCCATTCCAGGTATTAGAAAAACAATCTTTAAACATTTTATTATTTTACAGATCACTGATCCAGAATCGCATATAGCAAAGAAATCTAGACGATCAAGGGCTTTCTATAAATAGTGTAATTATTAATAATCACATGTTTTAATGCATGTTCAAACAAATCGGAATAGCAGCTGTACTTGTATATATTTTGCATTTCCTGAAACTATTTTAATCCAAAAAAAAAAAATCAAGATTTAGAAAGGAAATTATGTTTAAGGAAAGAATGAATATCTAATCCAACCTAGAGTCTGCTATATTTGGACTTTGGGGGAAGGTGCTGATTTTCCTAGCAAAATTGGAAACCATTTCTTAAATGAATTTTTAGACAAGAGGAAGGATTTTCTGACTACGCTTTGGCGAGCAGGAGTCTTGAGAAGATGAAGCCTTCCGTGTATTTTATTGATCTAGCCTATGCAACGTGTTCAGCATGAATCAGTGCCTCTATTATGGTCCTTTTAAAAGAAGCTAACAATGGATTTAATGCATTAAGCAACAATAAAGACTGTACAAACTAGTCAATCAAAAAGTACAAGTGTGCTCTGCCAGATGTCAATTTCATTTTCAAGTCACACAGTAAGATCTTACTGGGATGTGAGCGTGCCGGAAGCCAGTCCCTTGAGGGTGACCAAGACGTCTTTCTGTTGATTCCCCTACACAGCGCATTCCCCATCCCCCTCAGGTTAGCCATTGCTTAGCACCCTGGCCCTTGTGTGCATCCAAATGCAAACCATCACCCCTGGAAAAACAAAACAGAAATCCCGCCACATCCAGCCATATTTACAGAGCATTTGCAATTATTCTTTTCTTGACTCTTCTTTCTACACATGCCTTGGGAACAAAATTTGAGGATGCCAAAATAAATAAATAAATAAATAAATACCCCCGTTACCCCGACACACATTAGTGCAATGCTTAAAAATAAAATCTAAGCCGGGAGTTGGTGGTGCACGCCTTTAATCCCAGCACTTGGGAGGCAGAGGCAGGCGGATTTCTGAGTTCGAGGCCAGCCTGGGTACTGAGTGAGTTCCAGGACAGCCAGGGCTACAGAGAAACCCTGTCTCAATAAAACAAAACAACAACAACAAAAAGATAAACTCTAAGCCAAGCAGTTGAGGCACATCCCCCCTCTCCCACCCCCCTTTTTTCAGCTTTTAGGAACTTTATTTTTCCTTCCATCTTTTTCCTTTTGCTCAGCTGCCTGCAGAGCAGCTCAGGACCACTCCGTGGTGGCTCCAACCCACTCGGGGGACTGCGCTGTGGGAGCTGCCGACCAGTCCTCCGTGGCTGGTGGCTTGCTCACTCCAGTCTTCCGTGGGGAGCTGCTGGGCGGGCACAGAGGGCACCTGCACACCCTCAGACCAGCCGGCCACCTCGGGCTGGGCAGCAGCGGACTCAGGAGCTGGTGCGGTCCGTTCTCCCTGGAATTCCTCCTTGGTCCCGGCCTTCTCAGCAGCAGCCTGCTTCTCCTCCTCAATCTCCTCCGGGTCTCGGTAGAAGTAAACATCAGGTCCTCACTTATTCTTTGATGTCCTTAGAGTACAGAATGGCATCCCTTATTTCTGATATTTGTACATTTTACACTCCCCCCAGTGTGTGTGTGTGTGTGTGTGTGTGTGTGTGTGTGTTCATGTGCATGGAGTCCAGAGTCTTCAGGCACACCATCTGTTTCCTTTGAGGTAGGGTCTCTCATTGTCCTGGAATTGATCAGCTATGAGAGGCTATCTAGCCAGCGAGTCCAGGAAGCCACTAAGTGCCAGGGATCTTTCTAGCTCAACCTCTGAACTTTTTTATGTGGATTCTGTGCCTTGAACTGGGGTTCGAATGTTTTCGAGGTAACAGCTCTACCAAACGAGCCCTCTCCCTAGCCCTGGTTTGGTTCTTGAGAACCGGCTCACACCATATATGAGCAACAATGCAAAGCAGATTGTCTGAGGACACAGTTAGGTCGTATGCAAACATAACAGAGATATTCTTCAGCCAACTCGCACAAAGTTACAGTTCAAGGCAGCGATTTCTTCCCAAATATAAGCTAAGAGCAACTGAAAATGGAAGACGCATTGGGTGATTCTCCCCCTGCCGGGATTGCCATCCAGATTTTTCCAATGGGAAGTAACAATAACTCCGTTGTCAGAGTGACGTCAGAGGCGGGATTCTGATGACGTCAGCAGTGACGGAGGTGAGGAAGCTAAGCGCTCAAGAAAAACTCGCTGAGAAAGTCAAAACTCTATAGAGTCAATATTATATACTTATCTGAACATGAAGGCATCTCTGGCCCTAGAATTTATTTACCAAAGAAAACAATAAGGAGGACTTTATTCTAAAATGAAAGTAACTACTAAACTACTCAAATAAATAAAAGTTTCGGGAACATTATTTCGCTTAGGTCCTTCTCAGACATTTCAAAAGCACACGACTCAGCCTGGAATTGCACACGAAGAGCTACAGGGGTGGCTGTCTCCTCGTGTCTTTCCTCTCCCTGCTATAGTCAAATAAATAGATCAGCGGGGCTATTATTCATACAATAAGAATTTGCAGCCCAGAAGGCCTTTTCCCAAATGCCATCTCATTCGTCACCGTGGGAAGAGGTGGCGCAGGGACTGACTGAACCCAAGGCTGTAAAACGCTGCTCTCCACAGAACTACAGCCAGTCTATAAATACTACTTCTTTTTTTCTTTCTTTTTTTCTTTTTCTTTTGGTGGCTATCAATCAAGTGCACTTTATTGAATCCATTGTGGATAGATAAGTGAGTGTCGCACCTGCGTGTAGGGAGGGGCAGCTGCAGCTGCGGATAATGGAGCGCATCGGGACCAGAAGCCAGAATCCTCTAGTAAGTCCGAAGACTACGAGCAATGATGGTTATGAGCAATGATGACGTCAGCAGCAATGACGTCAGCAACAATACTGCCCACAGCCCTGCGGACGCTGAGGACCAGGGCGCTTGGCAGTGGAGGCGTTGGCCTGGGCTCCAGTGACATCACCCACCATCTTCCGGTCCCTGACTTCACAGAGTAGACACAGGCAATGACGCCCAGGCAGCAGAAGGTCCTCAAGAGGGTGTTGAACAGGGACCAGACCACGTGGTCCGGCACGGAGGCCTCTCCGGGCATGTTGATCACAGTCGTTCTGACAGAAGCCGATGGTGGGGGCGCCCCAGCTCTGCCACCTCATAGTCTTCCTTGATTCTTTCGTAGTTTGGAGGTTGTCCCCCGCCGGCAGAGGTCATGCAGGCTGGAGAAGTGTGGTTCATCTTCAGCAGCCGTGGCGGGCAAAGGATGGAGAGCTCCGCGGGTCTAAATGCTAGTTCTGAAAGCTGAATCCCGCGACGCCTTCCCACCACATACGAACACCCCACCCACCCCACCCACCCCCACCCCCACCCCCACCCCCACCCCACCCCCATCTTGCCGTCCTTGCAACCTTTGTGAACAAACACCTTGACCTCATTCCGTCTCTCCGCAATAGTTTGTAATGGAATTAGACCGGAAGCAAGGTGTTTTGTTTTGTTGGGGTTGTTGTGGTTGTTGCTCCTGGCACTGTCCTACTATGTAACGCAGGTGAGTGGTAAACTCGAAATCCCCTTGCCTCTTCCTTCTAGGTGCTAAGATTCCAAGCATGTACTATCAAGCTAAGTCGGTCGGGCCTTGTCCTCCTCCTCCTCCTCCTCCTCCTCCTCCTCCTCCTCCTCCTCCTCCTCCTCCTCCTCCTCGTTGTCGTCGTCCTCCTTCTCTTTCTCTTCCTCCTTCTCCTCCTCCTTCTCCTCCTTCTCTTTCTCTTCCTCCTCCTCCTCTTCCTCCTCCTCCTTCTCCTCTTTCTCCTCCTCTTTCTCCTCCTCTTTCTCCTCCTCTTTCTCCTCCTCCTTCATCTCCTCTTTCTCTCTTTCTCTCTTCCTCTCTTCCTCTCTCTTCCTCTCTCTTCCTCTCTCTTCCTCTCTCTTCCTCTCTCTTCCTCTCTCTTCCTCTCTCTTCCTCGCTCTTCCTCTCTCTTCCTCTCTCTTTTTCTCTCTTTCTCTCTCTTCCTCTCTCTCTTTCTCTCTCTCTCTCTTTCTTTCTTTCTTTCTTTCTTTCTTTCTTTCTTTCTTTCTTTCTTTCTTTCTTTCTTGCTGTCCTGGAACTTTGTAGACCAGGCTGACCTCGAACTAAGAGATCCTCTTGCCTCTCTCTGCCTTCCTCCGCTGGGATCAAAGGTGTGTGCTTCCACTCTCGGGCTTCTGTCTTCTATTTTATACTATCCTTGCTTCACTAGGTATCCATCCAGAAGAGCTGAGGATTGGTGCAGAGATCAAACCATAAACCAGAAGAGACCATATCCATTCTACCTGGCTGCCACGAGACATCTGCACATGAAGATATTTATGAATGAAGTTCACGCCGTATCGAAAACTTACTTAAAACATTATGTGGGGTAGGGCCAGAGGGCGGGTCTGGCAAATTATTTTGGTTGTCCAGTGTGAATTTTGTAAATGAAATGTTAAAAGATAAAGTGGGTGGGACATGCCTGAATCTTAATCTATAAAGAATAAATAAATAAATAAATAAATAAATAAAACGCTGTGGATTCTTTTCCAAGTCCCCTCTGTCACCAAAGGCTCTCCATGATTCTGATGCATTTTGGCTTTGCTTTTGATGATTGAAAATTCTTTAGCTGGTTGTTACTACCAAGAGTGTTCACACCTTCCATCGCTGGTTCGAGGCTGAGCTATCATGCAAAGTGGTTACTCAGATAACAGGATAGAGCTGAATAAGAACGCTGTGTTCAGTTCAAACGCTACCAACTCGTGACCCACTTTGTGTTGTCAAGAAATGTATTTTTTTTCCTTGAAGAGTTTTTTGTTTTGTTTTGTTTTGTTTTTTGTTTTGTTTTGTTTTTCGCGACAGGGTTTCTCTGTGTAGTCCTGGCTGTCCTGGAGCTCACTCTAAAGACCAGGCTGGCCTCGAACTCAGAAATCCGCTTGCCTCTGCCTCCCAAGTGCTGGGATTAAAGGCGTGCGCCACCAACGCCCGGCTTCCTTGAAGAGTTTTAAAGCTTCAACTAAGCTTAGAAGGATTGCTACTGGAATTCCAGATGATCCGACTTTCTCAAGAAATCTTTAGTCAAGTTTCCGGGGGTGGGGTGGGGTGGGGGTGGGGATTGAAGCCACGGAAGGGCTGAAACGGGGCCACATCCTGAAGAGCTGCGGGTGTTGGAGCTACTCAAAGGCCCCGTTCCCCGCTTTGTCTCAAGGGACCGTCCATCTGTTCACGCTGTCTGACACTCTAAAACCAAACCTGCTGTGACCAGCTCGGCTCGGTGTGAGAATGTCAGCTTGCTCCAGAATGTAACCATGTGCCTCCTCCAGGTACCTTAACACGGTACCTTAGAACTGTTATCATGTCCTCGAGGCTCCGCCCAACAGCTGCCTAGCAACAGCCAGGTAGAGCCTGGCTGGAGTGTAAAAGGTCTCCTCCTCCTCCTCCTCCTCCTCCTCCTCCTCCTCCTCCTCCTCCTCCTCCTCCTCTTCCTTCTCCTCTCTCCCCCTCCCTCAGTCCCTTCTTCCCCTTCCTCTGCCCCTCTACTCTCCCCGCCTCTACTGTCTCTCCCTCCCTTCCCCCCTCTCTTATCTGCTCTCTCCCCTTCTCTGCTCTCTCTCCTCATCTTCTCATCTTCTCTCCCCCTGTCTGCACTCTATCTTCTCTTTCTTTCCCTCTCCCCTCCCTTCCTATCTTTCCTCCCTCCCTCCCTCCCGCTTCCCCCCTCTTCCTGTTATCTCCCTCTCTCTTTTCTCACCTGTCCTCAGTCAGCCTTTCCCCTCTCCCTCTCTCCTCTCTGTCTCCCCTTCTCTGCCTCTATTCCACTTCTCCAGGTCCCAAATACACTCCCTTTTGTATTCAGCCTGTCCCATGGTTTGGCTGTTCAGGGGACACCTTGGTAGGGCCCGCCAAGCCCCCCCTCAAGCCGCCATTTTATAAAACACAACTACAGTAGCATCTGAGGATGCTACAAGCAGGCTTCTTGTACATCTTCTACAGTTACCCTCTTGAGCACTAAATACTGAGAATACGTTTGCGGAAGAAGAATGAAGGGGGGTTACTGTTCTGTAATTTTAATTAATTTCAACGTTTTTATTTACCCCCTGCCCTGAAATTTCTCTTTAGCTGTGTGGTATGGGGGCAGGGGTGAGGATCATAAATGTAAATATAAGGGGAGAGGAAGTGGTTTTACAGCCCAATACACATTACCGGGGTATCGCCGACTGTAACTTCCTGTTCATCCTACTAAGAAAGAGCGTTTACTCCAGGGACCAATACAATTAACTAAGGGGTAACGAAATGTCTAACCTTTTAAGTTAGTTGAAGCAGTAACCCAGCTAAGCCTTACTGACCCCTCTTTCGCTCAGCCTCTTGATAATCAAAACTGGTTTTCCAGGTGCTCACAGGACAAGTTTTCCCCTTTCTGAAAATCTTTCGGAAGGACACACCCAGGGGAAGCGATTTGCATTTTGATGACATCCTTGGTCCCGTATTTTACTTCCAAAGCCTGTTATTGTGTTGCTTAGCTAGACTGATAACTGCTTCATTTCCAAGCCAAAAGACTTCTTTAACGTTACTGGGGATTTAATTGATAATCCCAATTGTGTTCCCCATTGAGCCCAGAAACCAATTATGCTAACCCTGCTGTTTTAACTCCCTGGTGTCTACCCCCCCTTTCCCTACCCCACCCCCACCCCCCACTCCCCCACCCCACCCCCACTCCCCACCCCCTGTCCCTCAATAAGTAGGCAGAATTTTGTTTTGAAAGTACCTAAGTGCCTTCTCCCCCCCCCAACCCCCCACCCCCGCTTTTGGGAATCCTGAGATCTGGTCAGATTTCCAATGGTGTCCAGTTGCTTAAGGAGGGTAGAGCCAGCACTACCCACACTGGAGAGCTGAGGCCAATATCAACAAGCCCGTTAAAAATGAAACCCACCTGATGCTCCCTGAACAAAGTCCACCGGGGCTGTTACTCAGTCAGGAGATGAAAACTTAAAAACCGGAGGCGGGACGAGCTTCCTGTGGGCTCCAGGAGGGATAAGGCTCTCCCGAGAATAGGGATATGTACCACGGCTGCTGCACGATTGTCACAACGGAAGCCAGAAAAAGAAATGAGACTCTTAGCATCTCTAGTTGCCTCCCAAGTGGGACAGTGAAGCCTGGCTGGGCTGCCCCAGGCTCTCTGACTTTATTAAGCATATTCCTCTTCAGTGCTTCCAGCCCTCAAGTCCACAGGAAGCGAGGTCAAGTGAAGAATGAACTTCTAAACAGTATGTTTGTTGGAGTCTAGCATATACAGAGGAACGGCACAAATTATGAGGACACGGCGTGGTAAACTGTCACAATACTACCCAGGCCAAGGACCAGAAAACGCCCAACCTCTTCCTGAAGTCTGAAATAGTTGATGAGGCCGAACACTCCTTGTGTGTACGATTGTGCTAGGTATTGGATACGCTCTCTTGTCCAGGCTCCTTTGGGCCTTTTATCTGTCTGCGTGTTAATGTATCTATACTTTACAGGTACACAGTAATTTCTGTATTCTGGTTGTCAACTGTCTGTTACACATTTTGTGACTATCTTCTGCCACCGTGTTAGTGGGCTTTCCACCCCACAAAAGATATTAGCAACGGAGGCAATTCATGATAAGTATTTGGATTATGTCCAGGGTGGTTGATCTTTGACAACTCCAGTGTTAGAGCACAGGCTCGCCTGTTGAAGCTGTGGGAAAGCCAGACCCCACAGCCTGGAGAGAGCAGGCAAGCTAGGAATCTTTTCAGCTCTGAGACAGAGTTAAGCATCTGTGGCTGTAGGCTGTAACTCTAAGAGGTCTTCGTGTATGCTACCTGTATCTTCTCTGTCTCATATGCTACGTCGAACTAAACCATATGATGGGAAGCTTCCTGCCAGGACCCAAACTTAGAGTCTAATATTTGCCTCTCTTCCTTTAGGGAGTCTCTCGGAAGACATGTCTCTGCTCCCTCATTCCTTGCTTCTCCTTCTGACTCTTTTAATGTATTAGTTTTTCAATTTTATGTGCATTGGTGTTTTGCCTGTGTAAGACCCGAAAGAAAAACGGGGGGACCCCAGCACCCCACGCCTCGGAAGCTGGCACCCCAATCACTCACGATAAACAGTCTTGATGCAAATAGCAAGAGGGATTTTAATTCCAGAGCTCTGGGGGTCACAGTCTTACCATGCAGGGTAAAAGAGTGTGAGCCACGGGGGCAGAATCGGAGCGGCTTTTATAGGCTTATAACAGAACCCGCCTACCACAAGCTTCTAAGCCAATCAGTTCAAACCATCCGAGCCCGCGCTCTCTGAGAACCAATCAGCCTCCCACAGAGGCTGGATGAACTAGTTAAGTCATTTCCGCTTACGTGGCCACCATGCACAGGGTCGCACCAGGGTTACACAGTGTCAATACGTAATTCCCATTACGCATTTCCTGTTACAGGGCCAGGATTACATATTCAAAGCCCACCCTCCCCCACTAGCAGTAGGTGTTGGAGACCTGAGAGCCCCCAGGCATGAGCCCCGCAGACCCCGAGGTGATTCTGCCAGCCCCAGCCGCGCTTGTCCTCGCTATATCCGCTCCACGGAAGACAGGAAAAGACGCCAGGGACACTCCCAGCCTGAGATTCACGGCCGGACCCTGGAGGCAGGTGTGATGTGCGCGCACTTCCAGGCCGACAAAGAGTGGACTGAACCTCTGCTCCTTTGGGGTCACCCAAGACTCAGGCACGGGGAATTCCTAGCCTACAACCTTATTCTTTCACCTGCATGTGTATCTGTTATGGTTTTGAGCAGCCGTATGGGTGCTGGGAATTGAACGTGGGTCCTCTGGAAGAGTATTCAGTGCTCTCAACCTGAGGAGCCATCTCTCCAGCCGCCTCATGACTCTTTTTCAAGCTCCTCTTCAGGTTTTAAGGGAAGCCTGCCCTTTAAGGCTCCATTAAACAATTTAAAATATATTGTAGCATTTCCTCTCCTATGATATGCCACCTTCAAGTTCCTTTTCTAAATAAATTACGTTCCTGGAGGGAATTAGGTGTCAGCTTCCTCTCTGGACTGACCACTGCTGTACTTACTTTGCCATCTTTCACACCAAGCTCATGAAGATATAACTTCTACAGAATATATTGAATTGCCATCACAGTTAAAGATAGAGTCCACTTCAGATATATTTCTAAGTGTACACATGGGTCAAATTTCAACTTTCGTGTACGGATATCCAATTGACCTAGCACCATTAAATAAAAAGGCTCTTATCATTTCCTATTGACCAGCAGTAGTCCTTTCTCAAGGATCTAGTGTCTCCTACACGGTGCTTTTTTTTTGGGGGGGGAGGGGCAGACACTATCGGTTTGTGGCATTTGTCTGTCTTTGCACCAGGTGTGTGCTATGTTAATTTCTGTGGGAAAATATAACCTTGATGTCAGTGCTATAAGCATCCTGGTTTCTTTGTTTTCGACATTGTCTGGCCTCTCTTGCCCCTTCGTATTTCCAGATAGCATTTAGAATCCGTTCTCAGCTTCCTCACACCCAACAGAAGCCCGACCTAAATGTCAATCGGGAGAACAGCTCAATTTTCCCAGCACTCTTTGTTCTGTTTAGATTCTATTTGTTCGCTATAACTGGTTATCTGGGTAGATGTTTTTCACGACTTTTGTTACGTCTGTTCTTAAGTAGTTGACTTTAAAATATTTATTCTAGGTGGTGATATTCAATAATCCTTTGGTTATTGCTGATACAAATGCTATCAATGCTTTTCTGTGTTTGTTTGTTTGTTTGTTCATCTGCATTGATTTTGAGATGGTCTATGTTGCTCAGGCTGGCCTTGAATATCCTGGGCTCAAGTGATCCTCTTGCCTCTGCCTCCTGAGTAGGTAGGACCACAGTCACAGTCCACTCTGCCCTGATACAAATGTTATTCGCTTTTATTGTTGTTGTGTGAGATGTTTTTGTTTTGTTGTTGTTGTTTTGGTCTTTCAAGACCATTTCTCTTTGTAGTCCTGGATATCCTGGAACTCCCTCTGTAGACTGAGCTGGCCTCAAACTCAGAAATCCACCTGCCTCTGCCTCCGGAGTACAGGGACTAAAAGCATGTGCTATTGACTTTTATATGTAGATATTGTTTACTTCTGCAGTCTAAAAGTCTCTATGTATACACATTTGGAATTTCTCTGTAATAGCATGTCGCCTATGAAACATTTTCTTTCTGTCTAACCAGATCTATGACCTCTTAACTCTCTCATTTCCTTCTCTCCTTTGGACTTCATACAGTGAAGAGCAGAGAGAGCCCCCAGAAAGAACTTGTATCTCATCTTGGTCCCAGAGAGACGTTTTAGACTTATCTGAAAGTTAATTGTTGTTGTATAATTTTTGTAAATGCACATAATGTTAAAATAATCCCTACTCATAAATAACATACCTAAGATGCTCTTAGATCATTTTTTCCTCCTGGTATTCTGTTCTTTGGATATTACTTCTTTTTCACTGGATCATGGTTGAACTGTATATTCAAAAGAATATGGCAGAAATGAGGCGTGACTGCTGAAATGACATCATCAAAGGCGTTTCGGCTTTCACCTCATCTCTCTAGGGGATCTCTGTCAGATCGCTCACCTTGGGGAAAGCACACCTCTGTGTCTGAGGAGACCCAAACAGTTCGAATAAGACAAAATAGCACTTCCTGCAGTCACCATCCCTGCTAACTAGTCAACATATGCCTGCTCCACAGGTCTGCCAGCTCAAGTCTTGATGTAGCCGAGGCCCACCCAAAATACTGACCAGAATTCTGAGCTGTCCAGAGTAAGAACTGCTAGCACACTCTGCTCTTAAAGCCCCTCTTCCCCCCCCCCAGTTGAGGAGGACATATGCTTTTTGTTTTGAGTCACAGTGTTCCAGAGATACCTGGCCATTCTAGAATAGATTCTTGCCCCTATTTCATTATGAACTCACACTTTAAGTAGCTGTTAAGTTTATCCAAATGCTTTTCCTGCATCTTGTAAGATGTTCATGACTCTTTTCATATTTTGCCCATATGTGAAGAGGATAAACTCTCAGAAGTGGAGTCCTGAACACAGATGTAGTATACATTTTATTTTTTTAAGGATCATTTGTTTTATTTTATGTATAGGAGTACACTGCCTTCAGAAGAAGGTATTGGACCCATCACAGATGGTTGTGAGGCACCATGTGGTCTGAACTCAGGTCCTCTGAAAGAGCACTCAGTGCTCTCAACCACTGAATCATCTCTCCAGCCACCTGTAATACACATCTTAATTTTTGTTAGACAATTTGTTCATTAGAAAAGGGTATGTCAATGTATTTTCCCACCACTGATGCTTGTTTCTTCATAGCCTTGACAACATAGTGATAGGCAACTTACTGGTTTGTCAAATGATAGGTTTCAAAATATGTTTCTTTAAAAAGAGAATATACTTTCCCAGTTCGAGGCCAGCCTGGTTTACAGAGAGAATTTCAGGACAGGCAGGGCTACAGAGAAAAACAGTCTTGAAAAACAGGGAGGGAGGGAAGGAGGGAGGGAGGGAGGGAGGGAGGGAGGGAGAGAGAGAGAGAGAGAGAGAGAGAATATACAAGGCCAGCAACATGGGGAGATAAAGGTGCTTGCTACCAAGCATGGCGACCTGAGTCTTCCACATGTTGGAAGGAAGAATCAACGCCCTCGCAGTCTGCTCTCTGACCTCCACACGTGTGCTTGTCCTCATATCCCCACACACAAATAAACACGCAAATGTAAGAAAGAAAGAAAGAAAGAAAGAAAGAAAGAGAAAGAAAGAAAGAAAGAAAGAAAGAGAAAGAAAGAAAGAAAGAAAGAAAGAAAGAAAGAAAGAAAGGAGAGAATATAAATTCTCTTCATATCAGTTTGATTGGGTCTCAATTATTAAGTGTATTTAACTTTAGAATCCTTATGTCTTCCAGGTTGGTGGTCCTCTTACCTTTATGAAACATAGATCATATGAATCATATGAAACACAGAACACGTTACCTGTGAAACATACATAACACTTCTCCTAAAGCCATTTTGTCTGAGATAATGCTCTGACATGACAGTGTGGTATATATTTTTCTCCCATGTTTGATTTGCAGAAAAAAAAAAAAAGGAAGACCCTATTCCATAAAGAATGGAAGAATACATGTACAGAATGCCTTCAATTTGCTATTATAACTAGCTATTTATGTGTACAGTTTTATAAGAAAAGAGTATGATCTTAGACTAATGGGTTACAGCATAGCTCTACCAATTAAAAATAACCTTTAAAAGATCACTCCATCGCTCCATAATAGAGAATATCATCCACAAAGAAAAGTGATTCCCAATTACTTCTGGGAATGTTTTTTTTACACATTTGTTTTTTGTTTTCTTTTGAGTCAGAGTTTCTCTGTGTAAACCTAGCTGTCCTGGAACTTTCTCTGAAAACCAAGCTGGCCTGGGTAGAGATCCACCTGCCTCTGCCTCCTGAGTGCTGAGATTCAAGGCATGCACTGCCATGGCTGCCACCTGCCAGGCCCCTCTGGTGTTTGGGGGAAGAGAACAGACAGTTTTCAGTCATAGATGTACACACGTTTGGATGATCAAGGAAGGGCCTCTAGCTAATCCATAGATATAACAGAGCTTGCTAGGACTGACACTGGAGTAGACTAATATAATTATCATGAATTACCTAGAAGAAACTCTAGGAAGTAAATATGAACACCCCACCCCCCACCTAGTACATGGCCTTGATTCTACCAGAGAGAGCAACTGTGAGAAGTCAGGTATGGATATAAAGTGTTGAAGGCCCACACAGAACGAGGTACTAACATGCCTCCTCTAGATTCTGTTTCATTGTCTTATTGTTTTTGGTACGACTTATCTTTCCAATTTCTGGGGGAAAGGTCAGATTTGCTCATTATTCTAGGCTTATATTTTTCAAAACCGACTTTAATACGGATACTTAAATGTTTTAACCTCCCTTCCAACCCACCATCCATCAGAGGTAGTGAGAAGGAAAGGTTCATAGAGCAAAGGAGGATGTGGACCGTTTTAGAAATAGTTCTCTGGAGCCAATCCAATCTTTATTGTTAGGATATCAGCAGTTCAGTTCACAGGAATCAGCAGGGGCCACTTGATCTAGAAGAAACCTCGAGGCTCTGCCAATCTGCCTGAGTCTGCAGAAGGAACAAGAAGCCACAGGAACACCACCAGAAGTTTTTTGGTGGCATAACCCTCTCTGACAAATGATGACCAGCAAAGAGAGGCAAGGCGAACCAATACCACAAAGCATCGTCAGTGAAGACCAGCATCAGCAAAGCCCAGGGATGACCAACAGAGAATGGCAAGGGGAACCAATGCCATACAGCAGTGTCCACTGTGTGCTGGGTTATATTTATACCCTTTTCAGACATCATGTGTTTTCTAAAGTGTCTGATCTAGCAAAACATCACATGCCCTTTTTCTGAGCTGCTTCTAGAAAAATACCATGTGTCTGTTCCTAGCAAAACATCCTCCCACATGTCTGCTTCAGCAAAACATTCTCTCATAAGACAATTTCCTGAAAAACATCACATGACACAACTGAGTTTCCAACAAAGCAAGAAACTTCCACTTCACATTATAAATCATTCTTGCTGGTTGTCAAAACTCTTTGCAGTAGAGAGTGAAGTTATGGGACAAAATAGAACGTGTCCGGTTTTGGAGAAGGAAGACCTGTTTTCATTAGCAGTAATTGTTTCTTTATTCTCTAGAATCTCTCCAAACTTCAGTTTCTCTTGCCATAAAATGGATGATAGAAACATCTACCCTGCTTTTCAGAAGCCACTAGTATGATAATGAGTTAATGCAGATGTATATGTTAAAGAACTATACAATTATAAGGCAAGAGCTGTGTATGTACCACACCAGCTGCTGTTGACCTGCAGTTGTCCAGCTCGTTTCCTATATCACTTATTAACAGATACTTCATTGGGATGGGCACTATGAGCAGTTTTAGAAATGACATCTTAGCCATCCTTGCCTTTCAGAAGCTGTGTGGGGGCTTCTAGAAAACATTAGTCTTAGAGATGTGCCTGTGGGTCTCACCTCTTTCCCTTCATGCTTTTCTTTCTCTTTGCAATAGAATGTGGATATTGTATTACAATTGCAGAGTCAAATTAAAATCCTGTGACAGAAAAGACTGGAGACTTCAGACACCTTAGCTTTGATGAAATTAGACCAAGGAGTTCCTGGTAATCAGATTCAAAGGTGCATCACAAATCAAAATAAACCACCAAACTTGTGTGGGTTTGTTTGTTTGTTTATTGTTTTTAATATATCTTTTTTTTTGGGGGGACAGGGTTTCTCTGTGTAGCCCTGCATTTTTAATATATCCTAACCACACTTTCTGCTCCCTCCTCCCCTCTCTGTCCTCTCCCCCTACCTCATCTCTCTCCCAGATCCACTCCTCCTTTCAGAAAAGATGGTGTCTCCCAAGAATATCCATCAAACTCAGTATAACAAGATACAATAAGACTCATATCAAGGCTGGGTGAGAAAATGTGTGTGATTTAATTATTAGTAAATGTTAACCCCCACTGTTCTCCAAGGGAAAAAAACCCCACAAATTTTCGGATCTGTTATTTGTTGTGATTTAAGTTTTTCTACTAGGACTGATTTCAAATTACCAGTGACATCATTCTGATGGTTCACATTGGTCATTCATTTGACTGCCTAGGAAGATTAATTATCTGGGAGTCTAATTATCTCTGGAAATTCTCTCACTGACACATTCCAGAGACAATTAGACCCCCAAGAGCTCTATCAAGGAATAGTCCCTTGATGGATCTATCTTTCCCTGGTCCCATTGTGGTTTATGGGTTTCCTGTCCACCTTGCAGTGAATGTCACCATGATGTACGTATCTCAGACCCAGAAGCATGTGCCAGGTTATCATAGAACTCTCTGAAAGTGTAAGCCAAATGAAGCCCTCCTCTTTGTTGTTGCTTTCTTGCAGGTTTTGCTGATGGTTTTGCAAATGTAACTAATGTAGTCACTCTAAGCAAGGATATACACAGGAGCACACCATGCAACATGTCCAGTGTACTGAGTGAATTAATAGATAATGATAACCCCAAGAACAGACACATGGTAACATGTAGTGATATCATTAGGAAGGGATGAGGGTTTTTTTCAGTGTTGAAGTTTGGACCCAAGGCTTTGTGAATGCTAATCAAGAACGTCATTACTGAGGTATATTCTAGGGACAAAAAACAAAATGGATCAAATTCTATATGTTTTTGGTTATGGAAATATTTAATATTTACCCTGCAAAATTCCTGGGGGTTCATTCACAAGCTCTTGCTCATTGTGCTATTCCATTTAATCCAGCATTACATCAGACCATGTTATTAAATATATACATTATATGAACTTATGTAATAATTGTGTTTGTAGGGTACAATGTAATATTTGAATGAACAAATACGAAGACTAATTATCAAATCAGGGGAACTGGCATGTCTATCACCACAAGCTCCAACACGCTCATGTTGGAGACATTCAAAATCCTCTCTTCTATCTTCTTCAAAATGTACCATGGTCATCAATCATGGTTACCCTGGGGTACTCTAGGACATCAGAAATCACTCCTCCCATTCTGCTTCACACTTGTCCTATCATCAAAGGAATGTTTCAGAAGTCCACCATATCCTAAGGTACTATTTAAGAAGATAATCCTTCAGGGTGCACTCCTAGGCATATACCCAGAGGATTCCCCTGCATGCAATAAAGACACATGCTCCACTATGTTCATAGCAGCCTTATTTATAATAGCCAGAAGTTGGAAAGAGCCCAGATGTCCCTCAAAGGAGGAATGGATACAGAAAATGTGGTATATTTATACAATGGAATACTATTCAGCAATTAAAAATAATGAATTCATGCAATTTGTAGGCCAATGGTTGGATTGGAAAATATCATCCTAAGTGAGCTAACCCAATCACAAAAGAATACACATGAAATGCAATCATTGATAAGTGGATATTAATGAGCCCAGAAGCTCTGAATACTCCAGGCACAATTAGCAAATCAAAAGATTCCCAAGAAGAAGAAAGGAGAGGACCCTAGTCCCAAAAAGACTGGATTCAGTTTTGTAGGAGAGTGTCAGAACAGAGAAATGGTGTGTGTGTTGGGGGGGGGGTGTTGATTGGGGAATGGGTGGAGGGAAGAGGACTTATGGGACATATGGTGAGGGGGGAACTGGGAAAGGGGAAAGCCTTTGGAATGTAAACAAAGAATATAGAAAATTAAAAAAATAATAAAAAAGAAAAGAAAAGAAGATAATCCTATGCTGGATAACACGCTGGTTCAAAGTCATACAAAAATATCGTAGCTTGTGGTATTTCTATTAGGATCTCATTTGTTCTTGGGAAATCACTTTAGAACTTGGTGTAGTTCTGTATTCACCATCAAGAGCTGCCTGTGTCAGGGGTGTAGGTTAAAAGATGGCTCAGTGGCTAAGAGCATTCGCTGTTCTTCCCAAGAAACCAAGTTTGCTTCCTGCGTCCATATCACTGGGCAGCTCAGAGCTGCCTGTAATTCCGGCTCCATGGGAATTGACACCTCTTCTGGCCTTTATTAACATCTGCACACATGGAAAACACACACACACACACATTTTTTGTTTGTTTTTTGTTTTGTCTTTGTAAGACAGGGTTTCTTTGTGTAGTCCTGGCTGTCCTAGAACTCACTCTGTAGACCAGGCTGGCCTCAAATTCAGAGATCTGGCCTCAAATTCAGAGATCTGCCTGCTTCTACCTCCCAAGTGGTTGGGTTAAAAGCATGCACCACCACTGCCCGGCTCAATTTTATTTTATTTTTTTAAAGACCTACATTTCTCTTTTCTGTAACTGTGGTTAGGTTAGTTTCAGAATGGCTGTGTTAGTCATCTACTACCCTACAAACGACACTGTGATGTCTAATACTTCAAATAAACCACTTTTCATGCTTGACAATCCTTAGGATCAGAAAGTGGGGCAAGGACTGAGAGGTCAGGTGACTTTTCTGATGCTGGGTGATGTCTTGGCAGGAGAGTCGCTTAGTGCCACCTAGGGTTGCTCAACTTAATTCTGCCTAGTGTCACTCTCCAGCGGGCTAGCCTGCTCTTCCCATAGCAGTACCATTATTCTATGGGGATGTAGATAGGCGTTGACATGTATCCTGTAGCCGAGCCTTAGAAGTCCTATACCATCACCCCCCCCAACACACACACACACACACACACACACACACACAATGTTCTACTGGTCACAATGGCAGTTCAGCTTGAAAGGCTGAGCAAACAGAGGTGATGGGAGGAACTGCAGACTCTGTGGCTGCTTTGAACCCACCACATCAGTATACCCCATCTAAGGTTATCATCTCGCTCGGATGATGATAACCTACCCTTCCGCCTGTGCTCACGGTGATGCTGTTCTAAAGGGTACGAGTCAAAACCCTTTCCAAAGAGGTCTCAGCTGTGGTCAGGTGTCTGCAGCCTCACGGCTTCCTCTATAGCTGTTGATAAGGCCAGGCATAGCAAAACTTTCCTGAAACTGTTAACCCGTAGGCAGAGGCGACAGAACTGTCCCAATTTGCTATCTAGAGAGATGGCGAGGGAAACGGTCTCTTCCTTTACACTCAGGTGCCCTTTTCACGGGCCCCCTTGCTGACAAGCCCGTATTAGTAAAAGACCAGTAAGTGTGCTGACATTTGGCTGAGAGCTGTTACCTTTAGACACATGTGGATAAATGTGCTAATGAGAACGTTTTCTTGAGGGCCCTTGTATTCAGGATGATTCCCAACCCCGGCTGGGTGCAAACATCATCAGAACAGTGTGTTATGCTTAATAGCCCCGAATGCTTCTGTAATACTCAATCCCGAGTATACTTGTTACAGATCAGCCTCTGAAATAGGAACGGAGCCCCAGGGGCCGAGAATGGCTTTAGTCATCAAGCCTCAGGTGGGAGAGCACTACCAACTAATGACTTCCCCCACGTCAGGCAACTCAGAGAGTCGATAAATTTCCAGTCTATTCAAGATGAAAACCAAAATAATAATTTGCTATCAAGCTGTTTTTCAAGCCATCTACAGCTTAATTCTGAAGGAGGCTGTTTTGCGTACTTCCTAGGCGAAGAAAGAGGCCAGGGGAAAAGACATTCAGATCGCATACAAACTTTACTCCAAATGCTCTGTCCTTCGACTGTGCTTTCACAAGCCCCGTAGGTAACTGGAGTTCAAGGTTAGGCAGCATTTCATCCAACCCTTCTTGAGTTTTCGAGTTCTATCCAAACCATTATCCATTGTGGGTGTTAATCATTCAGGTACAAGTGCTTCTTTCTTCATCATCTTTCTTCCCAGAATCCCTTGCTCTTTCTCCATTCTCCTCACCTTAATCCCCACCCCCATACAATCTCTGTGGCTTTAACTTTAATGCTGTTGCATAATGCAGAATCCATTGCGGCGTCTCCCTGAACCCAGAAAGACTTAGTTTCAATGTTCATCTCTGGTCTCCACATGCTCCTCCTACTTATGCATGTGTGTCACCCCCACATACATATATGAACATGCAAACAGCCGCACACAGTCCAAGGATGGTTTTAGCTCAGTGCTCATAGTCATTCACAAACAGTAAATATCACTCATGGGTGTTGTGGAAAGGAACACAGGCCCACAGATCCACGGGAGACCGGTGGCTCACCAACCTTTAAGAGTGAAAATCAGAATACAGGCACAGACACCACCCACTTGAGAGATGCCAAGACGATCTAAAACATTTATCCGATGATGATAAGCAACCTAATTTGGAATCTGATGTCAAAATCTCTGTCTGAAGCATCTCTCTGGTATAGCTCACTGCCAGAATACAGCTTCTTGTCAGGAAAACAAAACCACACAAAAACTACTGTTCCTGCTGGGGAGATGGCTCAGGGGGTAAAGAGCTTGCTGCACAGGCATGGGAGTCCAAATTCGACTGGAAAAAAATCCATGTCAAAATTTAATTTTTAATTAATTTAAATTTTAGTTTAATATTAAAACAGCCCAGGTTGAAAGCCAAGCACAGTAGTGAACATTCAAGGCAGTGTAGTGCTATTATTGGAAGATGGAAGGGAGAGACAGGAGACACTGGAAGGAGGCACACACACACACACACACACTGTTTGGGGGTACTATATTTTTTGTTGTTGTTATTGTTATAATTCACCCATGAGAGCCGGGCGGTGGTGGCACACGCCTTTAATCCCAGCACTTGGGAGGCAGAGGCAGGCAGATTTCTGAGTTCCAGGCCATCCTGGTCTACAGAGTGAGTTCCAGGACAGCCAGGGCTACACAGAGAAACCCTGTCTCAAAAACCAAAAACAACAACAACAAAAAATTCACCCATGAATTACATCCTTTCATTTGAGAAATTGTTTATTCAAACAGAACACAGAAAGGAATGCAAGGTGGTTTTGAGGGAGGCAAAACTTTACCTCCACCCTTGTAGGTAGGGTCTCTGACTGGGCCTGCAAGCTTCACTGAAACAGGAACAATTGTCTGAACACATAGAGCTACTTGTACACAGAAGCCCTAGGGGAAAGTGGAGCTCTGGAAGAAGAGAGAAAGCCCAAGTGCTAAGTACTAGGTTAAACAAAGACAATGGTGCTGTCATAACGGGACCAAAGGGCTGGGCAGTTGATCCTGGAAATGTGCCAAGGCAGGGACAGAGTCTCTTATGTCTGCCTCTTCTCTGGAGATAAATAGGTGTCTTTCCAAAGCAGGGAGTATGCCTTCCATACAAAGGCCTCTTCTCCAGCTTTCATTAAGAAAAAGGGAGCTACATTGGTTTTTTTTTTTTTTTTTTTTTTTTTTTAAGCACCCCTGACCTTAAAATGATGTCTATGCCAAGAAGGCATATTTTGGTACCATTTGTTCCCTCCCAGAGGCGTTGAAAGGAATGAGGCATTCACCTGTCTCTGGGCCTGGTCTGCCTTCCTGATAATGGGTGGGCTTGGTGCCCACATACTCCTTTGCCGAGAATGTCTCAAGGGAAAGCCTGGTGCTCAGAGAAACTCACCTCACTTGACACACACCCATGAACGCCAAGCAATGCTTCCAGCAAGCAGGCTCTTTCAGTATACCATTCCTTAGAGAACGAACCCAATACCAATACAATAATCTCAGTACTCAGGAAGCTGAGGCAGGGGCATCACAAAACTGAGGATAGCTTAGCCACACAGTAAGACCCTCTTTCTCCCTTCCTCCTTCCTTCCTTGCTTCCTCCTTTCCTCCTTCCTTCCTTTCCTTCCTTCTCCTTCTCCTTCTCTTTTTCTTCTTCTTCTTCTTCTTCTTCTTCTTCTTCTTCTTCTTCTTCTTCTTCTTCTTCTTCTTCCTCCTCCTCCTCCTCCTCCTCCTCCTCCTCCTCCTCCTCCTCCTCCTCCTCTCTCTCTCTCTCTCTCTCTCTCTCTCTCTCTCTCTCTCTCTCTCTCTCTCTCTCTCCTATAAAAAGTATTTTCAGAATGAAGCATGTTGTCTGGGAAAGTGCCAGGGACCACGATGCCCTTCCAAAGAGGATGTGAAAATGAAAATAAACCTTACTTCCTCTTTGAGGATCTTAGATACTTAAGTAAATATTTTCAGTTATCCACGGGTACCTGGAAATCACTTGTGTACCAGTGGGTGTTTACTAAAGTGGGTGATTATCACCCTCACAGAGAACTGGTCCTCCTGTTACAGAACTTATTATCTGTTTTTTTCTTTTCTCAAAAGTATCAGAATATGACTTTCCATCATGACACCCACACAATTCTTTCATTGCTTCTGATATAATCCTTTGGAAATTTTCCCTAGTTCAGATCCACCTGCCCCACAGGCATCACTACTATCTTCAGGCATGAGCAACTCGTTATTATAGTGAAAGGACAGTCTTCTGATTTGTTCGCCCTTTTTCTGACCTTTGGGGTCAGAAAAACCAGCTCTTAGACTGGCTTCTCGATTCTCCCCAGGTTCGTTCATGTTTCTGGCCTCTAATACCCTGAGTGAGTATGATCTAGACTTGTCCAGTTTCCCACAGTGCCCCAAACTCTTCCTGGCTCTAACCAGGCCAGGAAGAGTACAGCCCTCTTCTCCAGGCGGGAAGTGCTGAAAGGGACACAGGTCAGTCAGTTTCTCTAACAGTGGAGAGGTAAGCAGTGGCATTCAAACCAGGCTCAAACTGTGAATGTGGCTTTGTCTTCTTTTATTGTATCTGAAGTTACCAAAATTAAGTGTCATTAACATACAACGCTTGTTGCTTCATATTGACCACTCATATACATTCTATTCCATACTGATGTTTCAATGTGACCCCAAAGAAGCATTTTACCACCACCAATCTTTGAAATTGTATTTGCAGAAGTCTCTGTCTCTCAAAAACAAAAATGCACCTAGTCACCACTTTTCCAGCTTAACTCGCAAGCATACCAGTATCTCCCTATCAAAGCTTTCTGTTTTCTTTCTCTCTTTCTTTCTCTCTTCCTTCCTTCCTTCCTTGCTTGCTTTCTTTCCTTTCTTTCTTCCTCTCTTTCTTTCTTTCTTTCTTTCTTTCTTTCTTTCTTTCTTCCTCTCTTTCTCTCTCCGTCTCTCTTCCTTCCTTTCTTTCCTTCTTTCTTCCTCTCTCATTCTCTCATTCTCTCTCTGTCCCTTCCTTCCTTCCTTTCTTTCTTTCTTTCTTTCTTTCTTTCTTTCTTTCTTTCTTTCTTTCCTTTGACAGGTTTCCCTTTCTCTGTGTAGCCCTGGCTGTCTCAGAATTGACTCTGTAGACCAGGCTGGCATAGAACTCAGAGATCCTCCTGCCCTACCCTCCCAAGGGCTGGGATTAAAGGCGTGTGCCACACTACACCCAGCTCCCCCAAATATTTTTGATCAGCTGTTGATTAAATACGCAGGTGCAAGGCAAAGGGTTATAGTATAAATGTTTAACTCTAGCTTCAGCTTCGAGTCTTTACTTCCTTATGAAGGCTTTCATGTCACCCGAAATTTGTAAGGTGCATTTGCACATCCTTATGTCAAATTATATGTATTATATATTGAAATGTTATATCAATTTAATTCTCAGGCTCAGCAAAGAGGAAACAAATCATAAAGCACCTTAAGAGTGTAGAAGTTGCCGGGCAGTGGTGGCACACGCCTTTAATCCCAGCACTTGGGAGGCAGAGGCAGAGGCAGAGGCAGAGGCAGAGGCAGAGGCAGAGGCAGAGGCAGGGGGATTTCTAAGTTCGAAGTGAGTTCCAGGACAGCCAGGGTTATACAGAGAAATAAACTCCTCAAAAAATAAACAAAAAACAAACAAACAAAGAGTGTATAAGAAGGCTGGGGAGATGGATTAGTCAGGAAAGAGCCTTTGATCAAGCACAAGGACCCGAGTTCTAATCCCCAGCACCTGCATGCTTGAGTGGTGACATGAACCTATAATCCCAGCACTGGGGAAGGAGGGATTAAAGAAGCCCTCAGTTTACTGGATAGCCCAGTGGATCTCAGCCTGCAGGTCCCAAACATCGGGATTATGTGCCTTCTGAACTAAGATGTCACTTGGTAGCAAAATTATAGTTTTGAAGTAACAATTTTATGATGGAGTGGGTCACCACAAGTATTAAAGGATCGAAGCATTAGGAGGTTAAGAACCTTGGGCTAGCAAGTCTAATTGAACAGGTGAGTTTTACGTTTAGTGAGGAAACACTGTCTCATGAAATGCAATTAAGGAAGACAGTGGAATTCCATCTCTGTCACACACATGTGCAACTGCACCTACATACACCCCCACACACAGATACACACAGATACACACACACACACACACACACACACACACACACACGTCCACAAATAAAGACGACAAATAAATACATGATTTTCTTTTTTTTTTTTTTCTTTTTTTTTCTTTTTGGTTTTTCGAGACAGGGTTACTCTGTGTAGTCCTGGATGTCCTGGAACTAACTCACTCTGTAGACCAGGCTGGCCTCGAACTCAGAAATCTGCCTGCCTCTGCCTCCCAGAGTGCTGGGATTATAGGCGTGCGCCACCACCGCCCAGCACGCACATGGTTTTCTGAAAGGGGAAATTGGTACTTCTTGAGTGCTAGAAAAGGAGGTTGTACACATGTAATGGTTATTCTGCTTGAAGGATGGAAAGGCAGGAATTGTAGATTTGATACAGTGAGCAACATATCAATGCACAAATGATTGGTTAGGAGCAAGTGTCTTAGTCAGGGTTTCTATTCCTGGACAAAAACATCATGACCAAGAAGCAAGCTGGGGAGGAAAGGGTTTATTTCACTTATACTTCCACACTGCTGTTCATCACCAAAGGAAGTCAGGATTGGAACTCAAGCAGGTCAGGAAGCAGGAGCTGATGCAGAGGCCACAGAGGGATGTTCCTTACTGGCTTGCTTCCCCTGGCTTGCTCAGCCTGCTCTCTTATAGACCCCAAGACTGATAACTGTGGAAGCCAAACCAACCAAGGTTTGCTCACCAACACTTCCCTGGAAAAACGTAGATTTGATTGTCAGTAACTCGGATCCGGGGCTTTCTTAATCATCCCAATCTCAGCCTTAAGTACATCCTATTAATTATTCCATTAGTAGAGAGGACTCCCGCTAGGCCGCTTCCCCCTTAGGGCGCTCTCGTGGAGCTGAAGGTGGGCTTTCCACTGAGACCCATTTAAAGGGACTGGATATTAACATCTAAATGGATTCTGAAACGTAAAAACCGCACGTCTATTAACAACTAAATTATTTTCGCACAGAGATTTGTATGTGGTTGGCAAATACCATTGCCAACAACAATTCAGAAGGATGACCAAAATCAAAGTTCAGGAAAAAACAAACAAACAAACAAAACTCCATTTACTATGGAAACAAACGCGGGGCACTGAGAACTGCACTCTGAAATGTGGAGTGATAACATGAATGTTTATTTCCCAATTTACCGTGTTTCTATTACTCCCAGAAACAACGGTCCACGGCCTCGGCAGACCATCTTACAATCTGGCTACCTCGCATAGCCAGTTGGTAACCAACCTGAGCCTTGTTCTTTCTGTCTCCCAAGCAGGGGCCAGCGGCTCCGGCTGAACCTCACTGTGGTTTCTGCTCGCAGGATTGGGACTCTGTGGCCCATCTGCTCTCGCCTCCTAAGGCTGCACTGCCTCCTTCCTGTAAACATTTCAGTGTGCACTTATTTATTGTTCTAGGAAGAGATCTGAGCCGGACAGAAAAGTAAAAGTTTAATTGCCAGGCCAAGAAAATAACCCCACGGGGAATTTTGAGCATGGAGCTTGGCACAAAGACAATAGCGTAAGTAAAAAATATATCCGGGGCAGATGGCTTTGCCTGTGGAAGAGAACCTTCGGAGATGAGCTGTCGGATCAAGAGGACAGTCAGCTCAGCTGGAGCTGCTAATAGAAACGAAAGTGGGAGCGGTGTTCAGGTACACGTTTTATTTCTGTTGTGGTCGGTTCTGAGAACACCGGGAGAGCGAGTTCGAGTTCGCAGACCCCTGCCTGAGGCTCGCTCTCCACTCAACAAACGCGAATTAAGACAGAGTGCTCCTGGCCAGTGGGATCCTTCCGCCATTAAGGACAGTCCATCAATCAGACTATGTCTCACGAAGAAAAGAACTGCCCACTCAAGGGGGAGGAGAGGCAGCCAGAGCGAGGAGGAGATTCAGTCATCAGAACCCCGGGGAACAGTTGAAGGAGAGAGGCGACAGGGAGAAGCAAGCCCAGAGCCGGAGAATCCCGCCTCCTAAAGTGTGATCGGCAAATTGAAGGTTTTAGTAGTAGCTGAATTCGTTGTTCATATTTAAAGAACTGGGAAGAAGAAGAGGAGGAGGAGGGGGGAGGGGGAGGGGGAAGGAGAGGGGGAGGGGAAGGGCAAGGAGAGGGGGGAGGGGGAGGAAGGGGGAGGGGGAGAGGGACTTGTGGAGGTGATCATTGACTCAGTAGATCCAGGCCACGGTATTTGAAGAAGGAACATTTCCTGAGGCTCGGTATGGACTATTCCGTTGTGATAACGGCATGGCAGGTATGTTCTAGAGAGAGTCGTGTTTGTGCCATCATGAATCAAACAGCAAAATGTCAGTGAAACTAAGTGATAACATTCTAGAAAGATAGAGAGCCCACGGAGATGAAATGAGAGGAATGGAACGCTGGCCGTCCTTACAGCTGTCCCATTGTTTCGTAACCTTTATCAGAGCATCACAGAAATCCACACGGGAGGGGACCCTCTGTGTGTGGGCCTTGGCGACTTAGTATCTATAAGGCGTTGGAACTCTTTCAGGTTGTTACAGAAACTAGTAGGTCATTTTTCCCCCTTTATTATTCAACGAGTCTCATTGTGTAGACCTATCACAGGTTTGCAGATTGGAAGGAAGAACTTTTACATTGCTTCCACGAGAGTGTGCCATCCATAAAGCTGCCGTGAGAATTCTTATTCAGGTCTCAGGGTAGGCACAGGGTGTCGTTTCTGCTGGAGATGTGTTTAGGATTAGGGTTGCTGCCCTTGTGTGTATGTGTTCAGTCTCACAGAACTTGCCTACGACTCTCGACGTGGATATACCGTTGTGTGTCCCCAGCAGCGAAGTACAAAAACCCCACTGATTTGACTCCTGCCAACACTTGATAAACCCGCTCTCAAAAAATAATAGAGATTTGTTTATTTGTATTTTCTGTGTATGAGTGTTTTACTTGCATCTATGTCCGTGCTCATGCTGCCCGTGGAGGCCAGAAGCAGGGGTCAGATCGCCTGAGACTGGGGGTATCAGAGGGTTGTTAGGGACTGTGGGAGTGCTGAGAATTGAATCCCAGTCCTTAGGAGGAGTAGCCAATGGTCTTAACCACTGCCTACAGCTCCGGGGAGTCAACGTTTTCTTCTGCCCCCCCCCCCAACCAGGACACCTGTCCTCACGGTCACATCCCTGTACACAAAGACACACACGCGCATGTAGTTAAAGAGATGACATTAAAAATAAATCTTAAAAAAGTACCTGTCAAAGTACTAATTATAAGGTAATTATTACAGCCTCACTTTGAGTCTTAGGACGGGGTGTAGAAGTGATGTAAATTTGATGCTCCTTTTCACCTGTTTGGGTTATTCATGTATAATTTAACCCACTGGAAAAAGATCCGGGCGTGGCAGGCAGTGTCCACGTGTTATTGGGAGAGTGATTCCTTGAGGCCAGGCCTCCAGTGCTAGCCTGCACCTTGTAGTAAAGTGATTATTATTATACCCTGAAATAAATTAACTAAAATCGAAAGTGAAAGACCACATCACAGAAAAAGGAAAATATAGCTAAATAATTTGAAGACATTCACCAGTAAATAACAATAGGTTTTAAAAATCTATAACATGTCATTGTTTCTATATTTCAAGATTTGAAAATATGCAGGAGCCTGGAGAGATGGTTCAGCAGGAAAGAGTGTATGTGTATTGTGCTTCCAGGGATCCTGAATTGGGTTCCTAGCACCCACACTGAGTGGTTTACACTCACCTCCAACTCCAGCTCCAGAGAATCCAACGCTGTTTTCCTGGCATCAGTAGGCCATTGCACTCATGTGCACACACACGCACACACACACACACACACACACACCCTCCCCCACAGGAGCACATAAAAGAAATCACTTTTTAAAAATGTTAAAATTGCATAACTCTCCAAAATCAGATCTAGAAACCATTCCTGGCTGCCTTAATAACTAGGAGCTATCAAATTAAAATAACAGTAGCCCATTTAAGATATTCTTCAATTTGGAGGAAATTCAAGGGTCTGACAATATCAACGGAGACGGAAAACAATAGTCAACCTTGACCACTGATAGGGGGCTGGGGGGGGGATATAACTTAGTAAAAACCCTTTTAGAAAACACGCAGTGTCATCTAGCACAATTGAACCATTAAGGATATTATTTGGAGTAAATACAAAGAAATATGGTAACAGGGATTGTTACCTATATGTCAGTGCACACTATTTTAGAGGCTCCATTTCTGAATTTGGAAAATAAGGGTAACATTAATATTTACTTTCAAGGGACTTGACATAGGAATGTAATAATATATACACAGCTCTCAGCACAGGAGCCAGAACATAGAATAAGCATTCAATAAATTGTTTTTAGAATCTTACGTTGGACTGAGAGTGAAGGTACCCTACCATCATCTAGTAAGTGGCTGGCTTTTTGACACGTGTGTAGAGGGACTCTTTTAGATCAACTGACCAATTACACTTCAGTGATCCAGGGTTTATAAAGGTTCATAAAAAATGTGATCTATACAGCACACAAAGGCAGCAAAGTCCCTACACAGTCTCAATGTTAGCAAAGACAGCTCTCCCAAACAGGGGACAGTAGTCTAAACTATTACAAAGTTTGTATTACCATGGGACTTTCTTCTTTCGAAGCCTGTGCTCTTATTTTTGTTTTGTTTTGTTTTGTTTGTTTTTTGTTTTTCAAGACAGGGTTTCTCTGTGTAGCTCTGGCTGTCCTGGAACTCACTCTGTAGACCAGGCTGGCCTTGAACTCAGAAATCCACCTGCCTCTGCCTCCTAAGTGCTGGGATTAAAGGTGTGTGCCACCACCACCCCACCACCCGGCACCGGTGCTCTTAATTACCGTTCTTTGTACTGTCTAAAAAGAGTTGATCTCTCCTAATACCAGAAATAGTTCTCAAATTCCTTCTGTTCGAAAGTTATCTAAGATGCACTCCTGACCTCGGGAGATGACATACCAGTCATTTCTGAGGTGATAGGCAGAGAGAAGATAATGACCTCAAGACCATTATTTACAATGGCAATGATCTCACCCACCCCATAATTCTCAAGTCACCTCCCAACATCCGACCTATTCCTGGAAATGCCTGAAGGACTATTGCCTTGACACTTTGGGACAATGAAGGACAAGCATTTAAAGGAACCGGCTTCCCGGAGCATTGGAATTTTATCTGTATCTTTCCACCCAAGGCGACCAACTCCTTGTGATTCTGTGCACTAAGATAGGAATTAGATATTCCAGTCTTTTGGTTGTTGCTTAATTTTTTTTGTATGGTGTGTGTTACTAAGTATAAGCATGTGCCCTCAGGTGGCTAAGGAGGCCAGAGAAGGATCTGCCCAATGTGGTGCTGGGAACTAAACCCAGGTCTTCTGTAAGGACAGCTAGTGCTTTTACTCTCTAACCTGTTTCTCCAGCCCCCTATTTTTTATTTATTTATTTTTATTTATTTGTTTGTTTATTTTTGCTTTCCACGAAGGATCAGACTTCCATCTAATGACAAAACGACTCTTAATGCTTTAATTCTACAATGGCAAGAAATTAAAGCCGACTCCGGGAGGAGTTAAGAGGCATGCTTTCTTGCTCCCTTTGTACGAATTTGGCACATTTTGAAACCAGGACCTGCGCTTGTGGCTTTGCTTCGGTTTGTTTTCTAGAATGTTACCACACCCGTTTTGAAGGACGACGGGTCCACATCCACAGTCAGATTCCAGCTGACCTCCGCCACTGGCCCGCACCAAACGATGACGGGTCCTGGAACCTTCTGCCACTTTCCACTGACCCTGACCCTAGTTATCATTAGAGAAGTTCAGAGCTGCACTGCCTGGGTCTCAGCCACGGAAGTTCAGCATTCCACACCGGATGGATATGACTTTTAGCAACGGAAGGGATTAGAACTGTGCTACTCACCACACCCAAGGATAAGCCCAGGTACACCCAAGTGCTAAGATTTCGAAAGCATCCGTTCTCTTGCTCATTGAATGACGCCTGAAGCCATCCTTCCCCACTGAGAATCCTACAGGACTGCAAGGTCCTGGAAAGGGAGTCACTTTGGCTTTCTGGAGGTAGGGGCAGGAGGAGCTCTCCTGAGTACTGGGGGCAGCCTGGTCTACAAGAGTGAGTTCCAGGGCAGCTGGAGACACACAGATAAGCCCTGCTTCAAAAACCAAAACAAACAAACAAAGAAAATGAAATAAAATAAAATGGATCAGGATTAGACAAGACAGTCCTTCAGCCCCAGGTCAGGGTGAACTTCTGGTGGGAAGCCCATATAAGGGCAAATACTGGAGCTGCGAGCACATGACTCCCGACAATCCCCGGTGACCACGGACCGCCTCTCATGATGACAGGCGATTGTATATAGATCGTATCTCTCGACTCTTACGTGGGGTTCTCTATTGTAGTCTGCCAACTACTTCTCTAACTTTTCCCCTTAGACAGTGTTGAGTTGCGATAACCATCTACCTTTGAGCTAGAGGAGGGGCAGGTAGTTCTGGCCAATGGAACGTAGTAAACGACCAACCAACCAAGCAAGCAATGTAGGTCAGTTCCACTTTCAATTATTTATAACAATTCCAGTGCAAACAGCCGCATGCAAGGTGGGGCAGCTCCATCCTGGGTTCTGAGCAGCTGGGATAGGCAGAGTAGAACTCCAGAGCAACTGACGGCACACAGAGTGTGACGGCCCTCCCTCGCTTCCACAGAACAGCAAGGAGAATTAACCTATAAAGAAAAAAAGGGTTGAGTCAGGCCCCCAGTCTGAGATGTTCTGGTCCATGTTTGGGCAGAACCGGTGCTTTTGGGCCTGTACCAACCAAGGCAGCACATTGTCGCAGGAGTACTGTGCCAGGGATAGCACTATAGGCACACAGAAGAGCACAGAACAAACATTGTACTTCCCCCACGACCTGAGGCTGCAGCTAGAAACATGCAGAGGAAAGCACCTTGCTAATTGGAGTGACTTGGCCTATCAGCCTCTCTAGGGTCACTTCTTCCATCTGTAATATACAAATATTACCTTTCTCATGAGATGTTTTGACATTTCATTTGTGTGTGTGTGTGTGTGTGTGTGTGTGTGTGTCTGCATGTGTAAGTGCTTTTTGCGTATATGTGTGTATGTATGTACAGGTGTGTGTGTGTGTGTGTGTGTGTGTGTGTGTGTGTATATGTTTGTATGTGCCTGTTCAGGTGTGTGTGTGTGTATGTGAATGTGTAAGTGCTTTTGTGTGTGTGTGTGTGTGTATATATATATATATGTATGGGTTTATGTGTATGGGTGTGTGTGGGGTGGGTGGGTTTGTATGGGTGGGTTTGTATGTGCCTGTGCAGGTGTGTGTATGTGTGTGTGTGTGTATTCATGGGTGTGTGCATATGCATATGCATCTGTGAAGGTGAGAATAGGATGCCAGATCAATCTGAGCTGTCATTTGACATGAGCAGTGGGAACTAAACTCTGGTCCTCTACAAAGAGCTCCAAGCCCTCTTAACTGCGGGGCCATCAGGACTCCACCCCCCAAAAAAGGTGCTTTTAAGATTAACAGTGCCTGAGCTATGAGAAGGAAAAACTAAACTCCTATTAAATTCGTTCATTCAGGGTAAACTCTCTTGACCAAAAAAAAGCAGAAGATAAAAATTTAAATTCTTTTATCACCAACTGACATTTTCAGCCTCTTCTTTGTTCTAACATCTTGGTCTTCGGTTGCTCTTTGAATTTAATAGTCAGCCCCTGTTTACAGTTTAGCTGCCTGCCCTCATCTAGGGTAAAGGTTTATAACAAGTAGTCAGGGGTTGCCTTGGAGACAAGCTGCCTCAGAGAGATTCCTGTGTTTTCAGAGAGTGAGTTTACTAAGAACAAGTGACATTGTCCCCACAAACTCTCAGCAGCAACCAAATGAGAACAAACGGACTTATTTTTCCAAGGGGAACGAAAGTGAGAAAATGTATAATTTTTGTCTCCAAACAACAACTTGAGCAGAGACTATTGGGAAGGGAGAAGAATCGAGAAGGAGTTGGGGGCTGGGACTCATGATGTAATTCCACCACTGTCCCAAGAAAGATGACTGACGTCCTTGCCGGCCTGGGCTACACAATGAAGCCACATCTCAAAAAAAAAAAAAAAAAAAGAAAGAAAGAAAGAAAAGAAAAGAAAAAAGAAAGAAAAAGGAAAGGAAAGGAAAGGAAAGGAAAGGAAAGGAAAGGAAAGGAAAGGAAAGGAAAGGAAAGGAAAGGAAAAGAATCAAAGAAGAGAAAGAAGGGGAGGAGGGTAAGGAGGAAGAGGAGAAATGGGACTCGAGGGGCCTATGGGATTGTTATTTGCATGACTGTCTCCATGTATGGGTTAATATGACTCACGCCATGCCAGAGGACCCAAGGATGAACATGGTTTGAAGGTTCTCCACCTCCTCAATGTCAAACAGAAAGTAAGAAAAGAAGACTTATGGGGGAGGGTGCTTCCTTAAGATGATCATTACCATCTCAAAAAAAAGTCCCTCAGCCCTATAGGCCAGAGTACTGACATTTGGCCTGTCTAGAAAACATGCAAAGTAGCTGTGGACTTAATCTTTAAGAAGTTAGCAGCAACGGATAAACAAAGGTCTACGCTAAGGAACACAGCTTGGTGGAAATACATTTGTCTAGCACTCATGAGGCCCTGGGTGCAGACCTCAGTACTGGGGGTGAGGGAGGGAAAAAAAGCAAGAAGGGGGGAGAGAGAGAGAGAGAGAGAGAGAGAGAGAGAGAGAGAGAGAGAGAGAATCCACCCCTTGAGAAGCTCATCAAAGCTGGTGAGCTATTGGCAAGCCTTCCTAAAGGCATAGGTCTTAGGGATGTAAGGTCAATCAATGCCTTTGGTTTGTTGGACTGGGAGCACTTATGGAGGACTGAATTAAAAGCAGCCGTTAATGCTTAGATAACATTTTTGGGTTAATAAATGTGTGAGAGTTATCTTAAAACGAATGGCATTCAGATCTTGCAAATAAACGAAGCTAGTCTGGATTCTAGATAATCGAGACAGAAGTGGCCGAGGACCATGTAACGATTGTCAAAACTTCTTCGAACGCTGGGCCTTTTCTTTAGTGCTGTTGTAAAAGAAACAGAAAAATAAACGGGAACATTGGTGCCAATCCTTGTGTTTCATTTTGGTCACTGGTGACTCAGAAATGCCAGTCTTACCATAGCAGTGTGACATCCAAAATTAAGATTGGTAGACTGGCCGGGCGTGGTGGCGCACGCCTGTAATCCCAGCACTTGGGAGGCAGAGGCAAGCAGATTTCTGAGTTCGAGGCCAGCCTGGTCTACAAAGTGAGTTCCAGGACAACCAGGACTACACAGAGAAACCCTGTCTCGAAAAAAGCAAAAAAACAAAACAAACAAACAAAAACAAACAAACAAAAAGATTGGTAGACTGAAGAATCAGACTGACCAAATTTGAATCCCAACACTGGAATCCTCTAAATGAATGTAACTCGGGCTTTACTATCTCCAGCCAATGTAACATATCGATGTCCTCAAGAACTGGTCACTGTTAAACTAGACAGTGCATACAGAAACCATAATGAACATGGTTCTAAGAAGGCAGCTAGGGGTTCGATGAAGGCCCATAGCCTCTGCCACCGTGTGGAGATGCTGCAGTGTGCAGGTGTGCAGTGTCTCCGTTCCCTTGTGGTTTGGTGGCCAAGGCAATGGAACCATGGAGAGAAGAGTCCGTGCTGAAGGCTTTTGCATCTCCTTTAAGTCAGGTGCACAGAAGCCTGGCATGCAGCACTCTCCCATGACTTCTCTCAGCTTCTCTTTCCAGTCAGGCAGAGTGGAGGTGACCTCAGAGGTAATCCTGGAAGTCAGGAATTGGATGACAGAGGTAACAGAGCCAGGATCCAGGGACCATCCACCTAAGGGACTCAGACGGCTAAGCAACTCCGAAGGGTTCATTTTCTCCCTAAGACTTCCTCCTGAAGCCAAGAAGTTGATAGGGTTAAGGTTAGACAGGACAGACTGTCTACACCACAGGACATACTGACTCACAGCTGTAAGACACCACTGGGGGCAGGAAGCTGGAGTCTACATAAACGTGGCTAGCAAGCAATTGCCAATGGGATATGTCACAGCTGTGTCATTTTTCACTTTTAAATGACTTCCACTGTGACAACTATACTTTGTTCAAAATCTTTTTTTTTTTTTCTCGAGACAGGGTTTCTCTGTGTAGCCCTGGCTGTCCTGGAACTCACTCTGTAGACCAGGCTGGCCTCGAACTCAGAAATCTACCTGCCTCTGCCTCCCAAGTGCTGGGATTAAAGGCGTGCGCCACCAACGCCTGGCCCGTTTGTTCAAAATCTTAACAAGTCTGACACATACATACAAGCGCTCTCTCTCTCTCTCTCTCTCTCTCTCTCTCTCTCTCTCTCACACACACACACACACACACACACACACACACACACACACACACATCAGAACAATGTTCACAGTGGGGAGGAAGGAGGGAGCATGAAAGAGGAATGAGATTTTATTCCATTTTTTTTAAACTAATGACATATGTCACAAGTGTAAAAGCAAGATGTGGTGATTTGAATGAGCGTGGACTGACTCCAAAGGGTCACATGGTTGAATCCATACTCCCCAGTAGATGGAATTGTTTGAGAAGGATTAGGTGATGTGGCCTTTTGGAGGAGTGTTAGGCACCCAAAGATCCTTGTGCCCCACAGAGCACTAGAGGACCAGGAATGTTAAACACAAACACACAGAGACCTCTCCTCAGTGGAAGAGATAAAATACCTGTGTTCCCACCCTGAAGTCTGGAAATGGATTTTGTTAAGAACCCGGTGACCTTTTTGCTGTTTGTGGAGGCCGACCTTACCCACCTCTTGCTATAGAGGCATATCTCACCTAAATCCTCTAGGGTGTTTATTCCACACTCTCTCTCCTTAGCTCCCAGTTAAGCCCATACTTCATAGGCATGCCATAGACGTGCTAATCTTTATGCTATTGAGGCAGAGGTCACACTACCTTCTAAGCCTATTAGCTATAGACCCCACCTTCACGGTCACATGTACTTTGTAAGGAGTTTCTGGGTCGTCACACTTTAAGCTCATTGTGCACGGGAACGTTTACCCAAATCGTACTGTGGTTTAAACATGCTAACAATGAACTGCCCTGCATTTGACTCCCCGGAATCTGATCCAGGCTGACGACTCCATCTGAACCAGGTTTTCCTTCTCCTCTCTTCGAAGATCACTGCCCGAGTGGATAACCCGCAGGATACCCCTGAGAGCAGATGTGTCGGTGCTGGTGGGCTTTGAGGTTTGAAAAGGCTTGGGCCATTTTCAGCGTGCTCTGTGTTTCCTGCTCGAGGATCCAGATGTGAGCGTCCAGCTGCTCCGTGCCTTTGCTCTGCCATTGTGGCTTCTTACCTTCTGAAACCCTAAGCCCAATTACACATTTTCTGTTCTAAGATGCCTCAGTTATGATGTTGAGTTTGTTAGAGCAGAGGAAAGCAACAGTTGGCTACTAACTTCGTTAGAATGTAAATTGATCAAAAGGTACATGGTCCTTGCCCCTTTGAAGGTTCCGTTGGGGCGTGTGTGATACATCCTTAAAGCGGCAGAAATGGTTTTCTCTAAAGAGATAGCTGTAAAGAAGCTAACACTTTTGTTTGTCTTATTTTTGTTTCTTGAGACAGGGTTTCTCTGTGTAGCCCTGGCTGTCCTGGAACGTACTCTGCAGACCAGGCTGGCCTTGAACTCAGAGATCCACCTGCCTCTGCCTCTGCCTCTTGAGTGCTAGGATTAAAGAAAGGTGTGTGTGCCACCACCCTCTAGTAAGAATCTAAGATTTAACCGGCTTGAGTCCTGTTTCAGAGGACTGCTTATTGAGATTCGTCTAACTGAAACCCAGTGAACTACATTATACCCAGGAGAAAGGGTCAGGGGATCCCCGATGCCTAGCTGAGATGGGGGTGGGAGGGTGGGCTGAGAAATAGTAAGGCAAGAAGCAGCTGGGAGACAGAATTGTCAGAGTTTAGGAAGAAAGCCACTGGGTAATAAGGTCATGTCACATGCAAGGGAATTCCCCATGAGAGGTGGATATGCTACCAGCCTCAGCAGGGTAAAAATGGACCGCAAGTCACCTCCTTCTTGGTGGTAGGTTTGTATTAGCAAAACATTGTAAGATGGCTATCTTGGAAAGATGTTCAAGATATACCATCAGGTTAAAAAAAAATTAAAAAGTGAGGTCTCTAACAGGGTTTACAGACACGCCTGCCTGCACATACAGACAGCAGAAGCAAGAATACGTGTGTATGTTGCTATACATGCCAACTGTCTTTGGAGGAAAGCATAGGACATTGGCAACTCTGGGGACTGGGGACAAAAGTAGAAGCAAGGCTCTATTTTCACTTCATTTATTTCTGGTCGAATTTTATTTTTAGCAGGTATATATATATATTTATTATCCTTATTGAAAAACAGTAATAAATAGCAAGTCAATCATCTGTAGCGTTTCTGGTTTCCTTTTGCTTTAGAAAGTCCTGCTGCACACACGGGCAAGCACACATGCCCTAGAGAATAGGAGAGGGGGTAAATAAAACTGGATGCACATTTTAAATCCGCCACCTTCTCCCCTGAGCCTAGTTTTACCAGGCTCTTCTCGCAGTTATAATTGGCTGCGCGCACACACAGGCCTACAGGGAGGAAATGAGGTAGTCAATAGGCTATTGTCATCCCTGTGCTGGGGCTTATATTTCATATTCTAAATTGATAGTCTCCTCTGGGGGCTTGGATTATTATGTACGTTTTTTTTTTAAACCTAAATAGAATAAAAAGCTTACGAAACTTTAATCAAAAGACCAGGTTCTGGTAGGGAGAGTTGCCCTTGAGGTATCTCTACTGAGGGCAGCTGGCCCCATCTGTATAAGAGTCTTGCAGCTGTTTATCTAGAATATTCCACCCACCATAAAGATGGTCACCAGAGAAAAGAATTCAAGCTGGATTTGTCTGGGTGGCATCTTCAATCATCCCTAAGACCCAAAGTGGTTGGCGTGTTTTGTTTTGTGTTGTGTTGTGTTGTGTTGTGTTGGTTTGTTTTTTGGTTTTGGCTCCTGACTTCATGACAGCCCATTTCCAGCAGGGAGAGAAAGAATGGAAAGCTTTGCCCATCTTCCATGATTCTGTGCCTCGTTTGAGAGCTGGGACATCAGCAAAGGACCTTGCTGTGGAGCAAAACAAATAGAAACCAGAAGAAACCCCAGAAATAGCAAACCTGGGCGGTCTCAGAGGCTGTGTCGTTAGGGTGATTTCATCAGCCCCGGGCTCCAGGGGTGTGATTTACACAAGTCACTCAGCCTCCCTCATGGTGGGAAACTCATTTTTAATAAATGATAGCAAGTAGGTTTATTCAGACTTGTGACTATGAGTCACCGTATTCAAAGCCGTATGACAAACACCACCAGAAACCAGCGGATGACCTTGACCATGAGACTTTTTTTTTTTCTTTCAGGAAAAACCAAACCTATTTCCTGACCATTGATACTGAGGCCCGAAAGTCTGTGTCAGACTGGTGAGAGGTGCGTGGGCCCATACATTGAGAGGACCAGCGTGAGGCCTCCTGGCCCTTTCTCCTCAGCAAGCCTGTGATTCGGTGCCCAGGGAAACCGGGGAGGAGGAAGTACATTTGATTCTGACTAAAACTGAACATCAGTAGGAGAGGAGAGTAAATTACTTTTAGAAAGAAAGAAAAAAAAAAACCAACTAAAAAAAGAAAAACAAAAACCAAAAATGTCATAGTTCTGTGATTCTTGCTGCCACTAAAATTACTATACATTAACAGGCTGGGGGGTCCACAGTCGCTCCCCACCCCACCCCACCTCCATTCTGAGTCCTTTACACTGTGACAAAGCACCTTTTCCAACAGGGCAATGAGAAAGCAGAGGGGCGGGGCGGGGGAAGGGGGGGAACCTGGGATACACTGGGCCACAGGCCAGAGAAATGTCAGACTGAGTCTGCGAGTCTGGATGAAGGTAGGAGTTACAAGAACATCATACCTTGTGAGGTCAAAAGTCACCATCTTGGAGGGACACTTGCCTTCTGTAGACTGTAAGCTTGGGGGTGGGGGAGACCCAGGGTGCAGTTTCCCCAGATGGTGTCTGACTTCTGCCTCCTCCTCTGCTCTTCCAGTGCTTCTTTGTTGTTGTTGTTGTTGTTGTTGTTGTTGTTGTTGTTGTTTATTTGGTTTTGGTTTTTTTGCTGTTGTTTTTTCGAGACAGGGTTTCTCTGTGTAGCCCTGGCTGTCCCAGAACTCACTCTGTAGACCAGACTGGCCTCGGACTCAGAAATCCACCCGCCTCTGCCTCCCAAGTGCTGGGATTACAGGCGTGTGCGCCACCACCCAAAAGCTCTGCCTGTCCTACCATCCAGTAGTAACTTGGGAGAGCAATATGTGTTCAGGGATCAGGGGGGGAAAAAAAGAAATATCTGTTTCTCTGAACTGGAAGAGGAGAAAAAGAGCTTAGACTCTTTTCTGACGAGGCAGAAATCTCAGCTCTCTCCCCACCCCCAACACACACCCACAAAAAGAACATTAGTAGATCCATCTTAAGACACACAAGGCAAAGGATGCTTTATTTCTGGTCTTCATTTTTGTTTGCAGTTTTTGCACCAAATCAAATTGTGCCCCCCACCACCACGCCGTGTGTGTGTGTGTGTGTGTGTGTGTGTGTGTGTGTGTGTAACACGTACGCTTGCTTATTTATATAGATAAGAGAAAACTCTGGGGGAAACCTCAGAGAAGCAGATACTGCTGCTTTTCAGGAAGAGGGCTTCTTGAGTTGAATGGAGTATTTATCACCTCCCGATCTGTGTTAAATCTATATGCAAATAAAATGTGTAGAAATGGAATGCATCTTCACTGATGCATACATGAACTGTCTTGTAAATAGCGTTGAATGTAACATGGCGGCAATTCCAGCTCTTAGGGAGGGAGTGTGTACAATATGGATGGATGCCACAGGAGACTGAATCATAACCAGCCCCCGACCCCTTGCTTCCAATATGTGGTAAAAGAGCTACTTTGTTGTTTAGTCATGGAGCCCGGCCTTCGAAAGCTGAACCATCTCTCCAACCCTGAAAGGGCTAATTTTGAGGCTGAGAACATATGAATCTTCCATACCATCCCCACGGTAACAGCAATGGTCTGGCAGGTATTTCTGTTCCTGTCTCTTGTGCTGGAGGAGAGAGGACCTTCAGGGACAGAGGAGAGTGAATGGCCTAGAAAGGACTTGGTTAAGTGAAACGTGGAGGAGAAGAGGTTTCTACTGATAAGGAGAAGTCCTGAACAGGAGCTCTCCAGACCTGGAGGTCAAGTTTCAGAGATTAGATACACTGTGTGCAGGGAGGGGCTTGATTATATATGTTAATGAGGTAAAAATCTCAGAGGTCTTAGAGGTTATTCATGGGATAAGAAAGTCTGGCTAGTGTGCTGCTGGGAAGCCACTGAGAAGCCAAGCTCTGGGAGGCCTGTTCTACATGGGGATAGGGAATTTCCACCTTAGGAAGTTAGTGCAGCCTCATCTAACGTGGTCCGTGATTCAACCCTACTGATCAAAAGGCGTACTTCATCAAGAGAGCTAGCTATCCGCTCTCTCTGGCTGCCTATTTTTGGACTCAGCATTTCTTTGTTTCTGACTTTGCTTTTGTTTTTCAAGAAAGGGTTTCTTTTGTAGCCTTGGCTGTCTTGGAACTCACTATGTAGACCAGGCTGGCCTTGAACTCATAGAGATCTGCCTGCCTCTGCCTCCTGAGTACTGGGGTTAAACGAGTGTGCCACCACCACCCAATAGACTGTACTACATCTCAACCGTAGAAAATACCTTAAAACATCTCCTACTTCCAAAGAAGAAAATGACCTGTAATTCTCCGATCGGAATGAACCACTTGAAGACTGTCTTCCTCCAACGGGGTAAATGTCACAGACAACATCTTAGTCACAGATGACTAAACCTCAGGGACGAGTTCCTTTTGTGTCATCGAGACAGAATATGTGTCAGAAACAATTCATGGGAAGAAAGACTTTATCGTTGCTTATAGCTTGAGAGCGGCTCAGTCTGGCATGACAGAGAAGAGATGTGGGGTTCAGGGGGGTGCTGGTATGTGGATGAGCTGTTCGCACAGTAGCAAACCGGGAAGCATAGATTGAAGTAGGGGCCAGTCAATAATCTCTTCAGCCTGTAGGCCCCTTCTACTAAAGGCTCCAAAACCTTTCAAATTAGTGTCCTCCCTGGGAAACAAACACTGTAAACATGAGTTTCTGGGCAACCATAACACCTCAGTATAGAATTAGCTTAAAAAGAGAGAATCCTTTTCAAAACTCAGCCCTAAACCATCAACTGGTGCTCTGACTTATTTTCCACATAAA
This sequence comes from Apodemus agrarius, assembly GCA_964023405.1. Classification (NCBI taxonomy): domain Eukaryota; kingdom Metazoa; phylum Chordata; class Mammalia; order Rodentia; family Muridae; genus Apodemus; species Apodemus agrarius. The sequence goes on from OZ030023.1 coordinate 27,665,267, forward strand.
ACCTTTCAACAAATAAGGTGCTGGTAATAAAATGATTAACACATTCGTCAGACTACCAAGAGTGAAGCGGTTTTAATACGCCATTTCTGCAGAAAGGGACATCAGTATAGAGAAAAGGCCTGGCATGCTGATTTGGCCCAAGGCAATGGGTTTTTGTTGTTGTTGTTGTTGTTGTTTTTACATACCTGATCACGATCACTGAGCATTCCTGTCTGCTCCCATAAGCCGGGAATCTCGTGTGTTTAGGGCACAGAGCCTTGTCTGAGAAATCATTTGGACCTTGTGATAGTTTGTATATGCTTGTCCAGGGGAGTGGCACTATTAGAAGGTGTGGCCCTGTTGGAGTAGGTGTGTCACTGTGGGTGTGGGCTGTAAGACCCTCATCCTAGCTGCCTGGAAGCCAGTCTTCTGCTAGCAGCCTTCAGATGAAGATGTAGAACTCTCTGCTCCTCCTGCACCATGCCTGCCTGGATGCTGCCATGTTCCCACCTTGATGATAATGGGCTGAACCTCTGAACCTGTAAGCCAGTCCCAATTAAACGTTGTTTTTATAAGAGTTGCACCTTGGCCATGGTGGCTGTTCGAAGCAGTAAAACCCCAAGACAGCCCTTGAGGCCGCCCTCCTTTTCCTGATCATGGGGACTTGGGTAGCTAACCACCTGTGATTCTCCTGCTACAGAGTTTTGAGCTGAGCAGGCGCCAGCCACCAGCTAGGGGAGAGAGAGACAGCGCTCTGCTTACCCATGGATAACTCTACTCATGTGTGCTGAAGATGGGCCGTGATAATGTTACATATAACAATTTTGGGTTTTATTGAGGTAATGCAAACGTGGATTCGCCGGGCAGTGGTAGTGCATGCCTTTAATCCCAGAACTTGGGAGGCAGAGGCAGGCGGATTTCTGAGTTCAAGGCCAGCCTGGTCTACAGAGTGAGTTCCAGGACAGTCAGGGCTACACAGAGAAACCCTGTCTCGGGAAAAAGAAAAAGAAAAAAAAAAAGAAAAGAAAAAAAAAAAAGAGAGAGAGAAAATGTGGATTCACTCGGTTTGAGAAGGTCTCCAGGATTTCTTGAGAAAGTATACTTATTATTTCTAATCTGGACAGACTAGGGTTGCAGTTTCCCAGAAAAGAGGAAGTGGCCACCATCAACCACATCAATAAACTCCATCAGTCATGGGATTGTTCACGCCCACTGCTGATGGAGACGCTCTAGCCATGGACAAGATCTTCTGTGCTCCTTTAAAATGAATGTCGTGTGCACACAATTTCAAAGAAATAAAACTTCAGCATAGTTTACTGCATTGTGTTTGTAAAGGTGACCTCCTTCTGGAGAATTAACGTTAAAACAAGCCCAGAACACAGCTGAGATGGGCACATAAGTCAAAGAAGGCTTATTGTTTAGCATGGCTTGTGCTGTGGTCCCCCAGTGAGTCACACAACATTTTTATAGTGGAAGGGAGAAAATATGATCCTTTTTCTCAATGCCTGTAAGTTTGCATTGCCACCAGCTCTTACAACAGAAGACATTGATGAGAGGAAAGGAATCTGATTGAACAATGCATGTACCATTCTTTTTAAAAATGAATTCATGTATATTCACTTTACATCCCAATCATGGCCCCAACCCCATCCCTCCTCTCCTCCCAGGTCCACTCTTACAAATCCCATCCACATTACCACCTCCCCTTCTCCTCAGAGAAGAGGAAGCCCCAACCCCCCTTGAGTACCAGTCACAGTAGGACAAAGTATGTCCTCTGCCACTGCGGCCCAACCAGGCAGTCCAGCTGTGGGGGAGGGTATCCAACGCCAGGCACCAGTGTCAGAGACAGCCTGTGCTCCAGTAGTCAGGGGACCCACATGAAGACCAAGCTGCACATCTATTACAAAGGCAAACACTGCTCTTTACTCCGGAGAAACCTCCGTTCAGAATTACCTCTAAGCAGAGGCTTCGAGTCCGGCTCATACGCCACCTTCGACAAGAAGCAATATATTTTAGAGAAGTGAGGAGACAACGGAGAAGCTGGCCTTGCCTTCTGAGAGTGGGAACATGGGTAGAAGGCTCGAGTCTCTGGGTTTTCATCTGTGAAATTAACTTCCTGTGGAGTTTTTGTGAAGTTTCGGAGAGAAGATATTAAAAAATATGAACCCAGTGACCTAAGGATGTAGCTACTGCCTAGCATTCATAAAACCCCGGCTTTGAGCCCCAGCACAGTGAAAACTAAGAGCCTGAAAGCCCAGAAATCAGGAGATGGAGGCATTAGAGTCAGAAATGTTATCCTTTCTTGGCTACATCGCTTGAGGCCAGTCTGGGATCCATGAGACTATGGCTTCAAATATAAGTATAAAATTAAATAATCAACCCAGCTTATATGTCTTAGTACACATTTGTTCTGGCTCCTTTTATACTGGTTTGACACAAGATAGATTTGACTGAAAGAAGGGAACCTCAGCTGAGAAAAATGCCTCCTTAGGATCCAGTTGTAAGGCATTTTCTTTTCTTTTCTTTTTTTTAGATTTATTTATTTATTTTATGTAAATACACTGTAGCTGTCTTCAGACACATCAGAAGAGGGCATCAGATCTCATTTCGGGTGGTTGTGAGCCACCATGTGGTTGCTGGGATTTGAACTCAGGATCTTTGGAAGAGCAGTCAGTGCTCTTAACTGCTGAGCCGTCTCTCCAGCCCACTGTACGGCATTTTCTTAATTCGTGACCAATGGGGAAGGGCTCAGCCCATTGTGGGCGGTGCCATCCCTAGGTTGGTGGCCTGAATTCTATAAGAAAGCAAGCCAAGTGAGCCAGGGGGAGCAAAACAGTGAGCAGAACTCCAAGGCTTCGGCATCAGCTCCTGCCTCCAGGTCCCCGCCCTGTTGGAGTTCCTGAACTGCCATATGGAAGTGTAAGACAAATAAACCCTTTCCTCCCCGTGCTGCTTTTGATCCTGGTGTCTCATCAGAGCAGTAGTAATCCTAACTAGGACAAATCTTATCTATTTAGCACATTTGCCCCTACACTGTGGAAAGGAGAGTGTCTATGCTATGGATAAAGAAACGGTGTCCAGTTTCCTGTTTTCTATACCCTTGGGCTCTGGAGCAGCCCAAGGAAAACAGCTGCTACGCTCATAGACAAACCACCATAGAGAGCGTACACTGCCAGCCACAGAGGAATGGACTTTTCCTCTTAGGATTTGGATAAATCACTGATCAGCTCTCCCTAACTCAAGAAAACACAGAGTTATGGGGTTTAATCCTCCCCACCCCCCTAAAACTCCAGTTTGGGAAGCTTGGCAGAAAGAAGTCAAGGATTTTTTTTTTTTTTTTTTTAAAGCCTACAGCACCCGGTGTTCCCAGGAGGTCTGCCATCCAAGTACTAACCAGGCCTGACTCTGCTTAGCTTCTGCGATCCGACGCATGCAGGGTGGTATGGCCATAGACAAGTCCAGGATTTCTAAACGCTCCTTGGTCAAGCCAGGTGTTCCTGGGCATGACTGCAGCTACAGTGACTCAGAAGTGAGAAGTGACTGAGGTGAGAAGATTATACAAGTCCATAACTCGAAAACAAGTGAGGGAGGCACAGGAAGATCCCGTCTCTGAATTTAAAAAGGAAAAAAAAAATGATATAAACTACAAACTAGCTTCCAGTTTCCCCAGAAACGAAGAGAACATTCCAGTCACTAAGGGATCGAGCGAGGGACTTCAGGGGACTTGAGAGTTCCCAGGCCTTCTATTCCAGGTCAGGAAGGTCTCATGGTCCCAGAAATTCAAAGCGTTTCTAAAATGGCAGGCAAAGCACATTTCCTACATCCCAGGGCAGTGGGAATGTGAGTATGTAAAGAGCTTGTGTTCGAGACGAGCGCTTTCCCACCCATGGAGGCACAGAGCGGCGAGCTTGGCAGTGTTCCCGCTTGCTTGATGCGATCCGTGAGCCCTGCCACTGTGCTCCGCAAGGGAATCTATGAGAATATGTGCTGGGCTCCCACGCTTTCTTCCCCTTTCCCCTACCCTCCTTCCCTTACCAAATAATAACTGAAGGGGAAAAAAAAAAGACTCAGATGCCTTGGATTCGACTGGCAAGTTTTCCTAAAAGAAGGCTTTGTCCTGTTTATTTTATAATAGAGAAATGAGGAGGAAGCGACTCGGGTCATTGACACATGGCATGATTTTATTGAATAAAATAAGAACTATATTTTATACAGACTACAAACATGAAAGCCTCGCTTCTCTTGTGGAGGACCCAGTTCAGTTCCTGATGCTCATATCAAGCAGTTCATAAGCACCTGCAACTCCAGCTTCAGGGGCTCCTGTGCCCTGCTTTGGCCTCTGCAGGCACTGTGCACACATGTCCATACAGACACACAGACATACAGACACACAGACACGGAGAGAGACATTCAGACACGTACACATACACATAAATCATTTTTAAAGGTGCATACACACACACACACACACACACCTACACACACACACCTACACATAAATTATTGGTTTTTTTTTTAATCTAAAACAGATACTATAGGTTCAAAGCTAAGTTCTATCTTCAACAATTCAAAAAGAAAAAAAAAAGTCTGGGGAAATGTACACACACACCCAACCCCTTGCAAAACAAAGACAACAGAACAAAACAAAAAACACAAAAGCAAAAAAGAAGACCCAGTAACTGATGTTGGCAAACTGAGATCCACCCATAAACTCTAAGCAGCCACTTGCAGGAAACCCATTAAAAAGGCCGAGCAAACGCACAGAAGGAGAGATGCGTCCGGTGAGCGAGGCCACTGTCCATCAGGGCCAGCGATACTGCCATTTGGAAATGGAGTCAGTCATACATCCTCCTGGAATAAGAGAGAATCCATCACCTGGCATGTGGCCAATCTCTGTGTCCTCGTAAATGAAGACTTTGGAACAGACTAGAAAGAGCAAGCAAGCATTCCAGCTAACATACTAACTGGCCTAGTTTTCCAGGGGTTCTCCTTGATTGGTTCCATCCATCACACGTGATGGGGAAACCACTCATTCAGGAAAGTCGGAGAGCTGGTTGGTTACCTTAGCTACAGCCAAGGTATGACAGGGATCCCTGCTCACAGCTCCAAGGTCTGTGTCATTCTTCTTCTTCTTCTTCTTCTTCTTCTTCTTCTTCTTCTTCTTCTTCTTCTTCTTCTTCTTCTTCTTCTTCTTCACCATAAGGGAGGCAGGAAAGTACAAACTGAAGATGTATCCCAAAGTGGAAAGACCCAGAAATATTTGGCCAGCAGCCTGAGCACAATTCCAACCATCGATTGGCATCGAGTTGGTGAATCGGTGTCCCTTGTTTTCTTTCTCCTAGCCTTTGATTTTGGTTAAGTAGCTCAGATTGTTTGTGCCCCTGGAACAGAAGTCTCGAGATCATTGTTATGGTTTGAATGTGAGATGTTCCTTACAGGCTCATGGTATTTGAACACGTGGGTCCCAGGTGATAGAATTGTTTCTGGGAGGATGTAGAACCCTCGCAGACATGTCTACCCTGTTGACTGCAGGCCGCTTGCATCCCAAGATAACTAGGAACGTGGCCCGACACACTGAGAGAACACAATAGCATTTCACAATATGGAAGGTTGGACGAGCTAGCTAGAGGTGAGCCATCATGGCCAATTGTAACCCTTCCTGGCTCCACCCACACTCTCTGCTTCCTTCTCCCCTGAGATGAGAGGAGTCTTGATGCCCCTGCTTTAGTGACCTGTGTCATGCCTTACCAGGTCGAGATGGACTATACCCTCAAACCATAAGGCTAAAACAAATCCTTCCTCCTATAGGTTGTCTTTACCACGCATTTTGTCACAGCGATGAGAACATGAACTAATATAGCAATCTTCAAATAACAGAATTTTTCTTAACAAATGGTTCTAGAGGCATCTCTCAATGGATATGGCCTCGGCACGGGCCTTCACGACATATCAGTCCACAAAAGAAAACAGAAGAACAAGTGAGGGCAAGAGAGGGGATGCAACGGGAACCTGAACTCACTTGTATAACAAACCCACATCCACCATCAGGACATTGATTCAAGAGGGTGGAGCCTTTGCCACCTTGCCTTTGGCCCCGCCTCCCCACCACGCTGCACGAGGGAGCTAGTTTTGACACGTGGACTTTGGAGACAAAGTCAAACCCTAGCACCAAGTAAATACAGAAAGTAGATCAGTGTGCTGGACTCTCATCCCTCTGTTAAATTAATTAAGCAGGAGTTATAGAAACAAGCAGTTATCACTGCTGTAATCATCAGAAGAGAAAGTGGTGTAAGAATACGTTCCATGGGCGTGTGGGGGAAAGGGGCACCTCAGCGGGCCCATGCTGAGGCCTCCCTTCCCCCGGAGGGTCCAGACATATGATGATGTAGTATAGAATAGAGTTTATTCAGGGCATGGGGAAGGGAGTTAAGAGGGTAGTAGAGGCAGAGAAAGGCAGAGAGAGGGAGAGAGCAGAGAAGCAGAGGTCAGCCATGACCACTAGGAGAGAGGGGGGAGGAGAGGAGGAGAGAGAAGAGCCCAAGCTGGGCATGAGAGAAGCTGAGAGTGAGAGAACAAGAGATGCAAGAAAAGGAGGGGCAAGAAGCCCTCTTTATAGTGGGCCAGGCCTACCTGGCTGTTGCCAGGTAACTGTGGGGCGGGGCCTACCTGGCTGTTGCCAGGTAACTGTGGGGCGGGGCCTACCTGGCTGTTGCCAGGTAACTGTGGGGTGGAGCTTAGACAGATTCCTAACAATCACCCCTTTCTTCAAAATGCTTAAGGATAATAGACAATATAGGATACTAACCTTTTACAGTAAAAGCAAAATACCTGAAAGGGACCGAGAAATTGTCACATTAACCTGAAAAGTCACTCGGGAGAATAATCCCAAGGGATTAGCACTGCAGCATTTAGACAGGACCAGACGCCCCTCCTCACCCTGCCTTGACAAGTATCTGGAGGCAGAGAGATGGCTCGGAGGTTCAGAGCACTGGCTGCTCTCCCAGAAGCTCTAGGGTCAATTCCCAGCACCCACGTGGAAGTTCTCAACCATCTGTAACTCCAGTTCCAGGGGGGGGATCGCCTTCCTGGACTCCTCCATCAACGGGCACATACAGGATGCACAGACACATGTGTGGGCTGCAGGCTAAGCATGCAGACACATAAAATAAAAATAAACTTATAAATAAAAAAACCAATTAAACTGTAACATTAGACATCCCCCCAAAAGTTGTTCCAAATGGCCACAGATCTACACAACGGTCAACTGATTTCAAAGACCAGTCTTACTGTTTAAATGTTATGTTTCCAGCCTTCTTATTTTTTTTCAAGCTTTCTTTGTAAAATAGAAAACAATTTTCACATTTTGAGCAGTAAATGTTTGCATGATGCCATATTGTCTTCCTGGTCTTGTTTTCTCAACACTTTCAGAAAATCTCTCTGGTATTCTAAATGTCTTCACCTCCTATACGGAAAGTTACCACTGCTGTTGCTACGTGGGGATGTTTTGTCCTCCAAAAGCAATTCTTAATGAAAACGACCAGCCTCCCCACAACTTCCTCGCAGTTTAGCAGGGCAGAGGTCAGGTATGTTATTGCAATTGACGGACCAGGCAGTCAGAAACTGATTCTAAGCAAGATGGAGCCACTGTTTCTGAATAGGACCAGAAGCGAGGGGGCTGTTAGGAGGCGTGGTTTTCCTGCACTCTCCACTGATCCTTTCACCGGGCCCTTTCCCAGCCAGTTCGGGGAAGGAGCCTTAGGAACTGGCACCTGTAAGGCTGGCGTTCCCCTCCATGGTTTGCTCCAGGTTAGTGCTGGGAAAAGGTAGTAGAGCTTTGTCAGATCCCAGGCTGCAAACAACTGTGGCTTGGGAATCTCATGCAGATGATGCGGTGGCGAGGCAAAGGGGTGCACATGTCCCTGATACTCTGGGTCCGTCAACAATGGGCAGCTGGTGCCGCCCACTCCATCTGTCTCTGCCTCTGTCTCTCTATGTCTTTGTGTCTCTGTCTTGATCTGTCTGTCTCTATCTCCTCTGTCTCCATCTCTGCATCTCTCTCTGTATCTGTCTCTCTGTGTCTGTCTCTCTGTCTCTCTGTGTCTGTGTCTGTCTGCCTGTCTGTCTATCTTGCACTCTCTCTCATCCTATTGCAGACTTTCTCCCACTTTGCTCTGACACCACCACCACCACCACCACCACCACCCCGCCCCCCGCTTGATCCCTTTGATATATGACTTTCTTTGTCCTTTAACTAATAGACTCTCGTGTTATCTTCCACAGTGGGACACAGTGTTTGAGGAAACTTGAACCGATGTTCCTGGACCAGGGTCACTTCTGCTTGACTCCAGAATAAACTACCTCATTGCTTTTTTGTTTTCTCTTTTTTCTTTTTGGTTTTTCGAGACAGGGTTTCTCTGTGTAGTCCTGGCTGTCCTGGAACTCACTCTGTAGACCAGGCTGGCCTCGAACTCAGAAATCCGCCTGCCTCTGCCTCCCAAGTGCTGGGAGAACTGCTTCTGAGTCAACACACAACAAAACCCCGAGTTCCAGCTCTACTGATGCCAACAAGCTCAGTCTTCAGAAGGCTGACTTCCTTAAGACATCAAACCCGATCAATATGCTACCTGAACTGGGCTCAGACTCTGACCACACAAGACCAGAGGCTACGATTTGGACCCCTTTTGCCTGAAGGAGCTGTTGGGAGCTTACCCCAGCATTCTTTGTTACCTATTCCCTCAGCTTTGTTCTAGAAGCTGCTTGACTGGCCTCTTTGTCATATCTGCCTTTCCTTTCTGGCTGGAGCAGATATCCCAAGAAAGCTGTCCCTGCATTCCTCAGGGTCTGCATTTATTTCTATCATTTCTAGATGCTAACACAAGGCGATGATAACACCACGAGTGTTTGATCCCCTCCAGAATAACACGGAATTCTCTCAAATTCAGGGTCAGCATATACTAATCTATTTTATTCAAAGCTTGGGGCGGGATGTGTGTGTGTGTGTGTGTGTGTGTGTGTGCGCGCGCGCGCGCTCAGGTTTTGGTCCCTGCTAGGAAGCAGACATTTTGCTAAGTCTGAGATAAAAAGTGAAGAGTTATTTACTTCCTCTCTCATTAGGTACCCTGCGGGCTCGTAGCTTAGATAGGAAAACAAAGCTGGACCATTGTGAAAAGACTATCCAAGAGAGACAAGGATGCTGGTAAAAGACGTGTAGCATTTGAGCTGAGTCATCGCACTCGGATGGAAGAGCAGCTGGTACGGGGCTTCTTAAGTCAGCATGTGTCATGCACATGCCTAGGGTGACTGACTGGCCTTTGTGTTCATGGTTGTGTTTTGTATTTTGTGTTTTTTGTTTGTTTGTTTGTTTGTTTGAGACGGTCACTCTGTATAGTACTGGCTGGTCTGGAGCTCACCATTTAGATCAGTCTGGCCTTGAACTCTCAGAGATTCGCCAACCTCTGCCTTTCAAGTACTGGCATTAAAGGTAGGTACCACTGAGATGGGCGGTGTGCCTTTTTGGCATGCCAGCAGTCATTCATTGGATGTGGGCAAGGACTTTCTGTTTGGACTTGAAGGTAACGACCAAGATAAAGCTCAGGCATCCCCAAGTTTACCTTCCAGATCAGTGGTTCTCAGCCTTCCTAATGCTGCAGCCCTTTAATACAATTCCCCAGACTGTGCTGATCTCCCAACCATAAAATTATTTTCGTTGCTACCTCATAACTGTAATTTTCCTACTGCTATGAGTCATAGTATAAATATCCGATATGCGGGCTATCTCATATGCGACCCCTGCGAAAGGGTCACGCGTCCCACAAAATTGAGAAGCGCTGTTGCAGATGAAAGACACAGGCAGGAGACGATCAAACGGAAGCCACGGAGATAAGGACTAGAGAGAGGACAGCACAGTATGATGTGATTGTCGTCTTTAGATAGATGGGCGCGGGCGTGAGCTGGAAGCCAATAGCATCGGAGGTAGATGCAGGAGTGGCCAAGCGGAGGACAGAAGTGAGCGCAGGCGTGAGCAGGTGGGCTGAGTAGCCCCTGAACACTAAGGCTGCCGCTTAGAAACTCAAGGTGAATCCTCAGTTGCCTCATTATTAACCAGAGCGATAATTTTCAAAGTCTCCTCGGTGGCTGACTTTATTTTTTACACACCTAAAACGTATACAGGCGATCTCAGACAGGAATCTACATAACACTTTTAAAATGCTGTACCTATCCAGCCTCCCCCAATGGAAATCCGGGCTCATAAGACAGAGTGGAAAGGGAATAAGAGTCTCATATCCAGGGCTGGAGAGATGGCTCAGTGGGTAAGAGCACTGACTGCTCTTCCGAAGGTCCCGAGTTCAAATCCCAGCAACCACATGGTGGCTCACAACCATCCGTAAAGAGATCTGACACCCTCTTCTGGTGTGTCTGAAGACAGCTACAGTGTACTTATATATAATAATAAATAAATCTTAAAAAAAAAAAAGAGTCTCATATCCAGAGGCGTCTTAACAGCTGCGCAGCCCCCTCCCACTTCACAGCTGGGCAAAGCAAGAACCACAGTGCTTATGAGACATGCTAAATGCCCAGCCGAAGCAGAGAGCGCCCAGGCCCACTGACTTCCGGTCTCTGGGCTCTCGGTGGCAGCCATTCCGGTTTTTGGAGAGACTAAGCCAAGCACGTGGCCAATATTTGTCTCTTCAACTGAACAATGCGTCTCAGTTCAAACAGAATCACAAACAATGAGACACACGGGTCTATGTGTATACAACCTTAGAGCCTACTGAATACCTTGTCTTTCCCCTGTCCCTAGGAGCCTCCGTAGACACAGAGACATCATCAGCTATCAGGGGCGTTGGTGAATGAATTTGACTGCATGCAAAGTGTCAGACAAGAAAAAAAACTAAGCATCAAAGAATCACTTTGTTGGTTGAGCCATAGATGTTACAGTGGAAGTGAGTGCTTCTGACCTCAGTCTATCATTCCAGCAGACGGTGGTAGCCCACTGCAGTTGACAAAACTATTGTCCATCTCTCTAACTTTTTCCACATGGGAAAAATGTAGAACATGTCTGGCCTTGAGAAACTTTTGGCATTTTCCTGTTCCTCCTGAGATCCGTGTAGCCTGAGAAAGCCAGCGCTGTATGAACTATTTTTGACTATCTAATCCCAAATGCTGAAAGAAAAAAAAAAAAACTGTACCAAGCAAGAATGAGAGTCAGACATAACTTATGCTCACATTGAGTTCATTTAGTCGGACAGGAAAGGCAGCCCCGTCTCCTGTAGCTCCTATCTCCGGAACACACAGGCACCACCCTCCTTCTCACCCGGGAAGACTCTGGTGCGTGACTGGAGTCACCCAGAAGTTTTCTAATTGAACATTCCCGTTTGCCCAGGATTTATTTAGCTAGTCCTTTGACACACTCCTGCTAACTCTGTAGCTGCTGTGGGAATTGTACAGGGACATTTGCTCATAAGTCCCCAAAGCACGCTAAAATAACAAGTGGAGAAGAGCCATCTGGCAAAGTGTTGGTAAAAAAACACTTTCCCTGGATTTGATTTCCTTGTAAGCCCCTTTACAGGGAGCCTAGCACACACACAAGCTTCCAAAGTTAGCCCCCCACACACATACACACACAGACACACACACACACACACAAGCTTTCTTGGTGCGTTATTTAAACATGCAAACGCCTTCCAGGTTTAAAAAACAACAACAACAACAACAAAACACCCGCAGCCTCAAGAAAGCTGGCAGATCTCCCAGTGTGAGAGCAGAACCAGGGCTTATGAAGAGGCTTCTGATTGGTTACCCTGAAAACTATCATAGCACGACTGCACCAATGGGAACATCTCGCCTGACAGTTACCACAGTACTCAGGATCATCATCTGAGGGAAGACACTGATGCCTTTTTGTCCCTCAGCACCCTGAATAGAGTCTCAGACCTTGATTGTCATCTCGGCTCGAGGATCTTGGCTTAGTTCCTGATTTGTCTGTGTGTTATATCCCGAGGGTGTGGTGCCTTCAGGACCAGGGAGTTCCTGTGGGTGACCAACAGTGAGGGCAATAGCCTCTGTTGCTTTGGGAGACTCTTGGTGGTTCCCTGGCCAACGACTCATTAGGCGGCATTTCATAACCTGGCCCTGGCGTTTTTGGTTAAAGGTGTTTGACTTCTGGGACCAGTTATTATCCACCCAGGCAGGATTCTTCTGTACATTTTAAAATATCAAGTGAATCTATTAGTCACTTATAACTTTATAGGTTTCTATATGGACTTTTACCTAGTCCTAAGCTTTGGCTTGCCCTCCCCCACCCTCTGCCTTCCTCCTCTCCCCATCCCCATTTGACATTTCACCTTATATGGGTTTTACTATCCTTGCCCTCAATTCCTCCCTCACATCACCCCCAAAACTCAACTCGTGTCTCCTTTCTTCTTCTTCTTCTTCTTCTTCTTCTTCTTCTTCTTCTTCTTCTTCTTCTTCTTTCCCTTCCCCTTCCCTTCCCCTTCCCCTTCCCCTTCTCCTTCTCCGTTTTGTTTTTATTTTGTTTTTGTTTTTCAAGACAGGGTTTCTCTGTATAGCCTTGACTGTTTTGGAATTAGCTCTGTAGACCAGGCTGAGCCTTGAACTCACAGAGATCCACCTGCCTCTGCTTTCCAAGTGCCATCACTGCTGGGCTCATGGTTCTTTCCTTGCTTCTGGCTCCTACAGACACTCCTTCCAACCCAAAAATCGAAAAGTCCAAAGTTCCACAGCATGTATGAGGGAGCATGAGACCTTCTTTCTGAGCAAGTCTGGCTTACTTATGCTGGGTCAGTTTTCCCAGCCCATCTATTTTCCCATGAGTTTCATCCTTCTTCTTCTTCTTTAGTGCTGAATAGAATAGAATAGAATCTTCCTATGTAAATGTTCCATGTTTTCATTATCCGTTCATCAATTGATGCACATATTAGGCTGTTTTGGGTTGGGAGATATTGGGAGCAGAGCAGCAAAGAGCATGGTGTGTGGGTCCGTTGGGTTTTGTCTTGTGTGTGTGTGTGTGTGTGTGTGTGTGTAAGTGTGTGTGTGTGTGTGTGTGTGTATTCAAAAGCTGAATACTGTGCACCAGACCAGACTATGACCTGATATTGGGATGTTGTATCAACCAATGTACTATCAAGAATGCTCCCTATTAATTCCTGATTGGATAGGGGTTATGACTGGGTAGGAAAGATAGGAGGCGGGACTTAGAATCAAGTGAAGGGTCTCCAGGGAGTCCACAAGGGAGGAGAAAGAAGGCAGAGAGAAGAGGTCGCCATCTGACGGGATGGCCCATAGGGAGCACGTGACCAAGAGCAGCTTACGCTGAGGACAGGCTGATGGAGCAGAGGCAGCCCAGGGAGACACCGGATTGGCAGTTGGCTAGCCCTTGTATGGGTTTTAACAGGTGGAAGGGTTAAAATATCTCAGAACCTCGCCAGCATAGTGCCTACATCTTTTTTTTTTTTTTTTTTTTATGGTTTTTTGAGACAGGGTTTCTCTGTGTAGCCCTGGCTGTCCTGGAACTCACTCTATAGACCAGGCTGGCCTCGAACTCAGAAATCCGCCTGCCTCTGCCTCCCAAGTGCTGGGATTACAGGCGTGTGCCACCACGCCCGGCTCCTATATCTTATTAATAATACATTACAAAGTCATTTACTCAGGAACCATACAAGCAAACGTGGGGTAGAACCCCCCCCCATAGTTATTAAGGATTAAAAGGGAGTGTAGCAACCCCCCAGTAAAATGCTTTCACTCAGTACAGGTCTCTCCGGTATGGAGTATGGAGTCATTTAGTATCCCCTTAGAGTGGTAGAGCTGGGTTGTATGGAATTGTACTTTTAGCATTTTGGAAAATCTCTGTCGTGATGGCATCCAGTTGTCTGCTTCCCAACGGTGAGTGAGGGTTCTCCTTCCGCACATTTTTCTTGCATTTTCTTCCGTGTATTCTCTTGATAGTGGCCATTCTGAGAGAGAGGTAGCAAGCATCTCAGAGGAGCTTCAACTTGTACTTCACCCACGGCTGGAGAAGCTGAACACATTTGGAGATGGTTGCTACCCCTTATTCTCTTCTCAGACCTGTGGCCAATTTCTAGATTAGGTTGTTTCTTTTTGATGTTCAGTTGTTTTGGTTTGCATGGTTTGTTTTGTTTTGTTTTTTTTTTAAGTCTTTCATGTATTCTAGATATCACTTCTCTGTCTGATGGTCAATATACTGGACTTTGTGACAGGAATATATAGCAGCTGTGGCTACCTGCCAGGGAGCTGCACAGGAGATAAGGAATAGAAGTCGGAAGAAAGGTTGAAAAGAAGACTGTCTCTAGGGCTGCAGAGGATTAAAAGAGGGTAATGGGCCAAGACTGGGCCAGCTAACCCGGTGTGGCTTCTTTTCAGTTCACCTATAAAAGACCCCTCAGCTACTTAACTGGGGGGGGGGGGGGCGAGCGTGCTCGGTGATTTCCTGAAGTCACACCACAGAGAGTAGGAGAGAGCCTAGCGTCCATCTCCACATCAGACCACGCCCTTTCGCTGGGAGAGAGGACCAGCACACTGTCCTCCGTAACCCTCTGCTTCCAAGTGGCCGTAAAGACGAGGAGAAGGTGCCAGGACCTCGGCCCAGGCAACGGGAGCCTCGGCACTGATCGGAACCATTACTCAGCACTGGCTCAGCCAGGCGTCCGGGGAATAAAGCTCTTCTCTGAATGCTAACGGGCACTACACCGGTCTTCTAGGCCTTCTATCCCTTTGCTTATAGAAGGCTTAAATAACAAACAAACAGCCGGGCGGTGGTGGCGCACGCCTTTAATCCCAGCACTTGGGAGGCAGAGGCAGGCTGAGTTCAAGGCCAGCCTGGTCTACAGAGTGAGTTCCAGGACAGCCAGGGCTACACAGAGAAACCCTGTCTCGAAAAACAAACAAACAAAAAATAACAAACAAACAAACAGATCAATATGTTCATGATACATTGCATACAGGCGTGAAATCATAAAAAGAAACGAGAAGCAACAATGAAAAACAAAGGCCTCTGGAACATCCGGTGACAGCCCCCAGCAGGTTTTAAAGCCTGGTTTTGCTTCCCATAGACTTCGCAGCAGACTCCCAGGAAGGGGACAGAGAAGGACTTATGCGTTCCATTGCCGCCGCTGTCAAGGGTGCTGCGCTCTCTAAGGTAACCAGACCAGATCTTATGGTTCCTCCTTGGAAAAGACTGTGAATGAGAAAGAGCCCCAGGCCCCCCGGGCTGGCAGATGCTGGGCAGGGAGCAGAGACCGTCAGGCAAATCTAATCAAGCCCAGAGAAGCCTTTAATAAAGTGCTGAACACACTTCATTTCAAGGTAAAATGGCTTACTGTGTATCTCTCTCTAACTATGCCATCTCGGCCCTGGAGCTATGAAACGTTAAAAGACAAATTTCAGGGTAGCTTAGATTATTTTAGTAGCCAGCAATGGATGCTTTAGTTTACAATTTGTTAGAGCTTCTCTCTCTCTCTCTCTCTCTCTCTCTCTCTCTCTCTCTCTCTCTCTCTGCGTGTGTGTGTGTGTGTGTGTGTGTGTGTGTGTGTGTGTGTGTGTGTGTTCTGAAAGGACAACCTTCAGTAGTCAGTCCTTTTCTTCCAGTATCCGAGCTCAAGTTTCTGGTTTGACTGCCCTGGCACCTGCTAGACCATCTTACCAGTTTTGGAGGACACCGCCTACAGGACGTCCACACAAGGTTTGTCTTTGTCTTATGCTCTGTTTACTCACTCAAACACACCTCAGGATAATGTGCTAACGTCATTGTTAAACAGACATCTCCTGAAGCAGGGAACAGTTGTTTGGGGGGAAATGCTGCTGCAGGGGACCTTGCTGGCTTGACCCACATCGTGGATGTCCATCAGCTGTGGCAGGCTGGGAGGATGGCACTGCTGGAGGTCCAGGAGGTCCTGAAGGTGCCAACAGCTAGCTTGCTTGGTCCTAGCAAGGGTGCTAGAAGTTCAATGTCACTGAGGTCAGGGCCACGAAGAGTCTCACTCAAATCTCCTCTCCTAAGGGCATCAACATAGTGGTTAGAGAAGCCAGCAGTGCCCAGGGGTCACGGCAGTGAGATTATAGGGACCTTTCTAGTTTCCATATAATTTCATAATTTCACTGGACTCTTCTCTAGGCAGGGCATCCTGGATTATATTAGTAAAGATAGAGATCTGAGCACACAAGCACATGTGTGTTTATTGCACTCTTCTTGTGACTGTGGACATCATATTACTATCTGCTTCAAGCCCCAGACACCCGGATTCCCCCATAACCACAGATAGATTGTAACCTGGAATTATGAGCCAGATAAAGCTTTTCTCCTTTAAGGTGCTTTTGTTACAGTGTTTTATACCAACAATAGGAAAAGAAACAAAGACAAGGAATTTTCCCCTAACCTTTCTGTAGCAGATAAGATTCTTCTAGAAATGTGGCACACACACGTGAAGGTGCACCCAGGCCTGGCCAGAATCTTGGAGAGGATGGGTAGACCCAGCTTGCTTGAGGTCACACACAATGGCATCAAGGTTTTGGTGCTATTTAACACAGCGTGTCTCAGAGACAGCCTAACAGGGAGGCTTCTGAGAGCAATGAACGCTGGCCACGCATGTGGGATCCCAGCAGGAAAGAGTGTGAGGCATGAGGATTTCCATGAGTTCAGGGCAAACCTGGGCTGCATAGTGAGTTCCAGACCGGGCTTGCCTCAAACCTGTCTCAAAAGAAAAAGAAAGAAAGAGAAGAAAGAAAGAAAGAAAGAAAGGAAGGAAGGAAGGAAGGAAGGAAGGAAGGAAGGAAGGAAGGAGAATGGGAGGAAGGAAGGGAAGGGAAGGGAAGGGAAGGGAAGGGAAGGGAAGGAAAGGAAAGGAAAGAGGAAAGGAAAGGGAAGGGAAGGGAAGGGAAGGGAAGGGAAGGGAAGGGAAGGGAAGGGAAGGGAAGGGAAGGAAAGGAAAGGAAAGGAAAGAAATAAACAAAACACATAAAAGTCTTTATCTGTTCATGTCATTGGGAACAGAGGAAAGGGAAGCTGTCTCAGGAAGGAAATTTCCAACTGCAGTCTGCCACACCACTTCCTGTTTCCTACACCATATTAAAAAAAAAAAAAAAAGCCAAAACCTACCGATTTCTTTTTAAGCAACTGAGACTAAGACCTGAGATTTTTCCAGAGTTAGGTGCAGTGTGTTTGTGTGTCTCTGTGTGTGTCTGGTGTGTCTCTCTCTCTGTGTGTATATATGTATGTGTTTGTGTGTCTGTGTGTCTGTCTCTCTGTGTGTGTATATGTATGATACAATCTCAATCTTTTCTGCTCAAATGTAAAGTTGAAAATCAGTTTTAAATGTCCTTTAACAAACATTGACTAATGGTTTTTGAATGGCCCCAGGTGCTACACACAACCGTCCAGAGTAGGTTTTTATCAACCTCTGTTTTTACAGAAAGCACCAGAGGCTCCCAGAAGTGAAATCTTTCACCCAAGCTCACGGTCTAGTAAGTGGTCAAGGCTGAGCTGCGAACCCGAGTTTGTGCAATGTTCTCCCAAGCTTTGATGTCCTCCATGACAGCCAGGAACATAAGAGCAGGCCACACACACACACACACACACACACACACACACTCATCATACACATACACACACATACACACTCACACACACTCATACACCCATTTTAAAATACTCTAGGTCTTCCCTTTCACTGATTTTCCTTTCACTGTTGTTCTGCTAAGTTCTGCAAGGGACCCCCCCCCTTCTAGAAGGAAGCTGGAGTGTGAGTCTACTTCCCTGGAGACTTCAGGCCTTTCCCTGGCCCCCGACAGCATCCTGCATCCCAGGGATTAGCTTTCCCCATCGGCCAAGTGTCTCCTTTGCACGTCCATCCTAAGAGAACAGTGCACAGAAACCAAGGGGTAGGCTGTGCACCTTAAATAGTTCTGTTATATGTGTATGCATGCCTCTGTGCATGCATGCATACGTGTGTGGTGCGTGTGTGCATGCATGTGCGTGTGTGTCTATGTGTGTGTGTGTGTGTGTGTGTGTGTGTGTGTGTGAGAGAGAGAGAGAGAGAGAGAGAGAAGTGTGTATGTGTATATGTATCCATATATTTTCTCCTTAAATCTTCACAACAGACCTTTATGGAGTAATATCATCATTTTACAGAAGAGAAATCAGAGCTGAAGTAATTTACCCTTGGCCACTGCGGCACAATTTCGGCAGTCATTTACTTTAACAATACTTCCTTAAAAGCAGCTTGGGACAACATGGCTCTAATCTGTCTGCTGGGGGTGGTTAGGGGAAGTTAATTAGGGGATGAGTCAGGAGCCACCCCCCTCTGGTCCTCAGGAGCACACCACTTAGCATTTAGATTACAGCGTGCAAATCCACCCTCAAGAGTTTATTCATAATCAGAGAGATGCTAGGAATGTGTGTGTGTGTGTGTGTGTGTGTGTGTGTGTATGTATGTGTGTGTATATATATATATATATATATATATATATATATATATATATATGGCTAGGGGAACGAATAGGTGATTTGTTTCTAAATTTCAGTCATTGGTTAGACATATGCAGCCTGTAGTGCCTTCCACAGATTAGGTTTGTGAACTGCCCGTGAATTTGTTCACTCCCAGGACACCACCGGGAGCCTCGTGTCAGAGGTCATCACCGTTGGTCGGTCCTCTGTCTCCCCATCTCTCAATTGGACTTACCACAAGGTTTGCTGTGTGCATCCAAGGGAACGTTCTTTGTGAGGTCCCTATTGTACACAACAGTCTGGCAAACATGTACCGTGGCTGTGGCTGTTTTATTCACCTTGATAAGGAGGAACTATTGGCAGAATCTAACAGAAGCCTTGGTTACCACCAACCCTGGAAGCTGAGCTTTGGAGAAAGGGACCTCAGCATACTGCTGGCAAGTGTCACCCCCCCTCCCACCTCCCTAGCTCCGACTGAGCGGAGAGCCTGGGTTAGGTGTATTCGTAAAAGCTGCTGACTGTAAGGGCGGGATGTGGGGCCAGCCCACAGCCCAGCGGCCCCTTGAGAGAGGAGATTAAGGGAGTAGAAGGGGGAAAAGCCTCCAGGCCCCCTGTGGTGTCAGTCAACAAGAAGAAACCTTAATCTTAACAGTCTTCCAGGAAGTGAGTCCTTAAGAAGCCTCCTCCTGCCCTAAGCTCTGTTAAAGGTCAGGCTAAGTACATAACCGGAAAGAAACGGTGTTTGACTTGATGTGTACTTAGACGTATGAGATTCGGCATAGGGGCATAAAATGAAGGGAGGGTAAACCACAAACAAAACTTTCTCAGTGTGCTGTGTGCTGGGGGTTGCGGGGGAGTGGGGGGGCGGGGAGGGGGAGGGGGGAGACCAGCTGTCCTTCGTGCAGGTGACCTGGGCCTGGGAACGCTTTCTTTACTGTGCTGAGACTCTTAGCTATATCTTTCTCAAGTTACCTGACTGCTCAGGTCACCAACAAGGTCTCAGGTCCTGAGAGGACACAAATACCTCGTCTCCACTCTCCTCCAGGGGCAACAGGCCTTCCCCGGGAGCACATATCAGCAAGGAGAGAGAACATAAGATTTCAAGAGTTTTCCTTATCCACTGTGACACGCTGACTACAAGAAGCATTTCTGAATTGGACCCAAAGTGAGAAACAGAAAAATGCCTCAGTGGAGAAGACCTTTGAGTTGCAGTCTTTAAAAACATCTATCTCCGTGTTTGAGACACAGCAGCCTATAGTGGCGTCTATAGCGCTGAGAGCTGTAATCTCCAGACAGCCGTGCCTAGAACTGGCGAGCTTCAGAACAGTTAGTCCCAGAGACCATCGGGTCCAGCCTTCTCATTACGGAGGTGGGGAAACAATTTCCTTGGGGCCCAGTAAGTGCCAGGCAAGTGGAGGAGTTTAGGATCTTAGCGTCCTTTTCCAGAGACCCACTTCTTCCTGAAAACGGCACTGCCTGGGAGCTGCAGCCGAGCTGGGGAAACATATCTGGGTTCTAATCTTCGGATTCTAGTCTTTTGGTCTGCAGCACACTGAGGTTCGAATACTTGATAAACTGCCTCATCTCTTACTTCTTTTGAAGTTGTTGGTTCTTGTCTAGAAGGTCTTGGGTCTTTCAAACCTGCCGTTTAACAAAACATATTGGTGTTTACATTGGCACAAACATATTGAAACAAAGCCACGTTTCTCCCCTCCCTTCCGCCTTCCCTCTTCCTTCCTTTCTCCCTCCCCTTCTTTCTTCCTTCTTCCCTCCCCTTCTTTCTTTCCTTCCTTCCTTCTTCCTTTCTCAGGTCCTTCCTGCCCCCACCCCACCCCACCCCACCCCCGCCCAACCCCATGCTGGAGACCAGTTCCACAGCCTTGCATATGCTAAGTACTTACTCTGCCTGTTGTAGAGTAAACTTCCTATCTGCGGCCCAAAGCAGCCGAATGATTGAGCCCCCGAGCTGGAAGGATTGAAATTCAGTGCGCCACCTGTCTTTGACTGATACATTTGTAAGCTTTTGGGGAGTTTGTCTGAAGCACACTGAAAGGCTACCAGTGCGTGGACCATGAGCAGGTTTTCCAGGGCTCTCCAGGCAAATGTGCTGATCCTAATGGGAGGAGGGCTATGCCTGGGTCAGTTGGTTCTAGGGAGTCAAAGAAAGAAGCTTCAGGGCTAGGCGAGAGAGCAAGAGAGAGCCTAGTTTATTTTTCACCTTAAACAGTTAGCCTCTGCCTTGGTGTCTAAGATGCCTCTAGATCTGTCTCTCTGACTTTCCAGGAAGCAAGGCTGACGTGGATGCAAGAGCCTCCAAGGATTTCAGTTCTGGGCATCCTTTGGCATCCTTTCATTCATTCATCCACACAAATTTTGATACTGACCATGTTCAGGACCATGGACTCATGGATGGGCGTCATGAACATAACAAGTGGCTACATTCTCCTACCCACACCTTGTCCTATTCTTAGCTATTTGACCAGAGTAGATCCCCACAGCCATCCCTTAAACTAGGCTTGGGGAAGTGCATGGTCCTCCTCCTGACCTTCATCTATTCAGCGAAATTGCAGATGACCTAGAAACGTGGTGAAAATACGCCTGCGAGTTGTGTGGGCCTCAGGTCCTCAAGGTCTAGTAGAGAATGTGTCCTGTAGAGTACTGTGCCCGCTGGTTTTAACTTGACTCGGGGCGGGGGGGGGGGGGAGTTTCCATCTGAAAGAAGGAAACCTCAATTGCCAAACTCCTTCCTTCCTAAGAGCCAGTTATGGGGTTGTAGGGAATTTTCTTAATTAACGATCAATGGTGGAGGGCCCAGCCCATTGTGGGTGGTGCCATCCATGGGCTAACGGTTGGTCCTGGGTTCTGTTAAAAAAAAAAAAAAAAAAAAGCAGTCTGAGCAAGCCATGAGGAGCAAGCCAGTAAGCAGCACCCTCCCCTGTTCTCTGCATCAGCTCCTGCCTTCAGGTTCCTGCCCTTGTTGAATTCCTACCCTCACTGTTTTTAAGTTCTATGTTCTCAGTTCTATGGAACTGAGAGTGAAATAACCCCAACTGGGACAAGTGCTTACCTGAGCTTGTCTGGGCTGGGAACTACAATGAAAAGAGTTCCTATTAGTATGGTAGTTCTTGTGAACACATGGTATCTTTTATCTTGGTAAAGTATGTTAGCCAAAGGCCAGGTGCTGGGCGAAGAGATAACTTGTGGTATGTTCACTCAAAGGAATACGATTCTGAAGTAAGGAAGAATGAATTAACCTGATTTATAGTGAAATGAGTCCATTCTAGGTGATTCCATTTATATACAGAACTAAATTTTACTGTGAGGAATCAGGACAGTGGCTCACTCTGGCACAGCATGAGGTATTGAGCAGAAAAAAAAAAAAAGCACCAATCCTGTGTTTTGTCAGGGACACTAATTGCGCGGATAAATACAGTTATCAAAACTTACTACACGGCGTGCTTACAGTCTGCTGTAGTGGAGAGTTGAGCTATACCACTTTGTGATCCCAGCGGGGCTGCACTCCCAGACACCCGCCAGAGCCCTCTGGATTCACTAGTGAAAGACACACACACACACAGACACACAGACACACATACACAGACACACACACACAGACACACACACACAGACACAGACACACACACACACATACACAGACACACACACACACTAGCTCAAAGGTCGGGCAGTTCCAATCTTCCCCGTGTCTAGCACGTCTTTCCCTCCTATAAGCCTGACCCTCTGACTCTATATTTTGTCTCTGTTACCCTGGCTCCTTCTTGGCGGCTCCCTCGTGTTTGCTGCACATGAAGCTTCTGGGCAGCCCTTCCGGGGACTGTGTTCCCTCTCCCCTACATTTCGGACGAGTTTCCTTCTGCCGCTCTAAATCTGATCCTTTCCCTTCGAATCGTGGTAATTCTTTCTTCCTTTCTCCCAGTTCCTTGCCCGCCCAAATCTAAAGGCCTGCCTCAGTCTACCTGGTCAGCCATTGGCCATTGGTTTTTTATTGATTGACCAAAAGCCCCACTGGGGACAAGGACCTTCAGCATTTGGACACACAGATTCCTGATTTTAGGGGCTGAATTAATTCAAAGCATTAGACCCAATCCCCACCATCCTGCACGTTTTATTATATGTAAATTAGACCTAAATGAAACACAAACCTGTCCAGATTTTCATTTCTGTCTAGAACTCGGGAAGGAACTAAGTATTGACAGTTTGGGGGTATATACACATTTATTATTGGTTTACTATTTCTGTACTTATAAGTAGCCTTTGAAATATTTCATATTCAAACCAGATTTCAGAGTCAAGACTGGCAAAATAGAAGCAGAAAGGGAAGTCAGAGGTCACGACCCCCGTCTTCCACGTGAGCCCAGTGTGCTGGTTGATTTTCATTAAGTGGACATATCTAGGTCAAGAGAGAAGCATGACTGAGAAAATTCCTCCATTGGATTGGTCTGTGGGCATTCTCTTGATTAATGATTGATCGGGGAGGGCCCAGCTCACCGGGGTTGGTGCTCTCTCTAGGCAGGCAGTCCTAGGTTCTAAGGAAGCAGGCTGAGAGAGGCAGGAAGAACAATTCAGTAAACAACACCCTCCATGGCTTCTGCTTCATTTCCTGCCTCTGGGTTTCTGCACTGACTTTCCTCAGTGATGGAGAGAGTGACCTGAGGCTTCTAAGATGAAATAAACCCTTCTCTCCTCGACAAATTGCTTTTGGTCATGGTGTTTTATTACAGCAATAGAAACCCTAACTAAGATGTGTATGTTCCTTTGGGACATTTGTGCTCCATGGTTGTCTTAACCGGACTTGAACCTATGGAAGGGCAGTGCTTATTTCCTCCTGAGAATAATGACTGCGGCAGCCACAGAGTCGGAGCTAAACACAGATGAGGCAGGCAGGCCTCCTCGACTGTCTGCCACATTTGAGGAAGAACACACCCCAGACCCAGTATGAGCGGCCATTAGAGAGGTAAAAGGTGACCCCTTCCTTGAAGAGGCAGCTTTATCCTGGAGTTTGGTTTGACTTAAAATGTCTGTTCTTCCCCCCCTTCCTGACTCTTTTCTTGCCCCCCAGTGCTGCCTACTCCTAGAAACTTCCGTGGACTCTAGAAGAAGGGACAAGCTTGCATGGGTTGTCCTCATGCCCATAAGACAATTTTGGTAATCTGGCCTGAGAGTTGGGTCTACTGAAGCCGGGCACCTTGACTGACAATCCCACGAAGCCCGGGGGATTCCCTTGTGAAATAGTCACTGTACTATGGCCAAAGGGAAGAGCACCGGGCAGGTGAAAAGCAGGATGACGGTCAAGTGCCCACCAGCCCTTGTTTGTGTGATGGAGCCCCCATCCAGATTGAAAAGACCCACAGATCCGGATCTGCCCCTCGGCTGTTCCTGTAATCCGTGATCGCATCCCGCAGATCCCTGAGAGCCAGGGGCAGGTGAAGAAGTCATGTAGGCAGGACAGGGTCTGGGAGGAAGCAGAGCGGTATTCACAGCACACTGGGTAATTTATACTCCCTTTTCCCATGACACAGAACTCCAACAATCTGGCTAAGATCACACCTCCATCTGCTAGAACTTCCCCCGGCCCAGGGCTTCTTGTTTCTTTTGTTTACAGTTATGCTTCCACTGCCCAAAGCAGTTCCTGACCCACTTGGGAGTCACAGAGAATGTGTGACATGAATGGGTAATACCGCTGCTTTGTATTTCATTGTAAAAAAAAAAAAAAAAGCTTAGGATTGTCTCTCTGTTATGTCTGGGCCTATGTGTGCGAAGGGGCACAAGGGAGCCTCCTTCAGTGGCAGCCAGGTGACTGACTGGGCATCCGGCCAGCTGCTCTGCTGGGCTCAAGGCTGCTGATGAGTCAGGAGCCCTCTACAGGGATCTGATGAGGCTGGAGCATGTCCGGCGACCCTTCTAGGCAGCTGCTTGCAGCAGGATACACATGAGCCCAGGCTGAAGAGTGCTGAAGGAACCTGGTTATATAACAGACAGTGTTGGGATAGCAGGGGTGTGGGGTGTGGGGTGGGGACAGGGGAGCGGAGTGGAGTAGATGTCTAAGATCTGGGGCTGTACCACATCTTCTCTCATGCTCATGGCTAGCAGACCTCTTTTCTTCTTTTGACTCCAGAGACTAGGATGAAAAGGAGAGAGGAGAGAGGAGACTATGGAAAGAAGCATTCTTCACCGAGCTGAGGAAAACAAATCTCACTGTAACTCAGAGGTGAACAGTGGCCTCATCTCTCCAGCCAGGCTAACTTCCCTTTGGAGTTACTGCTATCCCTTGAATGCCTCCTCTGATGGGGTCTGATTGGCTAAGTTTCCTGCCAAGAATCACCTCTCTTCCCCACTCCCTACAATCCCGACGACGGGGGTGGGGGTGGGGGTGGGGGGTGGAGGGGGGCACTGTGGATCTCCTTGCAGCCTAGCGACTTCCTTGACCACCAGGTTCCCACCCCTAGTCTTTCTCACAACCAAGTCATCGGCTGTTTCCCGGGACTCCTTCAGATTCTGTCTCTTCACGCTCACACAGAGCTTGGCATTGTTCCTCGTTACAAGGCTCGTAACTTGGGATTGTTGGTCGTGGGAGGTCTTGTTTGTTTGCAACCCTTGGTGGGAGGGATCATGGCTTCAGCCTTGTCTCTGTGACACCCGTCCAGCACATGATTAGATCACCACACAGCGATCTAAGATAATACAATACCATATAGTGTAGCATATATAGGGAGTAGGTATAGGGATTGGAGGACTTGTAAGTATATATAGTACAGTATAACGTACATGGTTTCCCTCTTGCTCTTTCAGCAATCTAAGCGGCTTATAATCCCCTTGTTAGCAGTCTTGAACTCACTCCAGCCTACTGTTCATCTGGACTCCATCACACCGTGGGCACCGGGACTTTGGAGTTAGGTCCAGCAACCAGGCCTTTGCGCTGCCGGCCCTCCGGTGGTCTCTCCTCCGCTTGTTCCTTCTTATCTCCCTGACCTTTGAAAGGCGGGATCTTGGAGCCAGGCCCGGGGCCTCTTCTTTCTCATGCGCTCTGCTATCTCGGCTTCCTCTTGCAGGTGCAAGGCCATCAGAGCTGGCTCTCTTCTGGTTATCCATCCACGCGTAGCTGTTGCTTCCTTTCCTCTCTCCAGCTAAAGGCTCTGGGGGAGGGGGGGGGCGGCTGCACGTCCCTGATTCTGCTCCTCGTGCCTGCTAAATGGACGCTCCTCACCCACTGCTTCTTCTCCGGCCAGACCTACTGGAACAGCTCTTAAGTTCTTCTTCCTCTTGCAGCCTACCCAACCCATCATCCTGTTTCATTACATCTTTGGTGTGTCTGCGGAATCCGGCCAGTCTCACCTGAAGCACTCTGATGGGTTTCAACATGGTCTACCCGTCTACCAGGATGCTCCGCTCCACTGATGCTAGGGGAACCATTTCACATCCCTCTTCAATGTAACACTCTTTAATCGTCCACATCTTATAACCCATCCCCCCTCTGCCGCCTTAAGCCACTACTGCCGCCCCTGGGCTCTGACTGGTCTCTGGCCTTGCCAGCCTCTGTATGCTTCTTCAGACCTGCCAGGCACACTCCTGCAGTCCTTGCAGTCCTAACTGTGGCTCGCTGCTGTTCCCCAGGCCTACAAGCTCCCCACCCCTCCACCGCCCGCGAGTCTTTCCACGTGTGTCCCTTCCTAGCGGCCTGCCGCACTGCTCCGTACCTTACTCACAATGCCAGCTGCCTTGTGGTCTGAGTGTGCCTAGTCCTTTAAGCCGTCCTTTAGAGATGGCCAGCCAACGGGAAGGCAGGAATGTGCAGGCCAGATGGCATTCCCCCAGAAGCGCCCAACCCTCCAGAGGCTGCGGATCTCAACTCCTGTCACTCACATCTCAGGCAGCAATGGACAGTCTGCTGATTAACATGCTAAATAAAAGAGATCTGCCCGGATTAGTAAAAGTAGCAACATGCTAAAGGGAAGGGGTAAACCGCTGGCTCAGACAGATGGCCCCGATCACCCAGGGACCTGTCGCAATCTCACGTAAACGAAGAATAAGAGTTCAGCAAAGCTGATACAGGCAGCCATCGTGGAGGAATTGGTTCCTCGTTCTGTTTTGTATCCCACCATTGAGTTGGGCCAGTCAAAAGGCGTCCTGTTCTCTTTTGAAAGCCAGCGTTTTATTTCTCGAAGCTCCTCTTCCACTTTCTTTTAATCATTAATGTAGCAAACACACGGACCTTGCTATTGCTGCGGCCGCTGTATTTGGATTGGCTACGATAGCGGACAAACTGACGTGTGGACAATGACCCCTGACCTCATGGACCGTGTGTCATGCCGAGCCAGAGGGACAGTGAGCAACTACTACGTCCTACAGAGCAACGCGCTTGCTGCGTCAGACAGCGATGGGCTGCCGAGGCATCGGAAACAAGAACCAAGATGACCTAAGCCAGTTTGGTGTTTGTTTGTTTGTTTGTTTTTTCGAGACAGGGTTTCTCTGTGTAATCCTGACTGTCCTGGAACTCACTCAGTACACCAGGCTGGCCTCGAACTCAGAAATCTGCCTGCCTCTGCCTCCCAAGTGCTGGGATTAAAGGCGTGCGCCACCACCGCCCGGCAGCCAGTTTGAATATGTATCATATTGAGATTTTATTTTTCAAGTGAACATGTACATGTTCATGTATGTGGGTCCGTGTGCAGGCACGTGTGTAGACCCCCCCACAGAATCTGATCAGTTCACACAACAATCAGTATTAGCCCAACGTAATGGACATCAATGGGTGAGAAGCAACTTTAAGAAAAGTCAGCAAGTCTCCTTGAACCAAGAGGGGAAGGATTTCACGCAGGATGGAGAAGTCTTCTCTACAATTCCAGTTAATTGAAAAGTGAAGCCGGGCATGGTGGCGCACGCCTGTAATCCCAGCACTTGGGAGGCAGAGGCAGGCAGATTTCTGAGTTCGAGGCCGGCCTGATCTACAGAGTGAGTTCCAGGACAGCCAGGGCTACACAGAGAAACCCTGTCTCAACCCCCACCCCCACCCCCACCCCCAAAAAAAGAAAAGTGAAGTTGTTCTTGAGACGAGCCAAGAGTCTGGTTTTGCATCACCAAGGCCTGGAGCAGTTCTCCAACAGATTCCCTGGATTTGAATAAGGCTGCTTCAAGAGCAGGCTGGGAGTCACACATGGGCAAGCTGGTCTGTGTGCTCTCCGAGCTTGGTAAGATCTTTCGTAAATGATCTCAAGGGAACCATGAAAAGGGCATGTGGAGCAGAGGGGGCAGGGCGAGCCACAGCATTCAGGGAAGAAAGTCAAGAACACATCCAAGAAGACTCACGGCTCATGGGAGCAGAGAAAGGGGGAGTCCAGGCCCGAGGAAGATGTCAGGAAGGCAAGGGTCAAAGGGGTAGACCCTAGGGATGTCACAGCTATGGAGACATAAAATACTTGGGCATTTAAGGAGAGAATGGGCCAGAGTTGTGAGACCAGGAGTATAGGCCCAGTGAGGAAGCTGGTGCAATGTCTCCGCTACAACCTTCGACCTGGAGACGGTGAGGCAAGCAAGAACGTCACTGTGGTGGTGGTCAAAGAGGAGAGACAACGTCGACCCTGGGAGAGGCCACAGTCTGATGTCAAAGACAGAGCTCCCCTGTGTCATGAGACTGGTGGGCTCAACTCTAAAGCTTAACAGCAGCCAATCCATAACCACGGAGATGAGATGAATTCATTTGGATTTAGCTAGTCATGGAGTGGAAGTTGGAGAGAAAGGTGGACAGGAAATGCAAATCTTTTTTTTTGGGGGGGGGGTTTAGAGACAGGGTTTCTCTGTGTAGCCCTGGCTGTCCTGGAACTCACTCTGTAGACCAGGCTGGCCTCAAACTCAGAAATCCGCCTGCCTTTGCCTCCCAAGTGCTGGGATTAAAGGTGTCCGCCGCCCGGCTAGGAAATGCAAATCTTAATGGTTGGGGTACAGAGTACCTATGTTCCCTGTGCTCTGGGGTGACTTGTAGCATCATTATAGAGGTTCAGGAACTGAGGGTCCAGACTGACACAGCAGGGCCCATGTAATGGGTGGGAGTTCAAGGTATCACTCCGCCTCCATCCCACCCCCAGGAAATCCTTGGCTACTAAACTCAGCCAAGAAACAAGCTTCTGGTAGCAAGCCCGGCCTCGGGTACCCAGGGCCAGGAGGTACTTGGGGCAGAAATCAGTCTTTATGATGAAAGCCACTCCTGGGCTCTGGGCAGACCCAAGATGAGGCTATCAAAGAGATCATAGGACCCCCAGGTTGATGGGGAGGGACTTCCACTAGGCTCAAAGGTTGGCTGATTGTGAGGAGAGCAAACTGTCTTCACGCACAGTCTAGGGGAAACTGCTCGACACACTTCTAGTTCAACAGTCCTTTCTCGGTTGGAGTCCAGCAAAGCCTCAAGGAGAGGCTCTCTAAGTAGAGAAGTCCATCACTGGGATTGGAGAGGTGGGCCAGGGGGTAAGCGTGCTGGCTTTATGAGCACGAGAACTGAGTGGGACTCCCCAACATCCATATAAAAAGCGAGGCACGGATGCACGTTCCTATAGCATTAGAGGACGGAGACAGGCAGAGCCAGAGAGCTTCATCTCCTGCCAGAAGAGTCTCTGATACACTTCTGCGTCACAAAGTAGTAAGGCAGAGAGTGATAGAGGAAGATACCCCAAGCCTCGCTTTGCCTTCCTGTAGATGGGCATATGGGTGTGCGCATCTATATATTCATAAGCATAGCATGTGCGCGGACACACACACACATACACACATATACACACACACATACATGCATACACATACATATATACATACATATACACATACATGCATGCACACATATATACACACACATACACACACACACACACACACACACACACTTAAAAAATTTTTGTTTTTGTTTTTTTGAGACAGGGTTTCTCTGTGTAGCCCTGGCTGTCCTGGACTCACTCTGTAGACCAGGCTGGCCTCGAACTCAGAAATCCGCCTACCTCTGCCTCCCAAGTGCTGGGATTACAGGCATGCGCATAAAATTTTTAATTGAATTTATAAAAAAGGGATCCAATCACCACCTCAGTTACAAAAACTTCAGCCACAGAGTAGCTGGCTTATTTGGCCTATTTTCTGTTGTATTGGGGAAAAGAGGTATGTGTGGGGGGGGGGGGCGGGGGGGGGAGAGGTTGCTTTTGAGTACAAAATACCCAAGTAACTCAAACCCAGATGTCTTTGTTGTGTCAAACAAGTGCGTCCCCTGTCGCCTCTTCCTCCTTTGGCACTTTCTGGAGAAGATAGGGACCAGCAGTGCAAAGGCAAGAGAAGGCAAACCCTGGAACCACGGGGACCTGACAGGCCAGGCCAGTCTGCCCCATGTCATGTTCGTTCAGCTGTCCTTCTCCTACGAAACCACAGGACCCAAACTTCAGAGGGCCAGTGAGGCTTGGAGAGGTGTGGGGGGTGTTATATTGGCCTACAATGCCCTTCAGATTGAGAACCCCCTCCCCATCCTCAGGGACATCCTCCACACATTGCCTAAGGAGGGGGTGCAGAGAGTAGAGTGCTCCCTGCTTGTCTGGAGTGCTCCCATCTCATCTGCTGCTGCCTCCACCTCCCTGGTTTCCAGCAGCTGCTCCCAGCAATTGCTCCAGAGTCTTGACAAAGAGATCCCCCTTCTGCAGCCTGGGAACCTGACAGTCACCGGACTAGGACAGTCTGTGCAGGTGGCTCTCGCTGGTGCTTCAGTCCGAGGCTGGGGTGCGCCTGTTTCAGCCATTGTCGCCGCACTGATCTCCTCACCCAGCCTCTCCCCCGTGCCCTGCTGGTCTACGACACATGTCCTGAGATGATGGAGTCTCCCCGGCTGTCTTCCTTCCTCGGCCCAGACGAGAAGTTACCTTAGTAGCTGGGAGAACTGAAGGCCCAAGGAGCCCAGCGATGGAGCAGTGCCCTAGGGTGGCATAATCATTCACTGGCCCAGCAGGTCCTAGCTCTGTTTCCCAGAAATAGATGCAAAGGTGTCATCTCTGGGTGACATGTCTTTGGGGGGCCCTCCAAGAAGTGTACTGGATTGTGGTGCCAGGCACCATGACGCGCTAAGTCCTCTCACTGAATCCTGGGGTTTGCTCCCAGCTGGTGCATTTTATCCCCATGTCACAACAGAGGGAACAGAGTGACCCCGTCAGAAGGGCAGCCCTGGGCCTCTAGAACCCCGACTGTCACCACGCAGAGCTACCTGCCGGTGACAGTGTACGCGGCCATGGAGGAGTTCAGGCTCCTCCTGGACGCAACACCCATTATAATATGTCCTCTGGAAGCCCCATCACGCCAGAAGTGTTTTAACTGAGGTCATTAGGGTGGGTCCTGATCCCATTTGCTTAGCATCCTCACAGCAACAGGGGATTGGCCTTGCCATGGCACCGGATGAAGCCGGTGGCTGGTGCTGCTGTTGTTGCCTTGAATTCGGATTTCTCGCTTGCAGACCTTGGTGCCAATCACTTTGGCTGGTTGGTGTACTTCGGAAGAGCAAGCCAAGCAGACTCAAGCAAGCTCCCCTCCTGTTGAGTTCTGCTGCTATGCCTGTGCAGGGTGGGTACATGGCGTTGCCTTCCACGCACCGGGAGACGCCGGCAAACGGCAGGGGTACGACTGCTATTATCCCTCTTACACAGCTCAGCGTGCGACTCCTTTCCGCTGCCCTTCCGTTTCAACTCTCTTGGCAACCTCTACCCCCATGCTCCGCCCAAGACGAGACCAGAAGGAGGAGACCCAGGGCAGGGATTCAGACAGATGCTGATCTTTTGTGACTGCAGGGCCACTGACCTTAAGGGCAGGGATAGGGGACATGCCAGGCACTTCTCCCTGTGGGCTAATCATCGTCACAGACAAGTCTGAGTACCTGCTCCCCAGGCCTGTATCCTGCCCATCGATCCCCACCTAGTGACAGTCGATGACCCTCCCTCCCAGAGGCTGTGCGAGACACAAGGGCCAGGGAGAGACCAGCCTGAGGGTGGAGGGGTGGGAGATCCGCCCCACAGTTTTGTGAACATTTAATTTGAGCACATCCTGTCAGGAGTTAACACCCACAGAAAGGGCGAAGAAGAAAGTCCCTTTGAATTGTAAAGGGGTGGGAAAGGAACAGGGGTTTTTGTAAGAATGAATCCATGGGCGGAGAGGAAGTCCAGAAAGGAGAGTTTCCTGAAGGAAAAGTAGCTCTGCAGCATGGCACGTGCTCTCTGTATGCACAGGGCTGGAGGTCTGTGCCCAGCACACAGAAGAAGGGGTGGGTGACAAGAGGAGGGTGTGGAAGAGGAGGAGGAGAAGGAAGAAGAGGACGAGGAAGAAGAAATCTACACACAACTGCTTGCTTAGTAACACAGAATCCTGGGAAAAACACAGACCTGCCCTGTTGAGGTTCACTCATCTCTAACATTCTTCTGGATTCTTCTGTCAGTTGTGAAAAAGGTACTGGTACAGGAATGATCTCTCTTTCTCTCTCTCTCTCTCTCTCTCTCTCTCTCTCTCTCTCTCACACACACACACACACACACACACACCATTTTGTTGTTTGTTTTTGTGTCATTGCTTGTTGTTGTTGTTGTTGTTGTTGCTGTTTTTAGGTTTTTCGAGACAGGGTTTCTCTGTGTAGCCCCTGGCTGTTCTGGAACTCAATGTGTAGACCATGCAGGCAATGAAGTCACAGCGATCTGCCGGCCTCTGCCTTCCTCGTGCTGGGATTAAAGGCGTCTGACATCACCACCGGCCAAATAGTGGGTTTCTGGATTTACAGCAGCATCAGCAGCCTTCTACTGCTGGATGGGACACTCCAGTGAACAGCCTAGGGAAAGAAGAAAGGAGACCAAACAAAACACCCAAACTAAACAAAACGATCTACTCTTTAAAAGGGGAGGAGCTGAGGACTCCCTTCGGCATTAAGAGAGTTCACTCAAGGTGGATATTTTTCACTAGAAACTGCTAATTCTTAGTCTCTCATCTTTTGGCCTACCTGGAATTTCTGACCGGAGTACTATATGGTATTTGTGAAGGACTACGTTGCTCTTGAAAGCCACTGGTGAGCTGGTAGGACCCTCCATCACCCCAAGATCTAACCTGTCTCCTGTTCTGTCCCATGCCTCCTCACAAAGTGAGAGCCCACGGATCACCCCATAAACAAAAAAACTCTCCACAAGGCCATGACGTGCAAGCAGAGGGGAGCCAATCCACGAGAGTGGCTGGGCACACACGCTCTGCACTGACTGGGCAGCAGTGGGCTGTGTCTAGGAGTCCTCTATCCTGTGGATACCACAGATAATGCAGTCTGGGGCTATGCAGCAAACAATGTCAGGTGACTTCTCTAGGTTTTTTCCTGCTTCACCATAGAGGAAATAGTGCTTTACAATGGCACATTTTCTCAAAGACCTTGGGATGGAGCACACAGGCTTGTGTATGCTGGACCTGCCCTGTATGCTGAGCCCCACCCCAGGTTTCCTAATGAACTTGATTTTGGATCTCTTTACCGTTATCAATAAAAAGGAAGGCTGACCCAGCACTTGGGAGGCAGAGGCAGGCGGATTTCTTTCTTTCTTTCTTTCTTTTTTTGTTTTTGTTTTTGTTTTTGTTTTTGTTTTTTTGAGACAGGGTTTCTCTGTGTAGTCCTGGCTGTCCTGGAACTCACTCAGTAGACCAAGCTGGCCTCGAACTCAGAAATCCGCCTGCCTCTGCCTCCCAAGTGCTGGGATTACAGGCATGCGCCACCACGCCCGGCGAGCAGGCAGATTTCTGACTTCGAGGCCAGCCTGGTCTACAGAGTGAGTTCCAGGACAGCCAGGGCTACAAAGAGAAACCCTGTCTCGAAAGACCAAAAAAGAAAGAAAGAAAGAAAGAGAAAGAAAGAAAGAAAGAAAGAAAGAAAGAAAGGCTGAGAAAATATACCTGAATTTGATTTTATGCTTATTTCTTAGTACACATCTTTAGACTTTTTGTTTTGTTTGAGACAGGAGATCAAGGCATAACTGTGTAGCCCTGGCTAGCCCAGAATTTGCTGTGCCTCCAGGGTGGCCTTAGACCCTGTGTCTGCTTCCTGAGAATTGTGGTTAAAGGTATTCACCAGCACACTAGGACTTAGTAGGACTTTTTATAAGAATTTCACAAGGCCAGAGGAAATCCTGACCCTGCACTACAGTATTTGGCCTGACACACAGGAGCCTTGCCAAATCCTTGGCAGAATAGTTTAGACATTTTGCTATCTTAAAAAAAAAGCTAGGCTGGAGAGATGGCTCAGCAGTTAAGAGCACTGACTGCTCTTCCAGAGGTCCTGAATTCAATTCCCAGCACCCACATGGTGGCTCACAACCATCTGTAATGGGACCTGATGTTTGAAGAAAGCTTCAGTGTACTCATATAAATAAAATAAGCAAATCTTTAAAAAAAAATGTTAACGATAATTCCATTACTCTCTTGGCTTTTATAGAAACCAAGGTAGTACAGGCGACAGACTTAAGGACTTAATTGATACGGTAATGAATGAAAGCCAGGCTGGGGCTCACGCCTGGGTCACCAGCATCTGGCTTGGCACATGGCATGTGGGTATAGCTTGTTGGCACACGGCGTGCGGGTAGATTTTCACACGGCTTTTTCCGTCGTCTTGCTTCCTTGTAGTTTCAGACAATTGCTTGTCTATTTTTAGCAGGCAAAATCCACTGGGAGCAGAGAGATGCTAACAAATAAAAGGAAAAGAACACAAGACACAAGGGCAGGACGAATGTCAGAGGTGAGCGAGATAGCTGGTTTTATTTTTATTTTTTGTAGACTCCTGAGAGAAGCCAAGGGCAATGATCCAGGCGTAACCTTTAAGTGGCCAAAAGATATCTTATTCAGGTATTTTTCTTCTATTTTCCTAGTTTGGCAATTCCTTTTTCTTCTGACCCTCCCTGGCATTTTTATCTGGTCTTCTGTAAGGATGTTTACCGGTTCCCACTATAAGATTGGCAGTCATACTGTTCAGCTCTGACGGCATCTGTGGTGGTTTGAATATGCTTGGCCCATGGGAAGTGGCACTGTTAGAAGGTGTGGCCTTGTTGGAGGAAGTGTGTCACCCTGTAGGTGGGCTTTGAGGACTCCTGGTGCTCAGGTTCCTCCTAGTATGGAAGAGAATCTCTTCTGGCTGCCTTCAGTTCAAGATGTAGAACTCTCAGCTCCCTCTAGAGCGCCATGCCTGCCTGGATGCAGCCATGCTTCCTGCCATGATGATCATGGACTGAACCTCTGAAACGGTAAGCCAGTTAAATGTCCTTTATAGGAGTTGCTAAAATGGAAATTTCTGCTTTCTTTGGAGACTCAGTTGTGTCGTGGGATGTTTTTCTGGAAACTGTCTTATGAGAGGATGTTTTTGCTGAAGCAGACACGTGGTGTCTTTCTGGAAGCTGCTAGGAACAGGGGCATGTGATGTTTTGCTAGAGCAGACGTTTGGGAGAACACTTGATGTTTGAAAAAGGATATAAATATAACCCAACAGACAGCGGACGACGCTGTGTGGTATTGGTTCACCTTGGCACTCTTTGATGGTCATCATTTGTTGTGACTTCATAGAAAGGAAGAAACCCAACAAAGGACTTGTGATGGTGTTCCGTTAGCTATAACGGCCCTCGCTGACTCCTGAATAGGGCTTGTGAGTGGATCGAGCAATCACTTTTGATTCGTGTGAACTAGACTGTTGATATGCTGACAAAGCAGATTGGACTCACTCCCCAAAAAAACTATTTCTAAACAGGTCCACACCCTCCTTTCCACTGCCTCTGGTGGGTGGTGGGCTAGGCTACCTTATTAAAAGTAGGTTTTTGAAAAAAAATCTAAACCTACAAGTTGCCTTGGTCATGGTCTCTCCTCACAGCAATGAAACCCAAATTAAGACAGCGTCAGAAGTAAATTCGGACACATTTATCTTTTTCGGGCCGAGTTTAGCCTGTTTGTTGGGTGAATGAATAGATGAAGAAAATGTGCACAGTAGGACGACAGAGAAAAGACCGAGTCCATCCATTTGTTTTCAAAAGGGGGGAGGAGATGGGGGGAAGAGAAGGGCCAGAGACTGTGCTTCACTGTAATGTACTTGGCTTTGGGGAGGATAAGATGGGAACAGTGGGTGAGTTTGGGATTGATAAGGGCTCAACTGCTCAGAATCATATCCTATAGGCTTGGAGCCATACTGACAGGAAACTCCTGTGCAAGCTGCACTTTTCTTTTCTTTGTTCCTTTGGGACGTTTGTGCTCCATGGTTGTCTTAACCAGACTCGAACCTATGGAAGAGCAGTGCTTATTTCCTCCTGAAAATAATGACTGCTGCAGGCACAGAGTCGGAGCTAAACACAGATGAGGCAGGCAGGCTTCCTTGACTGTCTGCCACATTTGAGGAAGAACACACCCCAGACCCAATATGAGCGGCCATTAGAGAGGTAAAATGTGACCCCTTCCTTTTTTTTTTTTTTTTTTTTTTTTTTTTTTTTTGACAGGGTTTCTCTGTGTAGTCCTGGTTGTCCTGGAACTCACTCTGTAGACCAGGCTGGCCTCGAACTCAGAAATCCACCTGCCTCTGCCTCTGCCTCTCAAGTGCTGGGATTAAAGGCGTGCGCCACCACCGCCCAGCTACAAGCCACATTTTCAAAGTGAGGACATTTTGGCTAAGGGAAAGCATCTTGCCCAAGGCCGCTAAGCTACATATGGGGAATCATCTTGATGGAATAATTATCAAATAAAATAGTAAGTGAAGCAACAATGCTCTAAAACTCTCGTCGGCGTACCTGGCTGGGAGCCTAATTATTTAAAATAAATTGTTAGCCTGTGGGACACGGCCACCCATAGAAGACGAAGAGGAGGAGTTGGTACGGGGCGACACACGCCTTTGATCCCAGCACTGTTCCAGGTCAGCTATGGCGACTACTCGGAGAGTCCCATCTTGGAAAACACACACAAACGACAAAAGACACAAAATGATAAGCTATAAACTCATCACTAAAAAGACACTTCAGATGGACTTCAGTATGTTTGTAATCCCAGAGCTTTGGAAATGGAGGCAACGGTAGTGAAGATTTTAGGCTCAGAGACTGGACTCTGGCCGTCTCTGATGCGAGGTCTCAACGCCAGGACAGAAGGCTAACGTGCTCCAGGCTCAGCCGCCCCATCCCTAACATACCAAGAAAGGGACCTGTAACAGGCAATAGCAGGCATAGATTTACTCACTGTGTCCCACTGGGAAGAACAAATAGACCAGTGCCACGCAGCCTTCCAGGCACTAGCAGGAGGTTTATGGTTAACTAGAGAGCAAGGCAAATGCCTAATTACTAGTCTTTATCCTGGTCTAGGCTATAAGTTTGTCTTAAAAGGTGGTCCAATAAACCGTGAAATCTTGTCCTTGGAGCCATTTTTTTTTTTTTTCTTCTGGAAGTAGGGCCTGGACTCTTCCCTTTTTACCAGTGTGTGATTCCTGGGGAAATTTAAATTCTTTGGAATCTAGTATTTTAATAGTTTTACAGCTCAGCAGTGGAATTAAGAGGTTAAGGCCAACCTCATCCACCGGGTATGTCTCAGGCCAGCCTGGGTTACAGGAAACCCATAAACGCCACCAAAGCTTTTTCATTCTTTCATTGATTTCCAGGGGTTGAAGGTTGCCACCGCCCTCAAACCTTGGCTTGAGGGTCAGAGGTGGGCAGGAAGGACAGAAACATCATGGAGCCCTTTCTTCCCCGGAGCCTGAGTTGGATTCGACTTCTTTCCCGTATTCACCACTAGCGCACACATAGGTGCAGGTAAAAAGGGTGTTTCCTGTGTAATTCAGACTAAGAAGCAAGGTTCTTTCTGGAAGTCAGGGAATCCACCCAACGTCTATCCACTGCCACCGGGATTATTCATTTATCAATGACTTTCTCTCTCTCTCTTTTTTTAAAGGTAACGTTTATTCAGTTACTTTGGGACAGGGCTGTGAGTCACAGGCTGGCATCAAAACCAGAATAGAAGCCACAGTCTTCTCTGGGGATTCTACTCCTGGCTTCGAATGAATCCCCAGATCACAAAACTTCCTAATTGGAAAGAAGAGTTCTTAAACAAGCACAGGGATTTGTTGGAGCCTGACAGTGACTAATAAGGTAGGTCTGAGGACTGTCCCGATGAAAGAAAGAGAAGGTGGATTCACATGTCCCTGTGAAAATTTAACAGCATCTCCACCCGAGCTTGACTGCTGGGTGTAAATTGGGCAATCCCACCCCAATCCCTGCAGATCTTCCTAAGCTAAATAACTCTGAACCGACAGCCAAGCCGAGGCACCCCTCGAATGCCTTTGTTTACTGCAGGATTTTATTGACGAACTGACTCCCAAAGTTCCTGTGTAAACTGTGTTTCTCACCCCTCAGCCGGAGGACCAATGGAAGGAGGGCTTTATATCTTCTCTACAGCCTGTGTGGGGGTGGACCTTAAATTGTATTCACCTAACTGTGGACCAAATGGCTCACACGCTTCCATTAAGAAAATTATCTAGGGTGCTCTCACAATATCCGGGTAAACACAATGCTGGCATTTAAGGCTCCTTACTGACATTCATACTGCTGAAGGCAGTTCCTGAAGGGGGCGGGCGTGGGGGTGGGGTGGGGTGGGGTGGAGGGAGGGTCGTTGTTTTATTCAACATCATCTTCTCAACAAAAGCCGCTCTTGGCTTAAATGTACTAAGTCCTAAGTGGCTGTCCCTCTCCAGGGACAGGCGCGCAGGCGCGGGCACTCACACGTGGACACACACACTGACACGCGCCTGCCCACACCCCCTGCGCGTGACTCGCCTATGGGATTTACCGGCTTCTCCGGCAAGGATTACTGTCAGGTGCAGAAAGCAACCCTTTGTTCGGTGGGCATCCTTCCCCCCTCCCTCTCCCCCCATTTCACTGTTATTTCCAGGCCATGTGAGCACTGAGCCGGGGCCTGGCCAGCGCGGGGAGGGGTGTGTGTGTGTGTGTGTGTGTGTGTGTGGCAAGGAGAGCACCCCGGACTCAGGAGAGACAAAGGCTAGTGAGACCCTCGCCGCCGGGGGGACGACCCAACCCTCAGCCACCTCGGTGACTCCGGTGAAATCCGCCCAGACTTGCAACAGCAGCTGAGGCCTGCTGGTCGCTGGATCTGTAAACTGCAGGGAGAGCCCCACGAGAGTGAATCTGACCCAGGCTGTCGAGGCACCGGGACACGTCTAGCACCCATAGTGGGCCAGCGAGAGGGAAGCACTAGATGGCCTCACAGCGGCCTCCGAATCGAGACAAATCACTTTGCCCTCCTCACGGGTGCAGGGCGCCCTTGCCGCTCTCCCAGCCAGAGTGCCGGGAGCGGGAGACCTTGCCCCAGGCAGCCGATGTCACTCCACCGTTGAGGCTCCCTCCGGAAACCCGGATTAGAGTGATCGCGTGCACCCGGGCACAAACATATAAGGTGCGTTAGGGGGTCGCTAATATGTCAGCAGCAAATACGCATGGAATAGTTTATCTTTTTAACTGAAAAAGAAATCCATAAACAAAGCCAAAAATGCAGTGCCATTTTGGAACCCGAGGCAAAAAGGAATTATCTTCACAGATGAATGATTGCCCCTTCACCCCGGCCCCCAGTCCAATGGACCCAGAAGGGGGTGTCGGAGACTTCAGATTGCAGAGAGAGAACCGGTAGAAGGCCTTGAAAATGGAGCTGGAGGTGATCTCGGGAGAGCCGCTGCTCAGAGAACAAACAAAGGGCAAGGGGGGGGGGGGAGAGACAGGGCCGGAAGGACCCTGAGGCTGAGGCTTCCACTCCGACCTGAAATGGAATATCCAACCAGGCCGCTACCAAGGCCGCGAGCGAGCCCCCGTAATTCCCTTGGTCGGTGATTAATTCTTGCTAACAAGCCTTGGCAAGATCTAAGTCGAATAATTTTTTTTTTTGGCTTCTGTAAGGTCCCCACCACATATGCGCATAACCTCCTCCCTTGCCAAAATCAATCCCTTGGGAAATTAAATGCCCACCCCCCCCCCGAAAGTAAAACCAGGGTGCAGATGCTACGTGACCTGGGAAGAGAGGGATGCAGAAACTCGAATCGTCTCCGAGCTTATTAAATTTGCTTTTTAAAAAGGTCATTCTTCGCATGGACACTTTTCAACATCTTCCTCCGTACCAAATGTAGACCTTAAAAGTCATTTCCTTAGAGGACATTGCGTGTGAACAAGAGGGAGGCGAGGACTTCCACCAAAGCGGAAAACCTCCGGGTATCCCCCCCCCCACCCCCGGTTAAATAACCAGGTTTTGGGAAGCTTGGGCCCGAGTGCCGCCCGCTCTCCGGCACGGGCACACCATTCGGCCAATTAACGCCCCTCTCTGGGTTGTAAAATAACAAAACCCCACACCTCTCTTTTGTTATTTGGGCTTTGGCGCGAGGGCCTTCCCTTTCATCTTTCTGAGTCGGGGTTTGCCCAGGTTCCACGGGAAGCTATAAACCCGATCTAATAGCTCGGGATGGAAATCGATCACGCTAATGTCTAAAACTAAGCCCGGGGGAATCGCATTAAAACCAAAAAAACCAAAACACAACCGGCCGGACCCGAAGAACGAGATCAAGTCCGGCGTGGAGAGGTCCCAAGCCCCGCAGGGTGGCAGCCGCACAGCGTCAGGTTCCACCGAGCTGCAGGAGCCGAGAGCTCAGAGACTGGGGAGACCAGGGGTGAAGCCCTCCAAGCGGCGGCGAGCCCAGGCCCGGGTTAGGCCCGCGTGGCCACCCGCCACCATCTCTGCGCGGATCGCCGCGCTCCGGGGCGGAGGAAGGACCGGGAGCCGCGCCTCGGCTCCATTCACAAAGTCCGGGAGCTGCGGGCTGGCGGGCGGGTCGGAGGCTGCCTCGGTTTTTTTTTTTTTTTTTTTCTTCCTTCCAGGTCTCAGTTTTATGAATGGGCCTGGCAGCGAGCACCGAGCGCCCTGTTTACTCCTCTCTTTGTGACGTCGAGTTCCCGTGACCGGGTGCGAGGGGGCCGGCGCTCCATTCACGAGCCGGGGCGGGGGCGGGGCGGGGAGCTTGCGCGGGGGGCGGGGCCTGGAGAGGTAGTAATGACTCTTCTCTCCGCCCCCCCCCCAACTCCCCCGGGAGAGCCGGCGAGCATTAATAAATCTCTAAGCCAGAGGAGGAAACTCTGGCTGGGGCAGTGCGTGGAGCTCCGGCGGAGCGTTGTGGGGGGAGACGGCGGCGCCCACGGCAGGAGCAGCCTAGCTAGCAAAACACACTAGAGGCAACCAACCGAGAGGAGCCCTCTCTTCGTAAACACACTCCCCTCCTCCGTCACTCGCCTCGGGTGCCGCGCGCCCGCCTGCTTTGGCGCCAGGGACGGCTCGGACTGCTATGTAACGTCGAGGCTGCGGGGAGGAGGAAGGGGTGCGGGGGAGAAGCGCCTGGGGCTAAGTTTGCGGGTCACTTCGGGCAGGCGCCCTCTTTAGCCCTCGCCTGGTCCTTTGCTGTTAAGCCTCGCTGGCTTGGGTGCCCTTGGCCTTCTCCCGGCTCCCCGGCTTCTGCTGCGTTTTGCCGGCGACATGGTGACGATGGAGGAACTGCGGGAGATGGACTGCAGCGTGCTCAAGAGGCTGATGAACCGAGAGGAGAACGGCGGCGGCGGCGGCGCGGGCAGCAGCGGCGGCAGCCACGGCGCCCTGGGGCTGCTGAGCGGCGGCAAGTGCCTGCTGCTCGACTGCAGGCCGTTCCTGGCTCACAGCGCGGGCTACATCCGAGGCTCGGTGAACGTGCGCTGCAACACCATCGTGCGCCGGAGGGCCAAGGGCTCGGTGAGCCTGGAGCAGATTCTGCCCGCCGAGGAAGAGGTGCGCGCCCGCCTGCGCTCTGGCCTCTACTCGGCTGTCATCGTCTACGACGAGCGCAGCCCGCGCGCCGAGTGTCTCCGGGAGGACAGTACGGTGTCGCTGGTCGTGCAGGCGTTGCGCCGGAACGCGGAGCGCACGGACATCTGCCTGCTTAAAGGTAAACGTGGGCGCCCCGGGCGTAAGGGAGGCTTGGCGGCCTGAGCCCCCGCTGGGTATGGGAGGGAAAGTACCCGAGTGACTCCGGGCTGCTGGAGTCAGTCCCCTTCCTTGCGTGTCTTTGTGCGTGTCAGTGTGCACGGTTTTGCTGTGGTTTTGTGCCTAAGGACTGAAGAGGCCGTGCTGGCGCGTTTCCCCAGTCACCTGCAGTCCGCACGCGTCCTGGAGTTTCCGTGTTTATTGACATGAGCGGTTCTGGCCTGGCTGCTGGCAGCGATCCCACTGCGCAGCCCAGTTTCAAGCACTGAGAACGCGCTCTTAAGTCCCACAGGGACCAGAGAGGACTGTTTGGGGGACATAACCATAACCCCGAGAACTCTAGAGAGGGGTGAAGGAAGGTGAATGCTGGGGGCGGGGGGGACCTGCCTCGGGACTTCGTACACAATCCGTAAATGAGGGAAGGAGAATTGGGTTGCAGATCTGTATCTTTTCTCCCGTGGCTTCAACTCAGAGCTTTCTTGGAAGGCGGCCAACCCCCGCTCGCCCGGGTCTAAGGGAGGCTGAAGTGCTGTATTGGGGTGTTGGGGGGGGGACACCAGGTAGGACCGCGCCTGCCTCTGCTCTAATCCTCGGAGCAGAGAATTACCACCTTTTGTTCACACATCATTTTCGACTCTGCTAGCGGCGCGTGCCTGGTTTGAAGGGAACCCTGGCCCGAGGAAATGAGAGGTGGCCGGAGAGGGGGTGGCTTGTCAAATTTAGAAGTCAAGACACGCCAAAAGGATCGCGCTGTATCTCAGACGCGGGAGAAGGGGACCGACCGCTCGCCGCGCCTGCCAGCTTGGCCAGTGTGCGGGACTCCCGTTTGGGGAGCCACGGGGTGGTGGTGGGGGAGAGCGTCGGGCGCCCCCTACTGCGCTGCACCCCTATCTCCGGCCACCGCATTCCGCGCATTCTTTTCGCGCGGGTCGGGTCTTGGCTTCCGAAGCCGGGAGGTTTGCTGGACCTCCGCCTTCGAAGAGCCGCCCATTTCCCTGCAGAGGCTCTTCGCCTCCTCTTCTAGATTTTTCCTCCTGGTATGGTGTCCTCCGTAAGGAAGGGAGGCCGGGAGTGAAACCCTTTCTCCCGTACCCTCCGAACAGCATTGGGAAACGTCCGGGTGCGGGCGAGCCAGCCGGGCTGGCCCTGCGGAACAGCGGGGGGCTTTGTTCTCTGCAGTTGTTTCCTGACCATTTGACCCGTCAGCTGCTAGGGAAACGCTGCTGTTGACCTGAGGCTGAACTGCCAGGGCGGTTTTGCTGACTTTTCTTTCTTTTTCTGCGAGGGCCGCCTTTTGCTCCTCCAGCCGAGCCCCAGTCTCTCAGCCAGTCTCCCAAAAGCGTTTCAGGAGCGACGGCCAGGGAGACAGGTCCCCGATCTCGCGACCGCTAAGCGATTTGAACCGGGTCCCACGCGGTACCCGGAGCCCTCCCTCGGTCAGGCGCAGGTCCCGGGGTCCTGCCTGGGCTCCAACCTGCCGGCTTTCCCTGAATCGAGATCGCGAGGGTGGAAAAGGTGAAATCGTTTCGGGGTGAAAGTCCCAGGCTCTCCTGGGTTCCTCAGCCATCGGATTGAGAGAGTCGGGGCCCATGCCTTCCAACCCTGGCTTCAGGAGTATGTCAGCCCCACGTGGAGTCAGGGATTATTTTGTTTTTCTTCCTGGAAGAATTCCGAATGGACCGCCCTGGAGCGGCAGCTGCCTTGATCTGAGCTCTGAGGCTTCCTTCCGGGGTGCAGGCTCCCGGGCCGGCCAGGAGCCTAGGGGAGAGGGAGGCATATTTTTAATGTTAAACCTTATGGCTTGCGGCACTCTATCGGTCCCGATTCGGATCAGGAGACTGTGAGGCCAGACCAGTTCTGAGAGATGCTTCGGGGCGAATATTGACGTCAGACTGGACAGGACAGGTGGCCTCCGGGCAAAAATGACAGTCCCATCCGGA
The DNA here is from genome assembly GCA_964023405.1 of Apodemus agrarius. NCBI lineage: Eukaryota > Metazoa > Chordata > Mammalia > Rodentia > Muridae > Apodemus > Apodemus agrarius. Next base: position 27,708,713 of record OZ030023.1, read on the forward strand.
ATGGGTGCCTGGCTCACAGAAACGCAGCGTTTCCTTCAAACCGTGCCTTTCCACCCCTTTCTCTTACTGGGCCTGGAGGATCAATCACCCCAGGCCCCTCAAAAAAGCCAAAGACCTTCTTCCCAGTCCTCTGAGGTGACGGCTCATCTAGGCCTGGTCACAGGCCTAGACTGCTGCTTAGTTTCATCTGTTCAGGAACAGCTGCTACCCCACCTTCACCCCCTCTTCTAGACAGACTGTAGCAAAACTCTAACGCGATAGTGTGTGTGTGTATGTGTGTGTGTGTTGGGGGCGTGGGGGGGATGTTTCCCCTTGTCCTGTGGAGATGTCAGCCTTAGTGTATGTGGATGTGTGTGCCGAGCCACGACCTAGTACGTCCTAATTTCTGCCAGCCATTGAAAGGCTGCAAGGAAATGCCTGCCCTAGGAGGGGGCGGACACAGGAACTAGCAAACCTACTCCCCTCCCCTCCCCCACCCCCACCGCCTTTAAAAGAAATCGGCTTTCCTTTTGTGTATGTGTGTGTCTTAAAAGGATGATTGATTTTTTTTTTCACAAGCGAGGGTTTAAAAGCAGAAATTAAACTTTGCTAAACTATTGTTAATCTTATACATTGACCAAGTTTTGGTCAATACTAACTAGAAATCCTACGTTTCCTTTTTGTGAGTAAAAATCATGGGAATACTTTAACTTGAAACCCTATAAAGGTATCTTAGGGGCAGTTCTAAACATTTTTTAAGTTTCTCAGATTTTATCTCAGTTTACGTGTTTCAGATTCTTAACCTCCATACACGTTTGGGTTGGAATTTTAGATTGGCATGCCTTTTAAAAGAAAAAAAAAATTTGTCCTAATGGAAATAGTCTTTGTAATGCCAGTACCCCCAATCCCAAATCAATCTGTTACACACAAATAATTTCAACCTAGTGTGGTGGGTGCCCGTGATCTCCAGACCTCGGAGGCTGAGGCGGCTGGATCATGAGATCTCGACCAGTCAGTTACACACACAGGACCTTTGTGCAATTTTATCTTAGCTCCTGTGTAGAATTTACCAGATGACCTAAGTTCTTATTCAAACCCAATTGCGAAATCATGCAGGGGGCTGTGTGAGAGCTTTTGGGATATGGTCATCTAGATGGCCCACTTCCTCTTGGGTAACACTTACCTGTCCAGGTCCTGGGCCTGACCCTGAGTTGAGTGGAGGACTGGGCCCGTGCACCCAGCACCTCCGCTGGTGCCTGCTTGTCTCTTTCTCTGGACTTCCCAGTGCATAGCTGGGGCTCTCAGGGGCAGAGCTCCGGGGCCTGCTTACACTTCCCACCTGTTATACTCACAGAGAGGAAGAAGTCTGGCCTGTTCTATTTGTAAATAGTATGGAGTGCTCCAAAGAAGAAAAGAGCTGGAGTGTCAGAATTATCAAAGATCGGTCTTGGGCAAGCCGCCCAAGCCTCACGGGTTAGCTACACAGTTACAAGGAACTGAGAAAATACACCTTTGGCAACCAGTCAGTGCATGTTTCCAGTCAACAGAAGTAACTAAAGACAGGGGGCGAGGTGTCCATAGAGTTTCTCCTTTATCTTTTTTAAGACCATCTGGACTTCTTATCTTGTAGGAAAAGGTGGTCATTAAAGACCCAAGAAAGCTCTTTAAATACTCCAAACCTGTAAAACTGGATTGCTAATTTCCTTACTCCCGAGAGGCAGTTCCTGGCGGAGAGAAGGAACATGGCGGGGAGTCAGGGATTCTGGGACAGAAGCCAGTCCAGTCTGCTGGACAGAGCAGTTAGGGTAGGTGGCCTGAGAGGGAGTGTAAGAAAGAGCTAGTCCCCAAGCAAGACCTTAGGGTTCTCCAACCCTCTGCCCCCCCCCCAAGGTCCCCCAGGCTGAGCATCATACCTTAGGAGGTTCAGCCAATCGGCGTGGGAAGGACCGGCTCTCTGGCTTGGGAATTCTAAGGTCAGGAGTTCACTTAGGTCATCTGAAGACTGTTTAAGGTGAAGTTCCCAAAGGCTTATGACCTTCAGACAACCTAGACTTCCTTTCTGGGCCAGAGCGAGACCGAGGCTCAGGTGATAGTCTCAATATTGACTAATCCAGGTATTGGAAAAGCGGGATCCTCATTAAGACACACACCCCCCCCCCCGTCACCACCCTAGGAACGCCCCTTAGGAGCCCTGTTATGGTGGCTTACTAGCACCAATCAATGGCCCCTTGTCAAGCACTTATGATCTCCACTCCCTTCCGGCTGGCCTGGCAACCACCTAGAATGGAGGACTTATGGCGAGGAGCCCTCGGTGGTCATGGTTTATCTTCCGAAGGAGAGCCCTGGGGTTCGCTGGGGATGTAGTTGCCCTTCTAGCAATCCCCACGAAAGCCATGCCCAAGTTCCCATTTCTGACTTACAGGCTGAAAGGCAGTGAGCAGGGGAAATAAGTCCTTTATTCTTTGATTTATTATTATTATTTTAATTTTTCTTTTATTTTTTGTTTTTTCAAGACAGGGTTTCTTTGTGTAACAGCCCTGGCTGCCTTGAAAATCCATTTATAGATCAGGTTGGCCCTAAACTCAAAAGAGATCTATCTGTCTGCCTCTGTCTTCTGAGTGCCTTCTGTGCAGCAGCAAACCTGGATGATATTTACTTGTTTATTTGTTTGTTTATGTGTGTGCGCACGCTAGGAATCTGCATGTGGTTTAATTAAAGCACTCTACCCCTGAGCTACAGCTCTAGCCTTAGGACATATATTCTTAAATAAGACCTTTAAGAAATCTGCTATGAAATGAAATGACTTACATCCAACAAGACATAGGAAAAACGGGCTGAAATTCACTGGCATATGTTATGAGATTCAGAAGATGCCTAACGCCTTGGAGATGGGCAGACTGACCAACATGCATGTGTCATGTCGGATTCCACTTTCCGACTTAAGTGGGAGTTGCAGGGAGAGCCTGGCCCCTTCTGTGAACGGCGGAGGCGGAGTTACGTTTGATAAACCTTGGGTCTTCTGAAACTGGTTCTTTACTACAGAGGCGCTGTGGCCATCCATTATGGTAATCTCACCACAGGGGGAGTGGGCAGTCTGAGGCAGGAGGATTGCTATGAGTTCGAGGCCAGCCTAGGTTACAGAGTGGGACCCCGTGCCACTAAAACCAGACCCATTAAGTTTACATCTCGATCAGGAAGCAGGGTCACGTGTATACCCCATCGGACCTTCTCGAAACTGACACTCTTTTTCTACTCAGTTTGCTTCTTTGAAGTGCGGGGCATGGCCTCTACTGCCCACTGGGAAACAAACGCCTGTGTCTGGGCAGGAGTAGAGCTGCCAGCACACTCTGGGGTCGCCCATGGGCCAGCGGGGTGCCAGCAGTGTTCCCAGGGGAACGCCTAGTGTGAATGTGCAGGGGCTCCTGAGAGCCTGGCTTCGAGCTCGCCATGGGGGATGCTGGCCCCTGCCCTTAACCTGCCTGGGAGACCCCAGGTACCTTCCGTGTATGCTGGAGCTCTTCGCTCTTTCTACAGGGCTGCTTGACACACAGGAAGTAAGTACCCTCTCTCTGGGGTATCTAGTTTTTTAGTAACTCGGGATTCATCCAGAAGGCTTAAACAGCGGCGAGGCCAGGCGAGGCAAGGACCGGTCAGTTTCTTCCTCTGTGTGGGTGACAACTCACCTGTACGGCGTGTCCTTCCTGCACAGCCCCCACTTGGTCCCCGTAGAAACCAGCCGCAGCTTCCCAAAGGCAGACCTCCCCCAAGGTGCCGGGATCAGGAACTCTGTGCCAGGGGAGATGAACTCACTTACCCGAGCAGGAGCAGTGGGGGGGATGGGAGGGGGGCTGGGAAAGGTCAGAGGACGGCGGAAGTAGGGTGGGCGCACAGTGCGTGACTCAGAAGGCCGGGATGGAGTGTGTCCGCAGAGTCCTTTCTGGACCTTCGGGCCGGTGGGTGTTGTACCCTTTCCGTGAAGGGAAGGGAGGGAACATTTCCTCCTGCCCGAAGGCTTTGTGACCTTGGAATCTGGGCCGTCAGTGCTGGCGTTCACAGCGCCCCTCCCCCTTATTTTTAAGTGAGGCGGGTTGTGTTATCTGACTCCTGGGTGGAAAGCATTTTGTCAGGGACTACTGTTTTTTATGTTTTGATTGCTTAGATAGATGTTATAGACGAACGGATGGTTACAAATTTGAAGACTTACAGAAATACACAGGGGGTGGGGTGGGGTGGGGCAAATGACCTTTATGGATGCTATCCCTAATGGGGGCTGTGGACCAGTTTCTTGGTAGGGACCAAGGACCTTTGGTGACAGACCTTTACTTTTATTGCTCCTTAATCCCTCAAGATTCTCATCTCTACCTTTTTCCGTCTGTTTTATGAAGGAGGATTTATAATGGGAGGGAGAGGGAGCCCTGCCCCGTCGGGTGCTGTGGCCACTGAGACCCTGAGCGCCCGCAGCTGGCAGCATAGCCCCAGGTCTGCAGGCTTTTCCACCTCTGGAGGCTGGTCCCTGTGACTCAGCAGGAAGAACTTTAACCACAGAGATAGCCTTTTATATCCGGAGGGAGTGAGCAGAGGGCGCGCAAAACCTCCGGTCAAAGAGGAAGAAATGGGTCCTCTGCTTCTGTAAGCCCTGTGATGTGGCCGAGACCTCGCCTTTATCTCAGAAGCAGCAGGAAGCAGGTTTTTAGGGTTGGGATTTAGGGGCCCCCCGGGCACTTGACTAAACAGGTCACATGTCACCCCTTTGGTTGAATAGCTAGCTGGAAGACACAAAGCCGGAGGTGCCTTTCTAGCTGTGCCAGGCACAGGGAAGGAGCTAAGCACCGACATAAGCACCTATCATTTTAGCCCATTGTGCGGGCTGTTTTGCATTGGTCATAGTGTGCTGGTCCCGGAGGTTCCTCCTGCTCTTCCACACCTGGTCTCGGGCCCTTGTGGGACAGCGCCCAGCTCTACCCTACCAGATAACTGGCCCTCTCTTTGTTACAACATCATCCCTTCCACAGAAGATGTACTGATAACCTGTGCAGGGCCCCCTCATCCACATTCAGGTCCGGAAAAATCCTTCCCTGCTCCAGCCTGTGTGGCGAGGTTGGTTCGTGTGATGGAAGTCAGTTTCCGGTTGTTTGTGGTCCTGATGGTAGAGAGAGTGCTTGTGGTATCTTCTGCTCCAGCAGAAGGAAGGGCTCCTGTCAGGGAATTCCTAGCCCCCCCCCACACCTCTGATTCTTTCCCCACGTCTGGATGTCGGGAATCCTCACCAGGCCAGGGCAGGGCAGGGCGCAGCTGGCTAGCTGGCTGCCTCATGTTCTTGGGTCCCTTGTAAGTACGTGGTACTCTAGAAAATCCCTCGGCACTTCCGTGGACATCTTTCCTTTGTGTATTTTTATCTCAAATTGAAGACTGACTGCCCATAAAGCTTTTCCAGAGCCCCTGCTAGCATCCTTCCTTCCTTGATCTTTCCTTGGACCTAACAAACCTCTGGGAAAAAATGCTCCGGCCGTCGTTATCTCTAGACCCACAGCGCCACCTAGTGGCGCAGAAGAAGCCAACAGCTCCACTTAGCCTGATGGGATTGATTGTTCGAACTAGCTCCCCATCGCCACTGACCCGAACCACTTTTCTCCTTTACAGGTGGCTACGAGAGGTTTTCTTCTGAGTACCCAGAATTCTGCTCAAAAACCAAGGCCCTGGCCGCCATCCCACCCCCCGTACCCCCCAGCACCAATGAGTCCTTGGACCTGGGCTGCAGCTCCTGTGGGACCCCACTGCACGACCAGGTACGTGTAGTAGTGCCCCGGCCAGAGTTCAGATCAGGCAGTACAGGAGAACACGAAGGAACCGCTCGAGCCACTGTAGTTCAAGACAGGCCCACCAGCCCTTCCCGTCAGATGGCCTGGGGTTAAGAGTCCACTGTCTCGACGGGCGTGGTGGCGCACGCCTGTATGCCCAGCACTTGGGAGGCAGAGGCAGGTGGATTTCTGAGTTCGAGGCCAGCCTGGTCTACAGAGTGAGTTCCAGGACAGCCAGGACTATACAGAGAAACCCTGTCTCAAAAAAAAAAAAAAAAAAAAAAAAAGAGTCCACCATCTCTATCCATGTCGCACCACCATCTCTCCTTGTCTGAGACATCTCGCAGATGTGTTCATTGTAGATTTAGCCAACCAAATAGAACCATTAGCAGTGTAAACTCCCAGTGTGGCCAAACGTGTGACCCCATGGTCAGTGTGCTGCCCCAGTTGTCACGGGAAGACCTGACCATACCTTGTCTCCGCCCACTGGAGTCCCACTGAGCTCAAGCCGGGAAGGAAGCTCCTCCCCCAGGCCCCAGAGAGCCACCTCGCGTCGTCTTCCGGTCCCTAGCTCCAGCCCTGCAGCCCGGCAGGCATCCTGGTTGCTGACGCGCATGTTTTGCTGGTTTCTTTCTGCTGCAGGGCGGTCCCGTGGAGATCCTCCCGTTCCTCTACCTCGGCAGTGCCTACCATGCTGCCCGCAGGGACATGCTGGACGCCCTGGGGATCACGGCCCTACTGAATGTCTCCTCAGACTGCCCCAATCACTTCGAGGGACACTACCAGTACAAGTGCATCCCGGTCGAAGATAACCACAAGGCTGACATCAGCTCCTGGTTCATGGAAGCCATCGAGTACATTGGTAGGCTGCCCCCCTGACTTGAGGGCATCGAGGGGGAACCCAGGGCCTGCTGGTGGGGATTTTAGGTGTTGTGCCCAGGCTGTGACACAAACCTTGTGTGTTGTTGTTGCTCTCACCAACTAACTATCTGATAAAAACCAACTAAAGGGAGGGATGGATTGATTGTGGCTTGCGGTTTAAGAGGGATGTAGTCTGGCGTTGTGGGGGAGACCTGGTGCCAGACAGACGCAGTCAGGAAGGCAGAGCCAAGGTTATCAACCCTCCAGGCCCCTTGCCCCTAAGCTAATCAATTTCCTCAGTATGACTGTCCCTCCTGTAGGTTTGTCTCAAGGTCTCTCCTCCCCACCCCACCCCACCCCACCCCACCCCACTGCAGTGAGCCTGTGGAGATTTCAACCTAAATACCAGAAAAGCCCAGGCCACCCTCGGGGACTTGTGTGGTCGGAATTAGAAGTCATTATCCAGGCCTGGCTGGAGAGCCAGTCACTCCACTGGCCACTTTCATGGCTCCACTGGTGTGCAAAGTCAGGCTATTTGTGGGGAGAGGAAGGCGGGAGCTAGATTGGAGTCACTGCGCTCTTGGATCTGATGGCTATGGGTGTGAACTTTAAAATCTTTTTGTTGCCGGGCGGTGGTGGCGCACGCCTTTAATCCCAGCACTTGGGAGACAGAGGCAGGTGGATTTCTGAGTTCCAGGACAGCCAGGACTACACAGAGAAACCTTGTCTTAAAAAAAAAGTCTTTTTGTTGTTGTTAAAAAAAAAATAAATCCACTGGGATTCCAAGTCTTCATCCGTGGCTGACCTTTACATAGGAGCGCCCCTCATCCCACTGGATGCCTCCCCGACCGACTTGTGTCCCACGCGCGTCCGCTACTGGTGGTTCCCCAAGTCCACCACGGTCCCTAATCCCGTCGCACTTTTCTGCCGCAGACGCAGTGAAGGACTGCCGAGGGCGGGTGCTGGTTCACTGCCAGGCCGGCATCTCGAGGTCGGCCACCATCTGTCTGGCCTACCTGATGATGAAGAAGCGCGTGAGGCTGGAGGAGGCGTTTGAGTTCGTCAAGCAGCGGCGCAGCATCATCTCGCCCAACTTCAGCTTCATGGGCCAGTTGCTGCAGTTCGAGTCTCAGGTGCTCACCACGACGACGACGACGACGACGACGTCCTGCGCCGCCGAGGCGGCCAGCCCTTCGGGGCCCCTGCGGGAGAGGGGCAAGGCCACACCCACCCCCACCTCGCAGTTCGTCTTCAGCTTCCCCGTGTCCGTGGGCGTGCACGCGGCCCCCAGTAACCTGCCGTACCTGCACAGTCCCATCACCACCTCCCCCAGCTGTTAGGGACCGAGGCTCCGGACCCCCGAGTCCAGAGAGTCGGGCCCCCAGCCAGGGTGCAAGCCACTTGTGAGCAGCGAATAGGGACTGACCAGTGTGTGTGTGGGGGGGGACCAGGTGACCACGCTCCGTCCCGTTCCATTTCTCCTTGGCCAACCACAGGGCCAGCTAGAATGGCAATAACGACTTTGAATACACATTTAAAACAAACACAATTAAACACTCAAACATAGAGCAATAATGGCAGCGTCGCTGTCAGAGAAGACTTGGTTTGTGTGTCAGCTTTTCCTTTGCAGGTAGATATTTACCTCATTACTATTATTATTAATTATTATTTAAAGCAATCAAGCTTGAAAGTTATGAAACCCACAGATCCTGGCAGATGTGCCCAACCAATTTAATTTAAGTGGAGAGGGAAAGAGGAGACAATGAGTTTCCCAGAAAAGTGCCTGGTTCTGTGTGTTTGTTCTTCTACTGTTGAACTCACAGGAATTTTGTTCTAGATCCTTCTAGGCCACAGTATTCTAATTAGTCGTCAATTGGGTAATTCAACGTTGAACAAGTACTGAGAATAACCTCAGCATGTTGTGTGCAGGAGTCTGGTAACTTTGGGATACGTTTCTGTTGGGGTCCCACACAGGTGTGCTGGCAATGAGGGGAGCGGGCGGGCGGGTAGGTGGTCCCCATGGTCGCCATCTTGCATTGTTGCTACTGAGAAGCAGGCAGGGCGGCGTGCAAGGAGGTCTATGGTTGGTCACGTTTGCAGCGGGCTCTTGGCCTCACTGACCCAGCCGTGTGAGGTTTTCTCTGCAGTGGTCCATTTGGCTATGGATAGAGTGGTTTCCTCCCACTTGGCCTAGGGTCTGGATATTGTCTGTGGTAAACGCCGTCTTTTCTAAGGTGCCCCTGGAAAACCGGGTGCCGTTCAGACTTTCCTGCTGTGAATTATTTGCTAAGGGCAGATCAGAACCAGATCACTGAAGATCAGAATCAGATCACTGAAGATGGAACTAAAAAAAATCTCCCTCTCTCTCTTGGATAAATTGGGTGTTTCAGTTTTAGAAGTTACTTGGAGTATACCAAGAAATTCTTGTTACAAGATCCCGGTCAAGTGAATACGTTGAAAAGCCTCCCCCTCCCCTTCTTTTGAATAAAAAGATAAGCGTATGCCTGACTTGGGGTTCCTTAAGTCTGGAAGAACAGAGGGTGTGGCGCTGGGTGCCAGCTCCTATTTTAGTGATTGTGGGTGACTTAGGAGCCTTGTTGGGCTCTGCCTGGGCCAACACCATTTTAAAGGAGCCTTTCCAAACGGAGGGATGGCTTTGGAGGATTAAGTGTGTTTTCTAAGGGGAAGATGCAGGGTAGGGAGGGAACCTGTCTCATCTGTAGTACGGGAGACAGTTTCATCACGGCGTCAGATTGGAGGCCACCGCAGACTTGGCAGAAACCAGCATGGGCCTGCTCCCCTCCCCCACACCTTGAGCATAAATAGAAACTTCAAGTCTCAGTGTCACATTGTCATGGGATGCTCTTTCTCAGCCAGGATCCCAGACAGCCCGGGTTCATGGTCCACCCCCACCCCCACCCCCCACCATGAAATGTGAACCTGTGTTGGTTTACCTTGTATCAGGTGACCTGTGACAAACTCTGTCTTTAGGTGAGACAAGGCGTGCCGTGCTCCCTGACCTCCACTTGGCGGGAGGTAGAGAGGGGCCGAGCTCCCGATGGACTGCCTACGCCTAGTTGGATGGTCTTAACATTTCTGCCCCTCTGCTTGCTGGCAGCTGTTTTCGTGGTTGGTGAAGAATTAGATTAAACGAGTTTTGTAGCTAAACAAGTCCCGGGTTCCACGAATGTAAAGGGTATCTGGAGAGTAGATAGCCTGTAGACTACATTCACTTTCTAGATGAGTGTTTGCCAAATGTGTCCTAGTTCCCAGACTGGATCCCAACTACACAGGCAGTGAGCCCCAGATGTCCCTCCCCTGCCTAATTCAAACCTCCTATGACAGTGTCAAGGGGCTATTTATAAAGTCATTTTCTCTGTACTTGATAACAGCATGAGACCCAAAACTCTAGGAAGAAAGTAGGACATTGGTTTGATTGAAAACCAGGGGGGCACGCCTTACAGTTCTCCAGACGCTTCTTTGATGGCTTCTCATAGCTCTAATGAAGATCCTGTCCTTCCTAATGGTTAGTTTTGAAAGACGGCATCTCGTCCACGAGCTGATTTCTGGTGATGGGAAGTTTTGGAGGGCCAGAAGGCCATTGAATATTTGAGAATGAGCAACGGTCAAGTCTCCCCAGGGATCTTGGCTCCCATGGGGTTTGTAAGACGGAGGGCTGAGCCCAGGTGAGCAGGTGGCTAGCTCTCAGCTCCATTCTCCCCGGAGACCTTATTCTCTGGTTCTTGGCTTTCAGTAAGGCTGAGGAAGCCAAGGGAAGGGATTGAGAGCCCTTGGGAAGGTGGCAGGAGGAAGGGAAGATGTGATTGTCACTCCCAAGGGGAAGGGACCAGGCGATGGCCAAGGAAGCCTGTGGCAATAACAGTAGTTCATACGTGTTCATCATCATCACCCAGGTAGCCTTTAAAGTCCTCATATCTAGGTGACCCTTGACCAAATAAACCAGGACTTGTGTGGGTGGGACCCAGGACACCAGCCAATATGTTACACCGTTCCTACGTGTGTTCACTGGTACGGCCAAGTCTGGAGACCATTGCTTGTCAATGGTGAAAGCTTGTGAAGCAGACGGAACAGTAGGGCTTTGTAATGGTGTCAGTGTCATCCCACTCCACAGCCCGCTGAGGGATGAGGTGGTTTCTTTGCAGCAAGTCCCTGAATGGGAACCAATTTGTGGAGCATTGTGAGTGAACTCGATATAGTGTCTGGGTGTCGATGTATTTCCTTAAATTTTGTCTGCAAGAAAGATGGAGAAAGTATGTGTCTGTTTTGAAGTCCTCCTCCTAGTGCCCCACCCCCTTCCTTAGAGCTCACGAATCATTCAAGGGACTTCAGAGAGATTAACAATGCAATCCTTGTAACTTGTGTAAATAGTCCCATCTTTCGGAGTGGTGTCATTTCTACATTTGATATGCTTGTATTTCTGTAGGATGTACATTGTTTTGTAGACGAGTCAAACATGTCTGTTTTTATTTATTGCTTGAAAAAAAAAAGATCATTTGAAGAAAAAAATAAATACATTTTCAACCATTTCTGCTTTTGTGGGACTCTCACTGGCTCCTGTTAGAACTTGGAAGGGGAGGCAGGACTGGGCCTCAGGTGATCCTGCCCTCTTAGCACCTGTAGTGGAGACCAGCTGATGGTGGAGCCCTGGGAGACAGGCGAGAGGGAGAGCATCGGGTGTCTTTCCCCTGCAGGGGCCTGCCGTGGGAAGCATAGGAGAGATTCACGGGAAGAGGCCAGCGTTAGCATGGAAACCTGTGCAGAGACAGTTAGAAAAGAAGAATGTGTGGAATTCCTACACAGGATCTGAGGCTCAGCATCGGAGGCCACTCTACTGGCTTCCTAGTCTGTTAAGACTGGAAAATAATCGATTAAATGCTTCAAGGCTAGAGCGAGAAAACGAGGTAACGGTTTGCAGAACCACACATTTCTCCATTGGTATGTCTCTCCCAGATTGTAAATATTAATACTTTACCACTATGATCATAAACAACTTGGAGACACCAGTCTAATAAGAAAATTCAGGAATTACAAAATTGTAAAAAAAAAAAAAAGTCCCTTTCCCATATAGAAATGCCAATAAATATGTATATGAATACTCTTCATGCATATCAGAAGTCAATCAGATCCCATTACAGGTGGTTGTGAGCTACCATGTGGCTGCTGGGAATTAAACTCAGGACCTCTGGAAGAGCAGCCAGTATGTTTAGCTGCTAAGCCATCTCTCCAACCCTTAAAAAAAAAATCTTTTAAAATGAAAATATAAAAGATAAAATGTCTACAATAAACTTGTAGGAACAGGTGAGATGTATATTATGGACAAGAGATAACATACTGTGGGAAAACAGCATATTGTATGTTCATGGATAAGAGGGGCTAGTTGTAATTTATAAAGTAACAACTCAGGAACTCTTATCAGGATTTGGGGAAGAACTATTTCATTCAGAGGATTAATTGGGAAGGGAAACGTAATCATGGAGGAAGTCAAGGTAAGATGCCTTTTAAATCTTTCTCTGTTCTAACAGGGCATTGAATGGACAGACATACCTGTTAACTCCCGTTACAGGGACTGTTTGGATTACCCAACCTCGGCCTCTTAACTATCTCCTGAACTCTTACAATAGCAGGGCGTTGGGGAGAGATACCAACTTTGAGGTACAAAGAACAAGGGAAGCATTTACCTTTTGAGGCAGAGGGACTTTTCTGAATGGAAAAAAATAATTCAATGACTGTCCTGAAGTTGTCCAGTTGGAAAAGGGAGCTCATGGGTGTGTGTGTGGGGTGTGGGGGTGTGTGTGGGAGGGGGTGGGGGTGGGGAGACAGTTGGTAGCAGGGAATAGAATCTCTCCAATAAATAGATGAACAGGTAAAAGCACCAAGAAAGGGCTTAGAGACAAGGCACAGAGGTCTGTGCACCCAGTCCAACAAGGAAGACGGCCTTAGAAGCAAGCTATCGCTGCCGAGTGAGTGCTTGTTCCCTGGGGGCCCTCCAGCCCCAGGAGCCAGTGGTGTCCAGGCAGCATGCCCTCTGTCTTCTGGAAAAAGCAGCCCAACTAGCCCTACACACACACACACACACACACACACACACACACACACACACACCAGCATTCCAGTTTGATTCATGGAGAGAGACCCATCCCTCCTTACGTTTCAAAGCAAGCTGACTTTACTGCAGCTATGGAGTCAGGGCTACAGGACTTACCCACCCAGCTGCACTCTGTAGGAGAGGACTGGAGACCCTGAACCACACGGTGAGCTCAGGACTAGCTGGTAAGGTTTCTTTGGCATCACTAAATTCCTAGAACTTACTACCTTACTGTGGCAAGAAGGTGCAACCAGAATTTGAGGGTCGACTGGCAGCTTTCCGGGCTCTGGTCTAGCTGAGAAAGATTAGAGTAGGGTCCTAGGTAGATATATAGATAGTTTTTCTTCTAACCCCCTTTATAGGCAACGGCGCTTTTTTTTTTTTTTTTTTTTTTTTTTTTGAGACCGAGGATGGGAGCAGAGCCAGTTTTCAGATTAAATGAAAAAGGCCATTTAGTCATCTCATCAACTCTGAGACAGTAAGAATGCTCATTTTAAAGGTAAGAACCAGAGGCAGATCTCTGGTTAGCAAGTCGCAGATCTAGGCTGCGACCCCAGATGGCAGAGTTGGGGCCTCATCGCAATCCAGTAGTGTTTTGGGCAAATTGGCTGCACCCCCAGACTCCCTTAGTCATCGGCATCTCTCACTGCTCCCATGAGGCAGGGCAGAAACAGGATAGCAAACACCACAAAGGAGTAGCCCCTCACTTTGGATTTGCATTAAAGGAAAAAAAACAGAACAAAACAACAACAACAACAACAACAACAACAACAAAAACTGAGCAGAGCAAAACCAACTGAAAGCCAAGAATTTCAACATGACCAAACCGCTGCAAGGACTATATGCAATAAGAACCAGCCGGGCGTGGTGTCGCACGCCTGTAATCCCAGCACTTGGGAGGCAGAGGAAGGTGGATTTCTGAGTTCGAGGCCAGCCTGGTCTACAGAGTGAGTTCCAAGATAGCCAGGGCTACACAGAGAAACCCTGCCTTGACAAAAACAAAAAACAAAAAACAAAACAAAGAACTACACACCCAGAAGAAACACCTTGAATGAATAGTTAAGAACACTGATTGCTCTTCCAGAGGACTTGGGTTCAAATCCCAGCAACCACATGGCAACTCACAACTGTAAGGCCAAGATCTGACAACCTCACACAGACACACATGCAGGCAAAGACATACCAATGTGCATCAAATGGAAAAAAAAAAAAAAAAGACTACTAAAAAAGCTAACTAACCCTTCACACGGAGGGTAGGAAATGTCTCTTCCATTCTTCTGACCTTACAGTTAAACTTTATTAGCACTATCTGCTCATCCATAAAACTGAAATGCACCTCATAAAACACCTCACATTCTCATTTACGAAGGGCGATTTGTTTAAGTGAAGTAACTTGCTCTGAGCTTCTTTTAAACGCGAGTGCGCCGTTTGCATGAAGACCTGCATGCCAGGAGAGCATCAGATCCCTTTATGGATGACTAGGCTCTCTGGCAGATCAGCCAGTGCCCTTAACCACTGAGCCATCCCTCCAGCCCCTTGAGCATTTAATCTGTATTCAGCTTGGTTATGATGACCAAGTAGCATCCCTGGAATGCTGCTTCCAAAGCTACAACGGCCATCTAAGAGACGCCGGCTCCTAGCCATTCCGTCTGCTCTTTCCTGCTTTCCTAATCTTTTCCTGTGATGTAGGTCCGGATCCCTGCTGCACCCAAATCCCTGGCGACTTCTTAGACTGCTCAGCCTGTAAATGGGGGAGTTGTTTGGAGATGCTGGCACTCCAAAAGGATTGTTTGTACCACTGTATCATACTATACACCACCTACAACTATTAAATAACTTTTTGCAGACAGTCTTCCCACTTAACAGAGACGTAGAGGCCATTGGTCTTCATAGGACTTGCTTTGGAATTCTGAAGGTTTAGTGGTGCACGGCACACCCTGCCTTTTTTTCCCATCATCCTCTCCACAGCCCATGGTCCTCTTTCCAGACCAGTTTCACACCAATTTCCTCATACTTGATACTTCATTTATATGCAGAACTGGAAAGCTGTTCGGTCCTACTGTATAAATCAATTCTGTGCCAGGAAAAGAATGTCATGAATCTTAATAAATCTAACAGAAATAGAATCAACATATTCCATACTCTGACTGGACTGGTTGTACCAGCTTTAAACTTTTGTTATGTCTAATAGGTTCATTATGATTATAAAGCTAGAGTGAACCAGCATAATGGTAAAGGCTTATACACACTCTAAGGAAGACGTGCTGGCTCTAACCTGACACACTGGGCCACAATCACCAAAGCAGTTAGGCAACAGAAGTTTAAAAAATGTTCACACTGACGCCTTTAATCCCAGCACTTGGGAGGCTGAGGCAGGCGGACCTCGGAGTTCAAGGCCACGGTGGTTCACAAAGGGACCCAGGACTGCCAGGGCTACACAGAAACCCTGTCTTGAAAAAGGAAAAACTATTCACACTGGGGATGCAGCTCAGTGGGAGCAAAGCGTCTTTCTAGAACGTAAGGCCAATCCACAGTCCACCGCCACCTGCTTCTCAAAATCGGTGCCAGAGAAAATGCTGCTTCTCCTCTTTAGATCCATGGCGTTTGTTTTGGTTGGAATTCCCTTTAAGAAACAAATCCAGCTTAGCAAGTGACTTTTAAAAAACCCTTGTATGTATATATGTATGCGTGCATTCATGTGTGTGTGAATGCCAGGATATTACATGTAAAGACCAGAAACCAATCTCAAGTGTTAGCCCCTGCCTTCTATTTTGAGGCTGGGTCCCTTGTTTTATCCCGCCCAGCTGCCCTGTAAGCTTCTGGGGGGTTTGTGTGTCTCCATTTTCTCTCTCCCCTTGGGAACACTATTACATACACTACTGCTTTTACACGGGTTCTGGGTGTTACACCAGGCTCAACCCAGAGCTCGGCACTTGCTTCCCTGGCCCCTCAGTCCTGGGACGTGTTCCCACCTTCCTCCTTTCTGTCAAGCCCCGACACAGGCGGGGTCAAACTCTCAAAGCTTCTATACCGAGCCGCTGAAATCCCAAGTACACTCTCCACTGTGGACTTGCTGTTTGGTGCACAGGTTTGACCACTACATATGCTCTAACAGAACCAAAAGAAAAGATTCTTGGGGTGTTGTGGATTCTTGTGGGTCTTCATGCGAGACACTGATGACACTGGACTGTCACAGTGGCTTTTCATTTCTCTGTATCCACCTAACGAAGTATCACGTACAATCAGGGGCCAGCGTCAACAGCTGGCACTTAGGCTCCAGAGTGGAAGGTAATCTGATATGCAAATTATTTTGCCATTTTACCTTCAAGTTTATCTGTGAGACAGAGATTAAAAGGACTTTTCAGGGTCCTTTGATTAGTGACAACATACACAGAGCATGAAGAGAAACAAATGAAAAAAAAAAATCAAACAAACATGAAAGCAAGATTTCTACACACCAGGCCATGACCACGGTTAAACGAGAGTTTTTCTGAAGTTTCTTGTGCTGTTGATGTATTTCCACAGCGCCCTCGTGGGCTTACAGGTGCTAAGGAACTCCAAGCTGAGATCTCACTAGGCAGTGACTCCTCAGAGCCTGACCCCTAGTGGCCCATGGCACTTTTCACAACAGGCCAGTCTCAAGAGAAACTGCGGCTGCTTTCAAACTTCCCACCCAGTAAGATGCTCCCTTGCCTGTCCACCTGGACACGCACCCCACACACATGGCCCAGAGACCTCGTTGTCTTGCCTATCATAAGAGCACTTCCATACATGCCTGCAGCTCACAATTCCCGATCGCTTCTCCTCTCTGTGCCCCGGTACACTCTACCAGACTTCCATAAACCCAGTCTGCAAATCTTACGGGTTCACACAAACGCTGGCAATCCTTGTTTGTAACCCTGACGACCCTTCTGGTACAGAAGTTATGGGTACACGCCCAGTTCAGGATCCGAGCACATGGAGGAGGACCGGTGAGAGATGGGAGAGTTCTTTGTTCCTTGGGGATGAGTTGGTAGGCCTTACTGTGTAAGCCAGACTGGCCTGAAACTCGTGATCCTCCTGCCTCAGCATCCTAAGTGCTGGGACTGCAGGTTAATAAGGCACACCGAGCAGTGTTAGATCTTGAGTGTGTCCCATGGCACGTACAGACCTTTTCTCCCCCAACCATCCTGGCCGGGAGGGCCTGTGAGCTGGCCAGGGCGACTGTCCGGAAGGTTCTCCTGCTATTGCTGTTGCCATGGCTCCCAGTGGGCTTACAGGGGCTAAGGACCACCATGCTGCGATCTCACTGGGAAGAGGAAAGGAGAACCGACCGGCTCTGACAGGTGAGCTCTGCTGCAGGTGCGGAGGGGCGGCTGACAAGAAGAGAACAGGGCAGGAGCGGCAAACACTTTAGCTGGACGCTACAGTGTACTTTAAAATGTTTTTATTGAATATTAATCCGTTACAAGTACTGTAGACATTAAGCCAAAGCACAATTACAGGTTAAATATAATCACAGAGATGTTTTAAATAGAAACCCACCATGTAGGCTGGTTAAGTTCCTGGATGCCCTCTTTTAGAAATGAGTAGAAGGCGAGAAAAAAAAAGGGAGGGGGTGTCTTCCATTCCAGGTGAAAGCTATAAAGATCAGAGAATTTACATGCTGGGAGCCTCCTTTTGTGATCAAACTGCTAGGACTATCGGGTTTAAAAAAACTACATAGAAAACAAAAATCTAGGATATTCAGTCAAAATCTGAATTTCAGATAAGTTAAAGAACATTTTAAAAATTGCACAGATATGTCAAATATGAAATAGACTTGAGCTAGAAAACTGCCTGAAATTCGACTCTAACTGGGCATCTTGTATTTTATCGGACAAATCTACAGATGGACAAACGCAAACAAAAAAGGAGGAGCTGGAACCCCGCCACTGGTGGGTCACACAGAGACCGGAAACAAAGGAACACTAACGACAAACCAAAGGGCCACCACACTGGTTATTTACACAGACTGACGACGTTACTGTAAGAAAGTTACAATTACAACTCCAGATGCTGTTGTCAGAACATCTAGATTCCCTCAAAGCTGGGTTTGTAAGTTCTCGAGAGACCTTGTCAATCAAAGTACCTTTTTAGTTTTGTAGGTATTAAGGACAAATATTACTACCACAAAGATAAGATGAGCTCAGAACACTGGGAGAGGGAAGCAGGCATTACACACACGACGAGGTTCAGCGCTCTGTGTAGTGAATACATGTACTATACTGCACGGTCACCTTCCCGGTCTATGCTTCAAAGCCTCAGTGCCTCGCTTTCCTTGGCTGGGGAATTTTCTAGTTTCTCTTCCTGCACACTGGGAGAGAGGTTCGGGGGTACCCCGTCCCACCCTGAGCTAACAAAGGGCGTGCAAGGGCCACTTGAAGGACAGCAAAAGAATTGTGAAAAATGAGAAAACTCTGAAAGAAGGGTGGAGGGGAGGGAAACAGGAAATGCAGGGGGGCGGTGAGAACTTCCTCTATGGGGTGAGTGTCACATCAATTTTGCAGAACTCTGGTAGAAGTATAAAACTGGCCATACGACCTGACCATACTGGATCTTATAGAAGATATAAATCTTCAGCTTCCAACAGGTTTTAAGCTTCATGTGTCATGAATATACTTAAAATGACTTAAAAACAACTTCCATGCCCCCGACTCTACACGGTATCACGTACCCCCACATGGGTCTGGAAATCCCCACCAAGTGTTACCCCAAACCAGATGACCTAGAGGCTGAAGAACTGTGCGTGAGACAAACTGGAACTGACTGGCTACATCAACACCACTCAACGTGACAATATTGCTTATAAAATATACCCCATAACACACGCTGACCGGGAAAAGGAACAGACACGCCCACTCACTGACTTCAAATATTAAGTAGTAGATTCATGTTTTACTGCTAGATTAGAAAAGGTTAAAAAGTTTCTGCCACAGATAAGGCTTTTTCAAACAGGAAAAATGTCATTGTCTATTAACTTCAGAATGCTTCAGTTGGTGGAAGCAGATTGACTTTTTTAGGGCGGCATTTTTTTTTTTTTTTCCGAGACAGGGTTTCTCTGTGTAGCCCTGACTGTCCTGGAACTCACTCTGTAGACCAGGCTGGCCTCGAACTCAGAAATCCGCCTGCCTCTGCCTCCCAGAGTGCTGGGATTACAGGCGTGCGCCACCACCGCCCGGCTAGGGCGGTATTTTTAAGTGATCTTTTCATGTGCTAGGCGTAGCCAGCAATTGTTTGAATATCATTTTCACAATCACCCTCACTTCTATGCCACGGCCTTAACGTCAAAGACCAGTCTTCAACTTTCTGATACATGAAAACATCCATTCTGACGTCATTTTTGACTCTGCAGAGTGTTCTACAGTCTGTACTCTATGCAAGATGATCAGCCCAACAGAACCACAGCAGAAGGCCGGGGCACAAGCGAGGGCCGGACAGCGAGACGTGCTTCACAATACACATGCGTTTACAAGGCCATGTACAGGACTTCAACTGACACTGTTTAAAGGGGAGAGGGGACAATGGCTACGCGCCCTTCATGCACCTGGGAATACACTGCAGGGGAGGGAGGAAGACCGGGACAACGAGCTGCGATCCAATGCCGTTCTCTAGCCCTGGCCGAATGTTAGTAGTATGTTTGTAATAATACCTAGGATAATAAAATGCTAATGAATGCTTATTTGCTTGCCATATTCAAGTACGTCTCTATATATTCCAAACGCCCTTCACTACTCCAGCGGCAGAGAACTGAGTGCAGGAGCCCCGTGAAGCTCAGGAGCCCGGCTGCCTTCGTGAGCCCAACATCAGCGCTGTCCCTGTGCTGAGGCTGCTGAGTTCTGACTTCGAGGAAGGGGAAGCCACGGTAGAGCCCAGACTGCGCTGCCACTGTGTTTCTGCAGAGCTGAAACTGGATTCATGCTGCCATCTGTTAGCAAACTGGCAGAATCTTAACGCAGAAAGTGGCTGAGGACCACACCCAGTTCCATTCTGAGATGAAGATAAGGGACACCTGGATTCCAATGCAAGACGGGAAAGGTGACTGGGCAAGCCCAGGAGTGTCATCTAGGACTAGGCTAGCGACCTGGAGACGCAAAGGTATGGGCAGACGGACCCAGAGTACTTATTTTATGCCTGAGTTAAGTATCCAAGCTGGCCAAACCGGTGACCTGGCGGTGCCGGGCGCCTGGGGAGGCTGAGAGGAGCCTTCTCTGCGGTTCTATAGGGAAGTTGGAGTCCTGAACCTGCTGGGAGCTCTAAATGATGTACAGCCAAGAAATTAAGGGGACTTGAGCTGAAGGCCAAGCTCTCTTCCGATCCCAGAGGGCTCTTTAGATTCTATGTTGCTGTACAAGGAAATCTAAACAATCACTTTTGCCAACTTGAATATACTCATGCCTTTGGTTTTTAAGTTCTGAAAATATGTCAGGCCTGTGGACCATTTTTTAAATTTTTTTTCCAGGACTGAATCTGTTTAAACAGCTCATTTAATGTGCCCTGTCACAGGCGAGTCACCATGGGAGCACTAGCCCTATAGAAGGCTTCCTTCGAGTCTTTTCTCAGCTAGGAAGATGACACACAGCCTGGTGGTTTAGGGATCCAAGACAGAGTCTTCAAGGTAAGGGCCAGGCTAATCTAGTTGGTTGATGGAGGTGCTTTGTCTGCCGGAGGCTCATGTTTGAGTCTCTATTTTACTACACCACAGTAACTCGTCACTAACTTAAAACCACAGCGGTGTTTAGCATTTTAAACTAATTCAGGTCAGGCTAAATAACATAGACATTATAGCTACTAAAACTACACAGATGCCAACTTCTTCAACCCTTGGTTAACAGGAAGGAAAGAAGGCCGGCCGGAGACGAGCTCTTGAGTCAAGAGCTCACCCTGACGCTCCGCTTGGCGGCACTCTAGTTGCTATGACAACGCAGCCAGTCCACTGGCCCCCAGCTCAGGCCACGGAGACTCCAACAGAGGTGAGAGCTGAGGCTAATTCCTGACTTCATTTTGAGGAACCCATTCAAGACATAACTAAAATATCCACACTAGACTGGATGCCTAGTCCTAGCACTGGGCTCAAGCTAACAAAAATGTAATAAATAAAAAGAGAGAAATGTGTATTTCAAGAACCAGGGAAACAAAGATGGTCACAGTTTAATACGCTTGCATTAACAAAAAAAGTTAAAAAATTGTTTTCAGCCTTCCAATTGAAATGTTTAAGCGTGTCACACTGTGTCCCTCTGTTGATATGATTTCTGCTTCAGAGCCGAGTAGAACTAAACAGAGCAATGTGCTCACTTCAGTATTTGGTTAAGGCCCACGGGGACAGGAAGAGGCGTGGCCCTGCTCAGTGCTATGCATGTGGCGAAGGCCATCACAGCAGCACTTTCACAAAGAAATGTTTCTCTATTAGTGGCTCTAAAAAAATAGGTCAAACTGCCTTTGGTTTCAACTTTTGTTTTCTGTGTCTGACGATATTAAGAACTTTGAAGAAATGGTTCAAAAACTGAGAGAAGGGATCTTTCTAATCTCTTTGACACATACTACTCAAAATAAAGGCCAGATTAGGGGGAAACAAAACGTCCTTGCCTGTGTGCATATTTATTATGTAGGGCTTGAATCCTGGCTTTCTAACTAAAGAGAGAGGAGAGTAAAACGCTGGGCCCTGACTTTGGAAGTGAAGGTAACGCCAGGGGAGCTGGTTCTGGTGGTCCAGAGAGTGAAACGCCTGTTGAGACATCCCTGGGTCTGCTGGCTGCAGCCACAGCCCTGAGCCCCCTCCTCCTCCTCCTCCTCCTCCTCCTCCTCCTCACGGGGCTCCTCCCTCCCAGCTCTCTAGCCACCCGCCAGGGAAGCGCAGCTCTGAGTGAACTCTTGGAGCCTCCACCGATCCTCTCCTCTCCCCGCGCCTTTGACATCTGTGGCACAGTCCTGAGAGGCCTGCAGACAGCATAGAGCAGTCAGTGCACCCGGCTCTGTCTCTAGGTCAAAGAGAGGTTTGTACCCTCCCCTTTAAGATGGGAAGATGGGGCAGTTTATAAAAGGAAACTAAATATTGCTGCTTTTCCTTTATGTTCACAAGAGGCAGAGATACAAAATCTAACGACAGGGACATGGGAATAGTGTCTTGCTCGGCCAGAAGCTTCGGCTGCATCCTAATGATTTTAGTCAGCGTGACTCTGTGCAAAATATCCAGGAAGACTCTGGCTCATTTTCAAAGTAACAACAACAAGTGTCAACAAATATGTTTGGCAAAATTAAGAAATGAGCCCATCTCATGCCAAACACAACAAAGAAAATGTAGTGTATGAACCAAAACCGTGTAAGCCGGCATATTCTCTTTTCCCATCTCTACATCTGAGCAAAACATTTTGCTTCAGAAATGGGTAACTGTAATGAATGGCCTGAGACGTGTCCAAGGCCGCCCGGCAGCCATCTCCTCCAAGGGACCGGGCAGGTGAGCGTGCTGGGGCCCACTCTGTGCTGCCACTTTAGAATGCTTTATAAAAGACACACAGCTTATTTCTTGGCTGTTGGGATTTAGAGAATATTGATTGTTGTTGCTGTTGTTGGAAGCAATCCACTGTCATCCGGCTGCAGGGCTGACCCACCCTGGCCTTCACCAGGGCAGTCACTAGGTCTTCTGCTCTGCGGCCGTTGCGGTCTGCGAAGGCGCTTCCGGCTTCATGATCTGGTAGGTGATGAGATATTCTGGGTACGCCTGGAACGGTGAAGAAGGCAAACAATTCATTCCCTTGAAGGGATAGCTCTTAAGTCTGTCTTACTCATCGGTCAGGCTAGATAATGTGTGCAAGCCCACCATCTATAACATTATCTGCATACTACTTCTACTTTTATTTTACCCTCTGTAGTGTTGAGGATGGAAGCCAGCACCCTGCTCACACGAACCAACCACTCTACCTACCAGCAGCACCGTAGAGCCTCAGCCTCATAGGTCTTTTAGGTCCCTCTGGTCATCCTGTTTTTTTTCCCCGAGACAGGGTTTTTCTATAGCCCTGGCTGTCCTGGAACTCACTCTGTAGACCAGTATGGCCTCGAACTCAGAAATCTGCCTGCCTCTGCTTCCCAAGTGCTGGGATTACAGGCGTGCACCACCACGCCTGGCTCCCTCTGTTCATCCTTTACTGTAAAGCCATGCACCATTAACAGGAAAACATCAGCATCTTTCCTCTCCACCTTACATAGTACGTAGTCAAGAAGCTTATTAACTCAAGTAACAATTTTGCTGCTGGAGCTCAAATTAGTCAGAGGAAATGTTGAAACCCCACACTGTAGACTCTAGAGTGAGGATGGGCAGACATGCGTGCTAAGGCGCCACAAATCCACAGGGCAACAGTCTGCGGAGACTCAAGTAGGATGTTTGTTCTTTTTGACAAGGTCTCATGTAGGCTAATTTGTTCTCAAAATTGCTCCACAGCCAGCTAAGGCTTGTCTTCCAAGTGTGACAGTCACACCAGGCTAGGGATGATCATGCCAACTAGCAAGCACCTCTCCTGGAGAGAGAATTTAGGCTCGCATTCACCGTTGGTCTTTGTCACTGTCTCTGCTCTCTTGAAGTTAGTGAGACAGAGCGGTTCTGGCATGGAAAGACGTCTTGATGCGGAGAGGGAAAGGGAATCTGCTCCGAGAGGAAGCTGACACAGATCTTAAAATCAGGGAGTGTGGACTACACAAGAACCCGTCAACCCTAAAGAATGACAAACTAGACCCAGCCTTTCAGAGTGGCCGTGGCTGGAATAACACTCCTCAACTGGGCAAAGGGTGTGGAGGCCCAAAGAATTTATGCACTATTTGCAAGAGATATAGAGATTATTAAAGGTATTATTAATAATAGAGGCTTTTGACACTAAAAATAAATAAAAATACAAGTAGGTTTATTGAGTTTTTTCTTTGTAAAATTAGCACACCTCTATGTATGTCCTGGGTTTCCCTGGTTATAAAGAGCAATCCTGGCTCTTGTTTTTGTTTTCCTTTTTGGGGTGAATTAAGTACACGGGTCTTGGAACAGGACTGGTATAGTAAGAATAGAGTATGTGCTGTTGACATTATTGTTATTATCCTTCAGTAGACTCGTACCTCATCAGAGGTCTCAGGACTTGAAAATCAAAATATATAAATAAGCCTTTAAAAAGTCCTGTCTAGACATGTAAGCAGCATTATCATTCACAACAGTCTTTCACAGTCCAGCGCACTCTACTCTGGTCTGAATCTAAGCCTCCAATGGTTTCCATCAGTAACTGACCAAACTGGAATGATCAGGTGGACAATTTCTCTGGACTCTTGAATCTGAAGGCACAATAACTGCTCTCTGTGTCCCTCTAAGTCACACTGCTTAACTAAATGGCTTTAATGCAGCACTCCATTAATAACAGTTAACTAACTGTTGCAGATAGTTCTTCTTTATTAGTGGAGAAAGAGAGACGCTGTTTAGATGGTTTAACTGTTAGGGGAATTATTTATTCAGCAGTATAGGTTTAATGCCTCTGCCATGTGTGAAATACATGTGTGAAATACAAACGTGAAGCAGAGGCCTTGATGTCAGGTTGCAGAGCATCTGTCTGGGGATCCACGCAAGACAAGAAAGCTGTGGGCCTGTCCACAGTGGCACACGCTCCACACTGAGGGCAGCCGTCGCCCTGGGCCTGTCCACAGTGGCACACGCTCCACACTGAGGGCAGCCGTCGCCATGGGCCTGTCCACAGTGGCACACACTCCACACTGCTGTGACGCCTTGTGTTTGCTTCCCCTGTTACTTCAGCAGGAGCCAGGGGCACCGGGAACCTGGATTTTTGGTCGCTTGTTTAAAAGACTCCTGACACATGTCCCATTTTAGTCAGACACACTCTGAGATTCTAGCAGCATGAATTACTAAGTTCCTCCAGTGGGGGCTCCAGGGCCATGATTGAGGCAGGATTGCTTCTGTGTACAGTTACTGATCAATCGCACAAAGCCTAGAAGACTTTAAGGTGAGACAATCATTTAGCTGCAGGATTAGAAAGGCTAGAACGAACCAAAAAATCCCATCAGGCCATTTTAAGCCATGCTACTTAACAAGAGCACAGAGGGGAGACATCTGCTCTAAATTCCTAAAAGTAACAACTCACTTTAGGTTTCAAGAACCCACGTTTCTTTCTTTCTTTCTTTTTCTTCCTTCCTTCCTTCCTTCCTTCCTTCCTTCCTTCCTTTCTTTTTTAAGATTTATTTATTTATTTATTATATGTAAGTACACTATAGCTGTGTTCAGACACTGCAGAAGAGGGAGTCAGATCTCGTTGCGGATGGTTGTGAGCCACCATGTGGTTGCTGGGATTTGAACTCAGGACCTTCGGAGCCATCTCACCAGTCCAAGAACCCACATTTCTAATGCTAAAACTAAGATCTCTAAAGCTCCGTTGTCTCCAATGAGACTCTGGATACTGGGAAAGGACTTTTACAAACCATTCTAGAATATTTTCTTCCCCACCTTAAACAAACAGCATTGTACCATCATTTCAGTAAAACAGACAAAACCTTGGTAGCAACCAATAAGCAGAGAATCTCTCTCCTTCATATCTGATGTTGAGTTAAAAGTGAAACTGATACAAACAGTCCTCTTTTCCCCACACACAGAGCTGGAAATGGAATCCAGGGCCTTGTACAAGTGCTTTACCGCGGAGTCACACACCAGCCTCTGCAGATAGTTTAAGGCTAATCAGGTCACAAGCAAAGCCAACTTTCTTCAGGAATGTATCAGTTTCAGTGGGTCTTTCAACCCTAGGGCCTCCTGCATGCCTCCCAATCTGTTCTGCGGCCTATGCTACTCCTGTCTCCACCACCCATCCCTAGTGACGTGAGTGATGGAAACTCTGGCTGCTCCAGGACAGCCCTTCTCCCCTGGCTGCCTCTCATCCTTGTGGCTCTCAGCATGCACGCCACCATTCTTCCGGAAACCCTCTCACTCACCATCTGTATTTTCTCAGCTAACTTATACCATGATAGTTGGCAAGATACAATCTCTCTAGCTCGCAGCCCACCTCGATTTATGATACTCTACCACGACTCAGGACGCTCCTTTGCCACCCACCCTCCCTTCCCCAGCCGGGGCTGCGGTGACTGGGTGCGCAGCCTTCTCGGACGTGGCAGCGAAGCCCCCTCAGCGCTCTCAGCCCTTCGTGCTGCATTTTCCTTCTGGAGCACACCATTACTTCCCAGTAGAACAAGCTGCTTAAAGCTTTTTTTTTTTTTTTTTTTTAAATCTATTCTGTTCCAACCCTGGTTCCTTCTAGCCAGGACTGGGTTGAGGGACTGGGCTCTAGCTTTTCATTGCTACTGGGGTGTCTTTGCTTTCAGCAGAGTAAAAAAAAAAAAATTATGTATTTATACATAGACCTAACTAAACACACATATATGTACATAGGCATTTATATATCTATTGATATAGTTAGAAACTATATGCGTTTCTATTAGTACAACTTCAGTACATTCATGCGTTTCTAGAAACCTTTCTCTCAGTCCATAGAATATGCCCCTTCTTCTATAGTACGAACAACAGTTCCCGAGAGTTGAGTCCCTATGCATGTCCTCACTTGTTCAACCCTGCAGTTTACCTCATGGAATGTTGTCACTTACCCACACTACCACAATAAACAACCACGAAAGAGGAGCCTGAGTTATTTGCAATTCTTTGCAACTATATGCTCTACTCTGCTCATGACAGCACACACACAAAAATATTTCTATATATATTATCTATTTGTAGTTACTTTCTCATTTTTTCTTCTATTTCAGGTTAGCTCTGGCTTTCAGTTAAGGATAGAAAAATAACTCTGCATTCAGATAATCTGGGTGACCTTTAGTGATGGGTGCTGTCACTCTGTACACACATTTCTACTGTTTTTCTCCCAATTTCATTTTGGATCCCCAAGAAGGTGACAGAATTAAATATACTGTAGCCCTCTGACTCTCAAGGATGTTGGGCTCTGATCAGAATAATAAGGACTCTGTTTCTGCAAGGCTACATCAAGCAGACCCATTCAAAGGCATGCTGTGTCTTCAATACAGCTTCCACTTGCGCGGGAATGTGCTTAGTGACTTGTTCATGCTGATGTGATGAGCAACATACCTGTTCCCCTCTGTAGATGACATACTCCGCATATGCCAGCCCATTGACACTCGGCCTACCAATAACCGAGTGATGTCCTGGAGGTGCGTGGGCCATTTTCATGGTGCTGAATTGCAAAAAAGACTTCCCAAGGGTCACTCTACAGAAAAGCATTTGTCTAAAGGGAGAACAAAAACAAATGAAAATACTTTAAATCTAATTTTAAAAAAATTAATATTTATTTACTTACACTCCAAATTCGGACCTTCTCCAGGTTCCCCCTCACAAAATTCTTCCCAACATTTTAAATCTTAAAACATAACTGTTAGGTTTCTTAGCTTTTAATAGAAAATTTCATAGAATGAAAGCTAATTGAAATGCTACTTTCAAGTCCGTACGTATTAACGGGATAAAATGTGATATACTGACATCACCTAACAATTATCAGGCTCAATACCAAGTCAGATCAACAGTGTAAGGCAGTGTTGGAGTAGCCTGGGACTCTGGTGTAGAAAACACCTGGTGTGAACTGTGCCAAGTACAGACAGACACACCGCAGAGGCCCGAGTGTTCACAGGGCCGCACAAGCAGAAAAGGACGCAGATGGGAACCGCGCCTGAGACTAACCCTGTGAGCTGGGTGTGAGAGTGTGGCTGGTAGGGAGGAGCGCAGCCTCATAGGCTGGCCTGCCTTCGACCTTGTCAGAGACAGAGTTTCTCTGATAACTCTGCCCGTGTGTAAGCAGACTGGCAGAGCTCGCAGTGACTCTGGGGAAGTTTAAAGTCACAAACTACTTGTGCTATGCACCTGGCTTTTATATAGACTATGGGGACTCAAACTGCGGCCATCATGCTTGAGTGGCAAAAGCTTTCACCCTAAGCCATTTCTCCAGAGAAGATTAGGCTTGACTCTTGGGTCAACAGTAAAAACTGGGATGACAAAGTAATAAGAAAAGTGGATTAGGGCTGGGCGGTGGTGGCGCACGCCTTTAATCCCAGCACTTGGGAGGCAGAGGCAGGCGGATTTCTGAGTTCGAGGCCAGCCTGATCTACCAAGTGAGTTCCAGGACAGCCAGGGCTAAACCCTGTCTCGAAAAACCAAAAAAAAAAAAAAAAAAAAAAAAAAAAAGTGGATCAGGAACAAAAATATTTAGCTTAACTATGTGACTGAAAGTCTAATGCCTAGCTGAAATTGCAGCAGATGTTAAATGCTATACAGGGTAGGAAAAGCTGGCTGGGTGGACATTATAAACTACAGCCACAAGTTTAAAACTAGGAGGCACCTGCTTTTTCTTTTGTTTTGTTTTGCTTTTTTTTTTGTTTGTTTGTTTTGTTTTTGGTTTTTCAAGACAAGGTATCTCTGTGTAACCCTGGCTGTCCTGGAACTCACTCTGTAGATCAGTCTGGCCTCAAACTCAGAGAGATTCACCTGCCTCTGCCTTCTGAGTTGGGATTAAAGGTGTATGCCACCATGCCCAACTGGCACCTGGTTTTCTAAATACAATTTTCCTAGACTAAAGGCACCCATTCATTTCCACTGCTGCTTCTGCACTCCAAGGGCAGACGTCTCTGACAAGGATACATGGCTGCAAAGCCCAAGGTAATTATTATCTAATCCTTTAAAAAAGTCAACCCTTAAACACTACACACTTTAGCTACTTAGTACAATTAGTCACACTGTTAAATGCAATTAGGCACACTGTTAAATATAAACAGTTTGTAGCAATGGCCTGTGTTCTTTGGGTTATTACTGCGTCCTGCCTCGCTGGCTTTTTAGCTGGAAGTCACTGGTGATCCACTGGGATAAAGGTTTGATATCTAGTGTAGGAAAAAAAGGTCTCACTCTACATGATGAATAGTCTTTATTTAGTTTAAAGCTTTATTTTTATTTTATATTGTATGACGGTTCTGCCTACTTGTATGTATGCGCTTGGTACCCAGAAAGGCCAGGAAGGTCAGTGGGGTTCCCTGACACGTGTACCTGGCCTGGCAGACAGATGTGTGCCGCCATGAGGATGCTGGGACTGGCCCCAGGCTGTCCGCCAGAGCAGCCGTCTCTGCAGCCCCAGGCGGCTCCTCGGTGCCGTCTCTCCCATCATGGCAGCAGCGTGCTGTCAGTAAGTACATTTTGTCCCTGTCCATCTGTGGACAAACCTGGTCTGCAGGGCCGACTGAGCCAGCAGGGAAGCAGTGCGTGAGCACGTGCGGATGCTGGCTGGCTTCCTGCTTGTGGTACTCTGTAGCTACAACAGTTGAAAAGCACAGGGGCAGCGCCTGGGGAGCACATGCTGGCAGAGCCGAGGCAGGAGCCAGCGGACATTCCTTCCTTTCTCCACTTGCACACCACTGTCCTGATGCAGCAGTCTAGGGCTCTCTCTCATGCCCTGTCAATGGCGCCGTGGCCAGCTTGCTCCCGTGCTCATCACCAGTGCGCCCCGCCTCCGTCCTGCTTCCCAGGGACGCCCTGGCCAGTGGCGTGCCAGCTGCATGCTTTGCCCAGGCTCCACCTTCTCAGGGACCCTGGCCAGGACATTAGGCTTGTGTCTAAGTTTCCCGAGCGCCCATTAGTCCTCAGCTAGGGTCACGGTTCGCTTTAGGGGATTACTTTGTCTCCACAGGAGGCACTCTGGGGCACCAGTGATCCTTAGGAATTTCTGTTTTCAACCACATTGCTCTACGTGGAGAACAGTCCTTCTGAGTGTATGGCATCCGTCTTAGAGTTAGGATGACCAGATAAATAATGCAACTACAGATACATTTAAAGGCATTAGTTATAAGGAATTTCAAGATGACATTTTAAGGTATTAACTGAATCTTAAGATACCTTACTCAAATAACATATGAAAACAATACAATCAAGTGGCTTAACTAGCAATGTATGGCACTATAAACTTGGTCAAATACCCATGGCTGGTGAGGGCTGCCCCCCCCTGGAGGGGATATACTATTGTTGCTTTGGTAAATGGTCATAGTACAGAACTGCCATAGAGATATTTACCTGTCTGCCTGTCTACAGTACTGTTCTCAATCCTAGAGAAGCGTTTGCAGGAGGCAGCAGTCGGGCAGCATTAGACTGGTCAGAGCCCCGGGAAGCAGCAACTGTGTGCTCTCAGTCCCGAATGGGGCACACTGCCATCAACCTTTCCAAGGCCCAGGGAACGGTGTGGAAGATGGGATGGGAAGAACAGAAGGGCAGGTGGATGGGGTGTGTGTGTGTGATAGGCTGCCTTAGGGTAGCATGGCCACTGCCGTCCTGAGGTCACAGCAGCTCTGGTCACCTGCACTGGGTCAAGCCCATACATACTCCAATATGAGGCTGCACCCCTAGCTGAGGAGCCCCTGACAATGCAGGGCTGTTGGGAGAGGAGGTTTATTTTTCTTTGGGGGTGCAGGTATGGAAAGTCACCCACCTCCAGGTGGAACCCCACACTCATGCACTCACGAGGACACGAAGAGGAGGGGAAGCACTGGCGGGGTTAGGGGTGAGTGTCAGGGCCGAGGGCTGGATATAATGTGAACATGTGTGACTGCCAAAGAGCCAGCGCAAACAACTGCACTAAATCGCAATGCTCTGGTTCTCACGAGCCGCCATGCTATCCTCTCCAGCTTCTCAATTACAAAGTCCTACTTTGAAAAGCTGATACTCATCTGTGGGCTAACAACTCCCAAGCTGATATTCTGAAGCCGGGTTCCCAAGGGGAATGACTATGCTCCTACACACAAGCACAGCACTAGCCGTGTCGGCCGTGAGACTTGAGTCTAGTCTCCTACCCCGACCCCATATGCTCCGGTGTGACGGGGGCTACAAGGGCTCTGTCTACAGTGGGCACTAAGGTGCATTTCTGCATCTGAAATGCACCTCCACGGCAACCTACACCACTGAGGCCAGCGCCACAGTCACTGCTGGAGGGCAGAGGGTAGCTGAGGGTGGCAACCATTGCAGTCAAGGCAGGACGCTCACCTGTGACATATATAACATGACCGGTCTTTGTGTGTGGGACAGCCTGTTCCTCCTCCAATTCCATAAACATACTGATTGCTTTTTGAGGAGTTTTCGGCAAAGTAAATTCCAGCTCCAAACATCCCTCCAATGTATGCATGTCGCTCATCAAACCCTTTATGAATAATTGCATTGATGAAAGGAGAACCTAGAGATATGAAGGTGGAAACATTAGTTTTTCAACACTTAACCATTTACTATTTTCACTGAATGCAGTAATGTTCACAAAGAAAAACAAGACCCAAAGAACTGCAGGTGGCTCAACTGGAAATCTGAGTTTAGCCGAAAGTTCAGAAAGTCCCTGGCATGGCACATGCTTTGGGAAGCCTGTGCTAAATGCAAAGCATTCGGAAACTAGGCATGACTTCAACCAAAAAAGTGCAAACAAGTCGTCTTAACCTGACGCTCCTGACAGGCCCACAGCTCCCCCGCTGCTGCCTGCGCAAGCGCAGGGGCACTCACCGTGGAATAGCATGCGCTCATTGTGATGGTTGTGGTTCTCCTCAGACACTTCCTTTTGCCTGTGACAGAATCGCTCCCTCAGCTTCTTGTTCACAACTTTCTGAATCTTCAGAAAAGATGAAAAAGTACTGGACTCAATTAAATGTACACTTTGAATTAAAATGACAAGTAGTTTCCCTTTGCTGGTGTCAATTCTGAGTTTTTTGATTAACACAGTATCTAAAAGTCTCTATATCGGAATTCAGTTAATATGCTAGAGACACAGTGTAGTATCTCCTTGCTGTTTTCTGTGTGTCCATGAACCAACCCTGAGAATCTTGCTCTGTTATTCTGCGCCTTATGTGAGACCACTGAGCCTAGGTTTAGTGCTGGCTAGACTAACTGACCAGTGAGGCTTTCGGATCCTTCTCCTCCACCTCCCAGTGTTGAGACAATGGTGCACAGCCTATGCCTGGACTGTTCCTGAATGCCGGGGGCTCTAACTCAGCTCCTAGAGTTTGTGTAGCACACACTTTATCCACTAAGCCAAACCAACCAACGGTTGCTCATGGCTTAGTTTGATAAAGCAGTATAATTCTTTTAAGGCTATAAAGAAAGGATTAAACCAGTTTTCAGCAGATGTAATTAACCTTTATGATAACCTCTAAAAAAGCAGGTAATGGCAACATAACTTTTTTCCTGTGGTTTAAGAGATAAACGTCTTCTGGTCTCATCAATGACAAGTAGATGACAATCCAGGCCTGTAATAAATGCTGTTTGCAAATGATTTACAATGAAGTTCCTGTTGTTGGGTCCAACTCTGAGGGCGCCCACCCCAGCCGCCTTTATGAAGTGGCCTTCTGCTTGGGGCTTTGCTGCTGTCACTGTGTTGTAGTTTCTAGCCCAGGATGGTCTTGAGGGTCAGAGGTTGTAGTGAAGAGAGCGGCATTTGAGTTTAGGACAATGAGTAATATCTTTCACAATCTGAATTTGTTCTTCCACCTGCAGACTTACTCGAATGACGTTGTATCTGTTGAAGATGCCGCCAGCGTTGCCGCCATCTCTGTGCTCGCGAATAGTGCTCTGCATCTGTAGACAAAGGGGACAATGAAGCCCATCAGTGAGCAGAGAGCATCTCTTCCGCTGTCTCAGGGAAGACTCTGCCATCTGCCTCCCTGCTGAGTCTGATTCTCAATCAGGAGTGCACTACAAACTGATCAACAAACTTAATGAGGATTTGTGGTGAGAAAATAGTCATAAATACTAATGAAAGCATTTTCTGATACAAATTTTAGACTTTTTTTTTGTAAACACAACAGGGAAACTGAAAAAAAAAACCCAGCACTTTAAAAATGTATAATTACTATTTTGTTATTAAGAATGAAGAGAAATTGAGAAGTCAAACCAAAATGATATTCAACTGATACATTATATAAATGTTAAAAATAAATATTTGAAAAATATTTTGTATTCCATTTTATCTCAATAGACTTTGGGATCTTGATACAGCAACTCAGGCAAGAGTTGAGTAAACGTCACGATTAAACACACTGCCACTCTCAAACCTTAGTAATTATTAGGGAAAAACACTGTAGTGTCTTAGACTGTGGGTAGAACACCTGCTGAGCACGTGCGAGGCCTGTTTTTCTGACCCCTGACTTGTGGACTGAGCTCTCTACCCATGGTTCCATCTGCGGGGATGTGCAGCCCGCATCTTACACGACTAGAATTTACTATGGGGACAACTGAACAGTAAGACCCTTGAAGTCCTGAGGCCTTCCTGATAACCTAACTGGAACATCACTACAGGGTAACCATCCTGTGCTCCCTAATGTGACTTCCCAGCACTGAATGGAGATGATATGGGCACTAGCTAAAAAATAAACAAAACAAACAACAGAAAACCCTTAACTGCAGGTAAACCTGTGTCTGCTTGGGTGTTTGTATAATAAAAGAATGAGGAGCCGGGTGGTGGTGGCGCACGCCTTTAATCCCAGCACTTGGGAGGCAGAGGCAGGCGGATTTCTGAGTTAGAGGCCAGCCTGGTCTACAGAGCTAGTTCCAGGACAGCCAGGGCTACACAGAGAAACCCTGTCTCAAAAAAACTAAAAAAAAAAAAAAAAAAAAAAAAAGAATGAGGAAGCTTACTCACAATAATGGAGTTAGACATTGCACTGGGGCAAGAAATATAAGCCATTAGCACAGAGGGAATTTCTTCCTTTGTGTGTGTGTGTGTGTGTTTTGGATTTGTTTTTTTTCGAGACAGGGTTTCTCTGTATAGACCTGGCTGTCCTGGAACTCACTCTGTAGACCAGGCTGGCCTTGAACTCAGAAATCTGCCTGCCTCTGCCTCCCAAGTGCTGGGATTACAGGCGTGCGTCACCACTGCCCAGCTTCTTCCTTTCTTTTTCTTTTTTTTTTTTTTAAATCAATCAATCAATCTATCTATCTATCTATCTATCTATCTATCTATCTATCTATCGTATATGAGTACACTGTCACTGTTTTCAGACACACACCAGAAGAGGGCATCGGATTCCATTACTGATGGTTGTGAGCCACCATGTAGTTGCTGGGAATTGAACTTAGAACCTCTGGAAGAGCAGTCAGTGAGCTTAACTACTGAGCCATCTCTCCAGCCTGCCCTCACAAAAGGAATTTCTATGTTATCTTTCTATAAGGAGGTTCAAAGTAGTCTTATTATATAATATTTGGAATAATTGTGATTACGGAAATTAACTAAGCTAGACTCTTCTTTTATCATGTAATCAACACCTGAAAAAATGTGACAATCAAGCACATTACTAAAAAAAAAAAAAAACCCACTTAATAATTATGTAAACAAACAAAGAAACACCCCCCCCCCAAAACCCCAAAAACCTAGAAAGTGTTTTCTGTCTATGAGGCAAGATTCTTGTCCCATATCAATCTTAGGTGCATTTTACTGTATGAAAATGTTTTTAAAAGATTCTTATATGACTTAAAACTGACAAAATTTCTAGAATAAAAAGATTGAGCTACTGGACACACAGGCTTGTGATGTGAATGAAATGTGTATCGTTTTAGTCTACAGTCACGTTTAAATGCTTGCTGCTGACTGAGGCCAAGTAGCAGGCCATGCGACCCCATAAGACAGTAAGATGAGTTCATACCCCTGGAAAAAAGTCTTAACAGAATTTGAGCAAAGAAAAACATTCTAATATCTGTTACCTCTTCTTCTACTGACTGATATTCTTTATCTTCTGGAGCAAGATCTAGCAAAATAGTTCCCTGATTCACACAGTGAAAAGTCAAATATGGATTGGTTCCTGTAGAAGAGAAAGACAAAAACATAAAGCACATGTCCACACCACTCAGGTTCCACTAAGTCTATGGAAAACTTCACTATAAATAACTGACAGTTTAGAGCAATTTACTCTATTTTCAATCCCCATCTCAACATACAGTCTGTAAGCAAATATACCAAGGCACAAGAAGAAAGGAAGTGGTGAGGGCCGTACCCCTCCCATGAGCCCTTTCTGCACAGCAGGGCTCAATACCTGCTGGACTGAGCTCCATCATGAACATAGCCCATGTCTACACAGAAGAGAAACACGGGAATGAGTTCTACAATATAAGAACTGCCCTCTAAAACCCTTTCAGGGGTGGCTTGAAATGGTCACTGACACAACTTATCTGTCAATTTCATTGGGTTGACTAAAATACATGTTTAAAAAAAAAAAGAGTCGAATTCAAAACTTCTAAGTTTTGGTTGCCTGTACTTCTATCAGCTCCACAGATACATGCTCCTTCTCTCCTCTCCCCTATGGAAAGTGTGTCTAACAGAGATACAGAAGCCATGGCCGTGCTCGAAGGGCCTGCAGCAGGGAAGGACAATGGCAATGGGTGGACTGCGGTCCTGAGGGCGGGAGGAGAGCCCAAGAGAAGGCAGACAGGCCAGGCTCTGAAGAGTTAAGGGCAGGATGAAAGGTGCACAGGCTTGTGCTGGAGCCCTTGTTGGCTGTGGGGAAGGTGGCGAGGGAGGTGAAGGCACAGGCTGGGGGCGGATGCATGGTGACCCAGGACAGGGAGGGACTGGTGGCTTGAGTTAGGTGAAAGCAGGGGTAAGGACAAAGTACAAGGATTTGAGACGTGTAGGAAGAAGGCAGGTCTCAGGCATGTCCGGCTAGAGAAATGGATTAGTTGAGCTGAGGAAGGCAGGGAATGATGTACCAGTTACCTGCGTGTGCTTTGGGGTCAGACTACCCAAGCCCCACAAACAGCCTGATATTTCTTCACTAGTCCTGAAAATAATTTTACCCCCAAATAGCTTACCTTGTTGTCCACCTAAAAGTCTTTCAACACCCTTGATTAACTTGTGGCGGTGTCCATATGCATTGATGCCTATTTCTTTCAGTTCTTCATGACCCATATCAGCCAACACATCTAGCGTAATCTGAAAATTACATTAAAAAAAATCACATACTAAATCTGTAATGGCTCTTTGGAGGACGGAAGCTCTTGCACCGTCTATAGTGCTGCGATTACCACACAGGTTTAGAGAACATGTTTCCTTTTATAACCGTGACCTTCAAGCTGCCTAGGAAGACCAGCAACCTCCTAGCTCAGTAGCAAGCCTCTCGCATCTGCTTCGAGCAGATGGAGTTTGAGACAGGAGACCTAATGTGATGGGAAGACAGGTGATCACCGCCATGTCTTTCTGATTGCAATTCTGCCATCTTTTGTCTCCAGATAGACAGATCAGCAGCTTGAAAACAGGAAAACCCCAAATTTTGTGTGAAGGAGAAAGGAATGGCAGAGGGTACCGGGAACATTTTAATTAGTCACAGCGTGGCAAAAGTAAGCTGGCTTTAGGCGAGAACGTTCCCAGTGCCAGGAACCGAGCAAGCCAGGAGTCAGCAGCCTTAGGAGGTATGCCGACTTAAAGTGTATCAGTGAAGGTCACAGGTCATTCTAGAGGAGACATCAGAAATCCCAATTTAGAGGAAAGGAGAGAGATGGTCTTTACGTTCATAAATTATCAGGTTAGCAAGGCTTGCTGACTAACACACATTCGATATCTGTACAGAATCTTAACCCTAACCTTAACCCCTAACCCTAACTCTAACCCCTAACCCCTAACCTTAACCCCTAACCTCTGACCCTAACCCTGACCCCTAACCCCTAACCCCTAACCCCAGGCGACTCAGCTCAGCTTGCTGGCTCCTGCCGCCTTTGTGGCCCACAGAGCTGTGACTCTGCTTCCACCCAGTGGCAGAGGTCTGACGTCACCTTCGGTCGCACGCCCAGAGGATAAACACACGACTGTCGCCCTTTTTTTTTTCTTTCTTGGAGAACTGAAATATCTTTTTATAGATATTCTTTTTCTAACTCATTCAAGATTTAAAAAAAATATATCACTTTCTTAATCATTACACTAAACTGACAAATTAAACCCTGAGCTTTAATTTTTACTGTCAAAATGAAATACTACACAGTGTGTGGGATATCCGTGCAATGGACTTGCACTACCTGTTCTCTGAAGTAATTTAGCACTATACTTTAAGTGGTCATTGAAGAAATAATTGTTTCATGGTACAAAATCTGCAATTCACTTCTAATCACCCAAAGAAAGTTTTCAACAGAGCTTTGAAAAGACAGCAACATGGAAATAACCATCCTTGAAACAATAGTTTACAAAATAGTAGCCTTTACATTCTAAGTCAGACTTGATTTTAATGTAACTTATGAGCCATGCTACTGATACCATCTTCTTCTAGATATTTTATCTTTCAGTTTTAAATACGGCTGACAATAAAAACCCGGCCTCATTTATATGAGGTAGCTTTAGGTTATAGTCATCAGCATGTTTTTAGTTGATATTCAATAGTGCATAGCTAAAGGGTGACAAAGTTAGGCTAGAAGACAGAACAAAACCCCAAGGGATATTTCTAATCATGCTTTAGAGAAGAAATAAAGTATAATATACAGACTTCCAATCAAAAAATGAACGCAAAGCCCCTGCATTCCAGAGAGGAAGGCCGGAGCTACCCCACTGCAGTTTAGAGCAGGGCTGAGGAGCAGGGCTCCTTCTGGTGTGGAAAGCAGCCTCTAAGATGGCTGTTGGAGCCCTCGTCTCTAGCATTGGTACTCTGAATTAAAATCCCTTCCCCTTGGGTGTCGCCTACACTTACTGAGTAGTTACTACTGCGATACAGTGGAAATGACAGGATAGTACTTTCCCCCTTATATTTAATTATTTATTCCTTTTAAGCCTCCACTGACTTATCTGGTAGGAACAGTTAGAGAGTTATGTTTGGTGTTTGGAGGAAACCACAAGTTTGCTCCCCAAGTTCTTTTCTTTGGGAGAAGGGAGCTACTCATATCTAACATACATCAATATAAAAATCCTTATAATAAAGTCTATTCATTTATAAGATAAAAATGGTTCTGCATATAAAGTAAATGCTATGTCTATAGGGTTGCCTCCTGCTCCTAAGATTTGCTATTTTATCTGGGATGTGAAGAGAAAATTAACTATTTTAAATGAAAAGGCCTTTTTTTTTCCTTGGGGTGGTGGTGGTGGTGGTGGTGGTGGTGGTGGTGGTGGTGGTGGTGGTGGCTGTAATCATATTTACAATGAATTCAATGAGTTCAAACTTTTATTTTATTACAACTTGATATATAATGCATATGGTCAGTTTCTGTCAAAATTCAAGTCAGTTGAGCTCCCAAAATTATAATATAAGCCAAATTTTCCTTTCCCATAAACAAAGCCTTCTAGGGAGGAAGCACTCTGGCTACAGTCATTAGAGGGGTTCTGATGTTTACTCATACAGTGTCTACGGAAGAAGACAACTCAGAGGCCGAGAGAGGGGTGTGAAGTGGAGCTGAGCTACGATGCACTCAAGCACTTCTAGGACAAGAAATCAAAGAATGAGAGCCGTACACCGGAGTCTCTGCACACACCCCCAGCAGGAACTGAGTGGACACAATGTGGGTCACATGCTTGCTGACACACATGTCCAGACTGATACAGAATATTCATGACAGAAAAGAAAATTCTAAAGGTATGCCGTGGGAGAATCAAGGTATGCCGTGGGAGAATCAAGTAGACTTAATATTTTATACCTCAAGACTAGACAAATAACATCTGCACTTGAAACAATAAATACAAAGGTAATTGCCTGCCCACTGGTCCAAAAGATAGTTTTGCTACATAGACAGCACACCACTGTCTGGAGGAGAGGGGCTACTGGGTAATACACGTTAAATGCAACAGTTAATCCTGACTATGAAAAGGAAATAGAAATTATTTTGGACAAAAGAAAATCAATGGGACATCGATTTACTCAGAGGAAAACAGCAGTAAAAAGAACAATAAAACCGATAAAAAGGATAAGCGGACTGAAGTCTGAATCATTACACTACCAAGCCAACAACATGAGAAACCGCCCCAGGAGGTCAGTTCCTGGCCAAGAGAGCAGAGGAAGGAAGAACGAACGGAGGGAGCTCAGAGACAGCAGCTCTCAGGTTTGGCTTATTAGACTAAGGTGTGTGTGACATTTCACAATCCCTGCAGACATGAGTCAGAAATGAAGAGGTACATACGTCTTCAGACAACGACAAAGCCCCAGTTTACAGGACTCTCACAGGAAATGTCTAGCCAGAAGAGGACAGATGACAGGGAGAGGAAGTTCTCATAGTGTGTGTAACATTTTCATTACAAATGAAGATCCGTGGGATGCCTTAACAAAGTATGGCTTAAAAATTGACAAAAACTGACAATTTGGTCAGAGATTTTAATAACCCCAATACTGTAGGGATGCTTAACTGACTGGTAGGGAAAGTGATAAACAGCTCCTCCCTCACTTCAACAGTCGGAGGACAACAAGATCAAGGTATTTACTTAGGTCAATTCTATTTCAACTGAGTCATTAAAAAGATAAATGTAAAGAAATTTATTTAGCTAAAGAAATAAAAACTTAAGGAAATGTTAATATTACAAACCATTTAAGCAGGTAAAAAATAAGCCCACCACTTTGCAGCTATTTTTTGAACTCGGGTCTCACTAAAGCCCATATTCCCTCCGGCTGCTACTCAGCTCAGTCTAGCACCAAAGTCCTGCTCCTCCGCTCATTTTTGGATATGTTCCAAAAATGTTAACATTTTAACAGGCTTTAAAATGCTAAGGTAAGAATCTTGAAACCAGCAATCACCCAGGAGGGCCCGAGTTTAAAGGAAGGGTCCTAGTAAGAGGCACAATGCAGTCATGGGACAAGGCAATGTGACAACAGCAGCAGAGACTGGAGTGAGGTGGTTTGTGTGTGACCTGAGGCAGGGAGGCAGGAGGGGCAGTGAGAGAGAGCTGCAGGGGGTGCACCCCGACAATCCCATTTCAGTCTTCTGAGAGAAACAAGTTTCTGTTGGGCTACCAAGTCTGTGGTCATTTGCTATGTAGCTGCCAAAGTCAGTGCATATACCGACTAAACAACAGACTTGTGCAAAACAGGGTAAAAACAAACCTGAAACAAACAGACTGAGCATGAGGTAAATAGGGGAACATAAGTCACAAAGTAAAGATCTGAAGAGGGCCCTAAAGCTGAGTAGACTTTAAAAAGACAGCAGCAGCTACATTCTACTTACTACACACGCTATCTTCCTGGGCAGAAAGGCTGACGTGGGGGTGAGGAGGTGCCTCCACTGGGAAATGGTGCATGGGGTCTGAGTGACTCTCCCTCCTAAACATCCACTAGTGTACTAAACGCAGTTTCATCTTTAGTTTTATCATGGAGCATGAGAGAAAGAACTCATGACCCTTGACAACAGTCTGGTAAACAGAAGAGCTCTCACTAGGAAACACATGTAGATGAGCTCATAAATGTTTCTTTTGGAAACAAACAAAAACAGAAAAACTGAAAATATTCCTGAGATAGTTTCTTGATCTAAGTTCACCGAGTGTTCGTTACCCTCCCTTCTCACGTCCAGCCTGACCCAGACTGCACTAAACACAGCTGGTCGTACAGAGGAAGGACAGCTCTCTGAACTGTCAGAGAGTTCTGGAGATGAGCGTAAAGTTCTGGGCTCCCTGGCTTCTCTACAGATATTTCAGGCAGCTAACAAACAAGGTAAAAACATACTTAAAACACAGATTAAACATGGGGCAGACTGTAGAACACTGTAAGTCACAAAATAAAGAGTATAAATAAACAGAAAATAAACAGCTGCAAAGTTAAAAGAAAAAAAAGGTCAATAATTCAATAGTTGAAAAGCTGAAAAAGTACCCACGCGTTTACCTGCTCTGTTTCAAAGATATCCCGAAGGTGTTCAAGGCCAAGGCTTTTAAGGAACTGGCTGATATTCATGTCAAGACCCGCAACTAAAACAAAAACATTAAAATCTCTTAGAATTTTCTAATTCTATGGAAGGTCAGTATTTATGTATAACACTATTTTTTGACACTTGCCTCTACAGATGATTTCACATGACATAAACTAATACCAAATATATCAATTTTATTCAGGCATTTCCAAGTCATTCTGAACTTTATCTTTGGCATAGATAGTACTTAGTTCTAATACATACGGAATATAGAACTAAAGTACAGATGTATATATTATAATATATAGTGAATATAATTTCTAATACATTACTTTATATATATATATAGTTTAAAAACTTTATCGTTAGTTTTGTGCATGTCTTCATGCGTGAGGATATGCACGCTGGGTGTCTCCCTGGAAGCCACAAGAGTACACTGGGCTCCCTGAAGCTGGAGCGAAGGGCTGCGAGCTAAGCTAAGCCGTGGAGGTGCCGGGAGCTAGACCAGGTCCTCTCCACGAGCAGGGCCTCGGCTCCAGACCACATCTCATAGAATTAGTTCTTCTACTTAATTAAAAGAAAAGACACAGTAACACAGTTACTGTTTTGATTTATTCTTTTTAAGAATTATTTTATTTATCTATTTCTGTGTGTACAGTATATGTGGAGGCCAGAGGTCAATGTTGAGTGTCTTCCTCATTATCTATCTATCTATCTATCTATCTATCTATCTATCCATCCATCCACCCCCCCACACCCCCCACACCCCAATCTCTGAGAGACAGCATTACTGAACCTGGAGCTCACTTAGCGTCCCAGGAATCCTTTTTCCTCCCACATTACCCCAACCCTGTCTTAGGGCTTCACCTGGATGTCTTTGAACTCAAAAGTTTAGAGAGGGGCTATCTTTAAGCTTCCAGTAATAGAAAGGAAACCGGTAACTGATCCAATAAAATGAATACCCACCTTCTCCTTCCTTCCTCTCTGCACCCGCGGCGCCATCCCCGGCATTGGAGGCCCCTCCTACAGCCAGCTCCACTAAAGGGCCAGTGAGGTTATCTATGCTGCTGGCAGCTGAGAGGCAGGATGGGGTGGAAGCTGGTGAGATCAGAGAGGCACTAACTACAGTTGCCTGAGGTTTAAAGCAGGTAGGTAAGGCCTCAGGGGGCATGGCATCTATCAGCAAAGCTCGGATGTCATCAGCCTAAAAATGATTCAAGAAAACACAAAAACCATTATCAATGCTAAGTTTTTCACTAAGTACCGAACGTAAAGACTACCAGGCACGGACAGTGGCGGAAAATTTGGTATCAGATGTTGGGTGGTGGCTGTAAGAGTCAGACAACGGGTAGTGAAAGGTAAGGAGGCTGATCACACATGGGATATCACTTAGTACAGAAGGAAACGTCATCCCTGAAGTCATAATGAATCATAACCGCCCCTGCAACAAGGACTTACCGTTGCCAGATCTAACGGTGTCTGACCTTCCTGGTTCTTCATGGTTGGGTCTGCGCCGTGTGCTAGGAGCAGGGCACACAACTGTGTCCTTCCTTTCTGGGCTGCTTCGTGAAGGGGAGTAAAGGCCCACTTATCCGTTGCATTTACACATGTGTTGTATTTTATCAGTAATGCTGCTATATCAACATGCTGAGAAGATCAAGAGAAGACGGACGTGTAAGAAGAAAGCCCCCAGCAGAACCGTCAGGCACCCTTGCTACTATTCCATCGTCCTTCTAGACATGTTCTCATCCTTAATAGACATGTCTGCTTAGAAACAAACGAGCACAATCCTCTGCTGTGCTTTGGACTTGGCCCGTCCACGTTACCCTTTTGCCCCTTTAGGCTGGGACTCATGTAACTCAGGCTAGCCTCCAACTACTTATTTCCAAAGTAAAGATCGTGAATTCCTAAGACAGGCTCGCACTCCTGATGACACAATGAAGGTGGGAGGAGGGCTGCACACAACAACTAGGATTCTTCTGAGAGCAGGCTAGCTTATTATGCTTTATGATTCTTTGGGATTATGAGACTATTATAAAGCTAATTTTGCAATTTACATTTAAACGTCTAACATGAAAGCTATGAATCTATCAACAAACAAAACAAATCTAAAACAAACAAAAACCTCACTTTATCTTCTTTATTCAAAGGAAGTTTTGGAAAACCGACTTCTGCTTAGTCAGTCCAAAAGTATGGGATAATTTCAAACTATTCCTCAGATGATATTACAAGTTACTTAAACTGTGTTTCCTGCATTTTATTAAGAGGAACACAATTTGGTAGTCTAATTTGCATACACTTCCGAAATCAGTCCAAAAAAACCCTTACAGTTTGTATGTATGTGGGTGTGTAAATGAACTGTGTGTTCAGTATGCATTGTTAAACATTCTTTATATTGAATTTACAGTGTTTTTAGTGAAACCAATTACATGCTTGCTAAATTGGCTGGCAAACGTCTAAAAGACCAATGAAGAGGAAGGAATATTACTGAAACGGACTCAAACACAATTCATCGTAAGCTTTTCATTCTAAGGAGCTCTGCCTCTGGAGCAGATGGCAATAACTGAACCGCACCAGTGAGCGGCAGCTTAGCGCTCTCACCCGGAACCCGAGGCCGAGCCCAGGAGCCCACGGTCCTGAGAAAGGCACTAGGCACTGCAAATGACAACACTCGAATAAAGCCGGACTCAAAGCTCAAACGGTGGCAAGAGAAGAGAATGTGGGCCACAGCTAACACCGGGTAATGGAATGCGGTGCCTACCACGGAGACGGCAAGAAACTGTCAGATATAAGCTAGGTTGTAGTGAAAATGCTTCAAAATGATAAAGTGGAAAAAGAAAATCAACCTGCCAGATGATTTATTCTTATAAAAATCAGATTTATTCTTATAAAATCACATGCTTTTGGTAAGGAATAAATATCAGTACTTTTATATGTATTAATATCACAGAAATTAACTGTCCTTTGTATGTACAGATACCTAACACACTACAATACAAAGCTACTAAGCAGAATAAGGCAAGTTATCATAAAGAAAATTCTTATGAAACTTGTAACTTTTATTTAAGCTTCTTTTTTTTTTTTTTTTTCCCCGACACAGGGTTTCTCTGTGTAGCCCTGGCTGTCCTGGAACTCACTCTGTAGACCAGGCTGGCCTCGAACTCAGAAATCCACCTGCCTCTGCCTCCCAGAGTGTTATTTAAGCTTCTTAAATCACCTATTTGTTTTCCACTTGAGAAAAACTGAGGTGGCTTTTCATTTTCTTTAAAGTTGCAGATCCGGAGAGCAGACTAAGCTCAAACTTGTGGTCTGACAACAGTGTGACGACAACCAACAGTCGGAAAATGCTCCCTATTTTTTTTCTCATTTGCAGACAGACATGGACATCTACAAAGAAGGCTTGTATGGGGGTGAACAGGGGAGGAGCCCCCCCATCACCTGAGGACCTGGCATATGAGAGCGACCTGGGATTTTATAGGCAGGGAGGGCTATGCACAACAGCAGAAAGCAGGGACATCCCGCCCGTTCGACTTCTCTCCAGTGGAGCACCGGCCCGAGGACCTCGGTCCCTGCCACCCCTGACAACTGGTACCCAGCACTGCAGTGCGCCCTGCCCCTGCCCCTGCCCCTGCTCAACAGCTTAGACGGCTCTGCACTTTCATGCAGCAGTTTACTCCCTCAGCTGAACGCTATTAAATTGTGTGCAAACTCCTTAACCACTTGGCCTGACACTTTTAAGATTCTAGAGATAAATGTAAGCGGCTACAGCTCCAGACCTACTTAAGAGCCTCCTGGCTTTAATAGTTTCTAAAATCTATCCAAGGGAGAGCTAAGACTTACATATGACCCACTACACACTGATTATTGGTTAGATATGTGCAAAGACGTAGACAGCTTTCAGAAGCTCATCAGAAAGTAACTAAGGGAAGGGATGACAAAGCTTGCACAGAT
Source organism: Apodemus agrarius (assembly GCA_964023405.1). NCBI lineage: Eukaryota > Metazoa > Chordata > Mammalia > Rodentia > Muridae > Apodemus > Apodemus agrarius. The sequence goes on from OZ030023.1 coordinate 27,753,264, forward strand.
GTCAGGCCGCACGCAGCTAGGCTGCAGGTTAGCAGTCATCCTTAACCATAGCCCACGGTTAGTAAAGCATCAGATGCCGGGACGGCTTCCAGATGTTCACCCTGCCATACTCACCCCGTAGGATGCTGCGTTGTGGAGTGGGATTAACCCTCCTTTGTCCTGGGCGTTCACATCAGCCCCGTGCTCTAGAAGGTACTCCGCTACTTCCAGGTTATTGTAGCCTGCTGTGAGAGTAAAAAGGGGTGTGTCAGGTCAAAATAAATACAACACTCACATACACAAGTAAAGATAGGAAAAATTAAGATGTTAATTCTTTTTCTTCAAAAGCTCATATTAGCTTCACATAACTTAGTCTTTATGGAAGTGCACACCACGTGCTGGTTTCACCCACCAGCACTGCAGGCACCAAGTGTGACTTTGAAGGTCTCAGGACAGTCTGCAGGAGCTGATCCTCCTGGCTGACCACTGAGTTCTGGGACTCGAACTCGGGCTGTGAAGCTTGCTGGCAAGCACTGTTACCCGCTGGCTATCTCACCAACCTCCTTCACCTTTCAAGCCAAGTGGCTAAGCGCCTGGCACACGGTTTATTGGTGTCTAACTGAAGGGACCGCAAGATGACAGTGACGCTTACCTGCCAGGTGGAGAGGAGTTGAATTTCTGCCCTGGGTGTCTCGGCAGTTGATATTCTCTGGAGTACAAAGCTTCTGCACTCTGGCCAGGCAGCCCTTCTTGGCAGCATCCAGCAGGGCAGCATCCCCCCTCAGTAGGTCCTGAATATCTGTGTCTCCTTCTTTGACCAGATCTAGGGGTGTATTTCCATCTCTGTTCTTCTTAGTTGGATCTGCTCCATGCTGTAAAGACAAAAACCGAATGGTGCACATCTGTTTGCAATTGGGTAGGACACACACACACACACACACACACACACACACACACAATTTACTTCATTCACTCTCTGTGTCTTCATTCAGCTGGAAGGAAATCTATTCTATATCCACTCTGAAAGCAGGACTCTAAATTCTGGGAGGATATTGAGAAGCTTTTGATTTTCTATGACAAACTTTTCCCAAGACTTGAAGTTGTCTTTGAAAAATCTCTTATTTCTTATATGGTGTAGATGTAATTTTGGCCAGACTTCAGTTGCACTCTACACACACACACACACACACACACACACACACACACACACACAGAGAGAGAGAGAGAGAGAGAGAGAGAGAGAGAGAGAGAGAGAGAGAGGAAGAGAGAGATTTAATGATAAAACTAAGGCCTCACACTTGGTAGCTAATCACTCCACCACTGAATTATGGTTCCAACTCAAATTGGACAAAGATATTTAGGTAGCGTCATGAGAAAGAAAAAAAAAAAAGGAATATACACAGGAAGGAAAAAAAAAACTGAATTCTAAATGACATCAGTTTAAAAAAAAAGTCTGATAGTTTAAAAGTATATTTCATAGCGTGGTGGCGCACGCCTGTAATCCCAGCACTTGGGAGGCAGAGGCAGGCAGATTTCTGAGTTCGAGGCCAGCCTGGACTACACAGAGAAACCCTGTCTCCCAACACAAAAACAAAAACAAACAAACAAAAAGTATATTTCATGATAGTTTTAAAAAAAACTACCTTGGTTTAAAATTAGCTACAATTATAAGCCAAGAAGTTTTACTATAGACCTGATAGAGAAAGCTTTTGACCCACTGTGGAAATTAAGAATACTCTAAGCTAGCCAGGTACGGTGGCGTACACCTTTAACCCCGGCATTTCTGCGGGCAGTCAGGCAGATCTCTGAGTTCCACAACAGCTGGGGCAACACAGTGAGACTTTCTCTTAAAAACTAAATGAAGAAACAAATAAACAAAGCACAATATTCAATTTAGACAATGGATTCATAATGACCTACAGGTAATTTTTCAAAAACTATCTGGTGGTAATACTTGCTATATATGTTTATGCTATTACGGTATTAAATATAAACTGGACTTACATAAAATACTTTTCTCTCCTTAAGAAAAGATGAGAATCCACACAGATGTACCGGATGACATACATGTGCTGTATGTGATATTTTGTAAGAAACGAGTCAACAGTACTGTTAGTTATGACAGCAGCAATATAACTGTACCTCAAAGAGCAGCCTGATGAGACAGCTCCTACAGCCACTTTTCTCTAATACTAATGCTACAGTGGATAAGCTGTGTAAATTCAGCCAACGCTCCCCAATCTTCTTTGGTGAAATGACCTCACTGAGTGAATTCAGAAAGGCCTGTGAGGAACTAACCAGACAGCCTTCTCAGCACTCGTTTCCAATAGATCACATTAGATTAGTTTTCAAAAGCAGTAACTAAATCCAAGCAGCTGCTTCATATCTACGTACTTTTAGAAGGAGTTTGCAGATTTCATACTTCCCCTTGGCTGCCGCTTCGTGGAGAGGGGTAAATTTCCACAAGTCCGCCACATTGACAGAAGCCCCGTGCCTCACCAAGAGCTCAGCAACCTCGTAGTGTCCGTAGGAGCAGGCGTTATGAAGGGGAACCAAGCCACTAAAAGAACAACAGTCACAAAGCAAATACTTCAGCTAAAATAATGTGTATAATGGTGGTCCATGCTTATAGTCTTAGTACTTGGGAGGTAAAGGCAGGAACTCAAGATCATCCTTAGCTAGAGTGGACATGTCAACCCTGCACAGGCTAGGGGGGACTCTGTCTCAGACCACCCTCTATCCACACGCTTCGACGGCTCTGAGTACACACACAGCAGTCACTTACAGAGAAACACTTCCTCTTCGGTCTCTAACACAGGCCCCATTTCTAAGCATGGACTAATACTTTTTACTAGTTATTACTGTGTGTGCACATATGTGTGTCACAATGAACATGTAGAGGTTGAAGGACAGGCCTGTCAAGTCAGTTTACGCCTTACACTTCATGCATGTTCTAGGGATCAAATTCAGGAGAGCATCTTGCACAGCAAGTGTCATTACCTGCTAAGCCACCCCACCAATTCAGACATTCATAATTTAAAACAAACAAACAACTTTTCAATGTGAAGCCTTCTATCACAGAAATCATTAATTTTTAGGGATATATATATATATATATATATATATATATATATATAAAAGAAGAATATCATCAAGGAAAATAAAATTCAATTATAAATTCTACTCAGCTGAGAGAATCTAGAACCCTCATCTTCTGAGCAAACTTTCAGATGACTAGTTTTCAAAGAAAGCAGGTGACATTCTAAAAGGTAGCACAAAAGAGACACCCCCTTCAAGAGCCACGTAAAAACAATCAGCTCTGCAATGATTATCTGGAGATTAGTGTCCTCTACAGACGGAGGCTTTATGGAGAAATATGTTAGTATTAAACTAAGTCACAGAAGCAACACCGGCTGCTCTCCAGTGCACTCCAGTGCTCTGAACAACCCGGGAGGCTGTTCTCAATCATCACAGATGGCGCATTACATGTATACACTGTTCTCAATCATCACATGTATGGTGATAGACAAACACATGTCCTAGCCCACCGGCGGCTGAGCTGCACAGCTGCCTTATGGCGCTGGCTAAGCAAGCGTGCACCATGGGGCCGCCTCCCTCATCTGAGCACTGTGACTGACGCAGACGCAGGAGCTGATTTTGGTTAATACTCTTCTTAGATTTGTAAGTAGCTGCTCTACAAGTTTTACCTGTTTTCTCAAGTAATTCATCTAATATAAAAATATAAACAACTTAAAATAGCAGAATCAAAATTATATTTCTATTAATAATGGTGATTCTGGGAAGGACTGAATTATTCTTAGAAGAATTTTTTAATGGCAAAAAATATAATCACAGTATGATTATATTTGATGAACACACAGTATGATATATATGATGAACAGTAAAATACAGATTACATAAAAATATTCATAAATGAAGTAAAATCCTATACACAGGCATGAAAAGGATGCACCAAATCGGAGGACACAGTGCACGAACAGGTGACGTCCAAAGCAGACTGAAAAGGCGTCCTCACCTAGGCACCACGCAGTGCAAAGTCAAAGGTGCCAGGAAACATGGCCATAATCCAAGTGACAGACAGGTGCTGTATACAACCCAAGACAGAGCTGGACGGTCACAGGGGAACTGCTGCTCATGCTGTATCATATATCTTTAGGGAGTGGGGTGAATCTTCAATTTCTATATATGTCTATTTAGGTTATAATTTAAATGAACCATGTATATTATTTTAATAAGAAAAGCACGGCACTTGAAACACCAATGTTTAAATGAGCAGTATGACATTTGTAGATTTTTTGTTCTAAAGAAAACAGCTATATTCTGTAAATAAAAATTACGTAATTTTATACCAAAGATAAAGAGATTGAAATACGAAGGGATCTGAACACATACCCTTTGTCCTTGGCGTGGACATCTGCCCCATGGTGTAGAAGGTACTCAACCACAGACACGCGGTTATAGCCGGCAGCGAAGTGTAAGGGCGTGGAGTGCCGGCCCTCCAGATCCCTGCAGTTCACGTTCTGCGGGCTGCAGAGTTGCTTTTGTGGTGCACACACAGACACAGACAGAGACAACATCATTAACAATCATTCATAGACTTTGCTCTAAAGCTGGGCAGCATTTTAAATTACTATAATGATATAGTAAAATGTCTCCACAGATTAGATGTATAGAAGTCAGCACTATGGCCAGCATGGTGAGGTAGACCTAAAAATCCCTGAGCTGGAGAAGGTGAGGGAGAAGACGACCCCCAATCTGGGGCCAGTGTGGGTTACACAGTGAGTGTGAGGACAGTCGGTCACATGATGTTTCGGAAAGCCCCACAGGAGAATCCACATTACATTTGGTATTACTGTGACAACAGACACTGAGTGTACAGAGGAATTTCGTCTTTGTTGGAGACCTTAGTCCAGCCCCTAACCTATCCAACATCCAAGGGCAGTCAATGCAGCCTCCTGTCTCCTCCCTGTCTCCTCCCGGAAGACGCCTCCTGGACGCATCTTGCGGTGTGCTTAGCTCGGTCTTTGCTCAAATCAGACCAACTTGACTACAGGGAACTAAAGAACCTAAAGAGAGTCCTGTCTCCTCGAGCGTGCGTCAAGAGACACTTGCTCTCTAGCTCCAGGTCTCCCAATTTCTGAAATTCTAGTCATTCCTTGCTGAATGTCAGAAGTTTTATATGCTGTTTTTCGAATTTTAGAACACTTTATACAGAGAAGTGGAGAGAAAGGGGACACGAGCACCGCTCTTCCAGGACAGGCTATCCCAGAACTCACAGCAATCCTCCTGCCTCAGCTTTCCAAAGGAAGGAAAGACATGAGCTACCACACCCAGCTAATTATTAGCTTTTGAGGAAAAATATACCAGACCTAATTCTCAGTTTGTATGCCTTCTTTGGACACTTACACTCCACTGTCAAAAATAAAATTTTTCTTCTAATGTGAATGCATTGTTTAGCAACTTGAAAACACTTTTTTGCCTACTTGCATACAAATAGATGAAATTGAAATTTGTATTTTGGCCAGTATGATGGCTCACGGGAGTAAAGGTACTTGTCGCCCAGCCCGACATATTGATTTCAGTTCCAGGTTGCACATGGTGGAGGGAGAAAACTGTCCTTTGACTTTACATATGCACAATGGGCACACATGCACAGGCACACACATACTGAGTACATTTCATTACATTAAATGTAATAAAAACGTATGTGTGTATCTTATTCTTTTATGGTTTAGGTGCTATAAGGGATATACTGACAAAAATCTTGGTAATACTCTTTTATGTGCAGATATATACCCTGCCCATTGTTTTTAAATCTTAAAAACAATACTGTTTGGTTTTGAGTCATTTCGTTTAGATCCATCAAAGTGAGGTGGGTAGCAGGAGTCCAACAGTGACGGCAAAGGTGCTAACTTACCTTCACAGTTTCCAAGTCACCAGCTTTCGATGCCTCTAAGAGTCGATAGTCCACATCCGACGTACGTATAGGAGTACTCTCTGTGTGAGAAGAAGGAGACGATTGTTGGCCAGGGGTACCAGAGGGAGCTATGGAGGAGACTCTAATGAGGGAGAAGGGATTACTATGTCCCTCCTCCATCCTACTCATAAAAGAGGTACTTTTTAATTTCTTACATCTGATCTAAGTCAAATTTAAATACATCATGACACAGAGGAACACTTGACACCCCAGCACGCTAGGCGTCACATGCTCAGGTTAAAGACCTTTTCAAAGGAGAGTGAGGAGAGCTGGAACCAGGAGACCACAAAAAGCTCCAGACTTCCCAATGCCTGCGTAGCCGGGAAAAAGATAACAAGGTTAAATGTGACATATTAAGTTGGGTTATTACATTTACATGCTTATAAGTCAGGTATTTTGACTAATAAAATATAAATATAATAACAAAAAGTTATTCAACATTGATCTGTTAAAGGAAAAGAAAGATTGAATATGCTCATGTTAACTGTGGCTTCCGGGAGGTACACACAGCAGTACACACAGCAGTACACACAGCAGTACACACAGCAGTGCACACAGCAGTGCACACAGCAGTACACACAGCAGTACACACAGCAGTACACACAGCAGTACACACAGCAGTACACACAGCAGTACACACAGCAGTACACAGGGTGCGGCGGGCGAGCAGGGCCACAGGCCGGGCTGCACGTGGGTCTTGGAGGACACATCACATTTCTGATATTGTCATTTATCATTAGTGGACAGGCAGGGTGCATGTGCCATGGCATGCAGATGGAGGCCGGAAAGTAGCCGTCAGGAGTCCCGTCTCTCCTTCCGCCATGGCCCTGGGCACTGAGCTCGGGCCACAGGCTCGCTCGGCAAGCTCCTTTCATCACCGAGCCATCTTACCAGCCCGATGCCCAGGCGTCTGCATTCCAAGAGGGAGACCCGGCTTTCCTCAAAGTCTCTTTCAGGTTTAAGATTACAGTGCATTACATTATGATCAGAGACACTGAGTTCACAGTCCAAGTGGGGAGGATCAAGTGAAGCCACCAAAGGCTTTAGATTTTAAAAGAAATACTTTAGTTTTCTACAGTGCTTTGTTCAGAAGGGCTGACTTTTATAGATAGGTTTAAGAATTCTTCTGTAGAAGACAAACTATTTGATCATATTAATAATTCTTAACAGATAAAACACTAAGATTAAATCAGATAAAACACCAAGACTAAAAAGGAAAAAAAGATTGTCTCGAACAATGAAGTCCAATTTAAAGTTCTTTCTCTTTAAAGAGAGTGTCACACTGCACCGTCGGTCTGCGGGGCTGTTGGAGACTGGGACCCTTGCTCCTGTGTACATTTCCTCCTCACAAAACCATCAGCAAAGTCTTTGCCAAGTTGGTTTTTGGGCTACGTCACATCAGCGTCAATGTGCTGCGCCCTGCTTCTCTGCTGCCTACACTCGCTGACTTTCTGGTCATGCGCACTACTCTACCTATAGGCGAGGCTCTTCTGCAACACACTCTACCATGTCGGAGAGTCGAGCAACAGAAAACCCAGGAAACATCCTTTGTGCCTTTAGGTTATCATCGCACCACGGCGAGGGGGAGTGACTAGAAAGGTGTCACTGTCTAGTCAAGCAAAATATCTAGGGTACATACCAGAATGCTTCTAAGAACTACATACAGGAAATGTCAAAGTGTAAAAGTTAAACGTGCTAATTTATTATGTTAGCAACTGTGGAGTTCTGCATCTGTATAAATCTAAAATGAGCTTAGAACAAAGTTATTTTTAGAAATAATATAGCAGGACTTGACTTGGTAGGCAAAGTACCTAAGGTACTAAAGTAGCTGAGGCAGAGATATTACAAATCCAAGGCCTGCTAGGTTAGAGCGAGTTCAAGACCAGCATAGGCAGCCTGGTCAGACTTTGCCTCAGATTAAAAAGGAAAAAGAGAAAGCAGAAATATCTATAAAAGAACACTCGGTATCCTCTTCCAAGCATGCAGTAATTCCAATAAAAATATCTTTTCATGTTTTTTTAAAGGCCCTATATCCCAGATAGCTCTATTATTTGTTTTCTTTCTTTCTTTCTTCCTTCCTTCCTTCCTTTCTTTCTTTCTCTCTCTCTCTCTTTCTTTTTTTTAGATTTATTAATTTATTATATATAAGTACACTAACTAGAGCTGTCTTCAGACGCACCAGAAGAGGGCATCCGATCCCATTACAGGTAGTTGCTGAGATTTGAACTTGGGACCTCTTTGAAGAGCAGTCAGTGCTTTTAAACCACTGAGCCATCTCTCCAGCCCTTGTATTCTCTTTCTAGATCAACAATGAATATAGCAAACTGATTCCTACCATTTGCTAAATTAAGCATTTATAATTGACTATATGCATCACAAAATCAATTTTAGAGTAGAATTATAAAAGTAACTGAACTTTTTACTTATGAGTCAATATTCAGTCTCATCCTCAGAAGTCATGGATTTGAGATGGGCTTACTTAGAAAGCATCTTAAAGGTATTAAATGGATCCAATTTGTTGAATTTATTTGATACTTCATCCCTATTTTGTTAACTACTGTTAAATATATGCATAGTGTTGTGAAACTGATACAGTAGCTGTGCATTTATTTATGGTTGTAACTCACAGAAGTAAAATTCAGTAGGAATTTCTAGTTTAAAAAAAGAAAAGGGACAAAAGAGCCGGGCGGTGGTGGCGCACGCCTGTAATCCCAGCACTTGGGAGGTAGAGGCAGGCGGATTTCTGAGTTCGAGGCCAGCCTGGTCTACAGAGTGAGTTCCAGGACAGCCAGGGCTACATAGAGAAACCTTGTCTCAAAAAACCAAAAACCAAAAACCAAAAAAACCAACCAAACAAAAAAAGTCCCAATCTACAAAATGACTGCAATGTCCTGAGCGAGCTATTTCCTGGTGGGGAAGGGGAGCAGCATCTACCGCCCTGCAGCAGGCACCCCATCCTGCAGCAGGCGCCCCACGACTCTGTCAAGGCAGGAGCTTAATGGTCAGGCTTAAAAGGCAGCCACATTCCGGTAGTGAAGACGGGGGATGGGGGGTTGTGGGGGGGTGGGGGTGGGGGGTGGGGGGGTGAGGGGGTGGGGAGGTGGGGGTGGGGGAGGTGGGGGGGTGGGGGGTGGGAGAAGCCGAGGGTGAGAAAGAGTAACTATTCAAAGTACTGGAGGAAGTTGCCTCTGGAGAAGAAGGGGTACAGGAGAGGGGGAAGAGAAGCCGCCATGGGCTAAGGCTCAAGAGAGTGGCCCTGAGGGCTGCCCAACCGGAGCTAAGAGCAGCCCAGACGGAACACAGTAAATAGTAATAACTCGAGGTTATCGATAGCAAAGTAGATTCTAACAGCGTGGAGGGTCTGCAGCCGCCCAGCTATTGTGGTGATAAGGGCTCCTTGTAAATATAAAGGCTGTGCGTGTGTCTTTCATCCGGGAACTCGATGACCACAGGCGGGGAAGAAACCCCAGGCCGGGATTGTACTCATTTCTACAGTAGCCATACTGCAGTTCTTTCGCACCTGGTTCCTGAGGGTTCAGCCGCTGCTACTGCTGCTTACGTAGAGCTGGGAGCTCGGGCGTCAGTGCCTACTCCCTATTGTTTCACGCCTCCTCTGTCAACACGCCTACAGACGGAGGAGAATGACTGCCATGCAAGAGTGAGCTGAGGAGGGAAAGCAATCCTTACCCAAGGGTTCAGGGTTGGGCAATGAGTTGAGACTGCTTTCCTCACGCAGCACGGGCACAGCTGTAAGTACTGTGGACCCTGGGAGACTCTGTGCTTCTAAAGTAGGATGCAGTTTTGAGAGGCCCCAAACTTTGTAGGGTCAATTGTGGTTTTCTAACTTTGTCATCTCCAAGCTATCACACAATAATTACAGCAACTTACTATCACTTAGATATCTTAATATAGATGTTTAGGAACTTCTTATATAGATTTTAGAGGCATCATAAGATATCTGCTATAAAAGGGGGTACTGTGCCTACAGAGCCTGGGCATACATATAGTCTACAGGCAGCCAAGAGCAGCCAGGTTTCTCACTACTAGTCTACAGGTTTCTTTCAGTTTCTGTCAGTTTACAGTAATGGAACCCAGACAAAGACCATCCAGACAAAAAAGAGTAATTATATTGAAATTCTTTCATGTCTAATTCCAAAGCTTTCAGAAGGCTGTTACTTCTAATGTGGGAGTTAGGAAGTCAGTGACTATTGTACTACAGTTTTCTGCCCGATGTCTGTCAACAAAGTACATACCTTACACTATAGTGGGCATTCACCGGGACACTCACCGAAGTTGAGAATTACATTTAAATCAAGAAAATATAAGACAATTTCAGAATAGTTAAGAACGACAAGTAGGCCCCAGGCTTATACAGGTAAGAACAATTAAAGGTCATCTCTCCACTTGACAGGTTGGATAGCTGCCACAATTCCAGCTTGTGCTCAAGTCCAACCAGTCACCTAACTTAGAAACGGTGCACATCTCCTCTTGCTAGCTCCTCATCCTACCACAAATCAGAGATGGGGAGACAGACTATGTAGGAAAGGAAAGGTGTGAAAAAGAAGCCTTGAGGTCAAGAAGGTGGCCCACGAAGTTGCTGAGAACAGGCGGCAGGCTCTGCTCTCACAGAGGGGGGCAGAGGGGGCGTGAGCGCGGGAGGCAGGCCCTGTGACTCACCGCTCAGAATCTGCTGCACAGCTTCACTCCCCATCTGCGCTGCGGTGAAGCCTTGCAGGGAGATGATGGAGGGGTCTGAGCCATAACTCAGCAGGAGGCGGCAGGTCTGCAGGTGGCCGGCCAAGGCAGCTCTATGCAAAGCAGTCTGACCAAGACTATCCAGGGCGTTCATCTGAAAAATCAATGGATGTCCACGTGAAACTGGGCATTCCCTCACACTGTAGCAAACAGGCTCTCGTGAGAAGAGTCAACTGTGAAACTTTTGGAAAATGTCATCATTAGCTTTTGCTCACTAGTGCTAGAGAAATAGTGAGTGCCTTGGGGGAGGAAAAAAAAAATCACAAAATATCCTTGAGTTCCCTCAATGGCCATCGTTCTGCCACTCCACTGAAAAAAGAAAACACAAAGTTGTCAGGGGGCGGGGCTTCTCACCCGGTGCCCACTGCTTGCGACAATGGAGATTCACTAAACTCCTCAGAATGAACAGCTCTCATCATGGTCAGACAACAGAATATATGCACAAGGACTGTCAATGTAGTTCATGACACTTTCATTTTAGGAAGTGCCTTATAGTCTAAATGAATGTCCCTCATCAGAGGTGTTTCCAATTTTAAATTCTTTTGTCTATGAGAATATTTGTACTAAATAATGGAATACCTTGGAAAGAGGACCCACGTCTACACACAAACTTGTTTCATATATACAGTGTACGCAAAAGCTGAAGCAACTATTTTTGTGTGACTGTGTGGTATTGCATGAGTTCAGGTGTATAATTTTCTATCTGTATGATGCTGATAATTCAAAGGTTTTGAGTTTGAAGCATTACAGATTTCCTATTTTCAGGTCGTGGATACTCATCTGCAATGGATATCTTAATATACATTTGACTGGGAATCCCTTGTAGATTCAAGGTGCCATTTTCAAACCTTAAAGAGTATATATGGGAGACAGTAATTTAGTTAAATATGTTGAATAAATGTTCTCCTCTTGGGTCAAGGTTCATAATTTGGTCAAATCTAACTAGCATAGTATTTTGGAATGTTCCAGTAAGCACCAGAGGGATCAAAGTCTTTCTCAAGTGTGCATGCTGCTTTCGAAGAAGCCCTTCTCTGAGTCCTGCCTCATCTCTGGAGGCCTCAACAACTCCCCTTCCCAGCACGCATGCTGACTCAGCACTTAACCTCTTAAACTGCATCATTGGAATAATTTTTCATCAAGTCCAGTTAATGGTGAAAATGCAGAGTGTCTTCTTGAAAGGTCCTAATAAGAGAATGATAGTACCATCCCACACCAGTAAGAGGTTGGAATTGAAGCAAATTGGTCTATTTCCAGTCCTTTGTTCCTGGGAAAGCTACGGTACTTGCTCAGAAAAGGGGTCACATAAATTCTTGTTGGTCTTCACAAAACTCACCATGAAATGGCATCACAATTTAATTGAATCATATTTTCCAGCAGGAAAAAAAAAAAGACTTTGCATATAACAGACAAGCACTGTTTAAGTATTTACTTCTCAATAGAAAACACAATGTTACTTCATTTTAGAATAATACCCAGAACTGCAAACATCCTAATTATTCACACTTTTCTGGAAATTAGATGAGACACACTCAATTATACAGCCGTAAAAATGAATGGTAACAATGAATCCCAATTTAGTTTAAGTCACATAAATATAATTTGAGTTATTCTTCTAAAATACTGATCTTACCAACTTAAGATTTCAAATGAATGACTTTAGTATTTTAAATAAAGCTCAGTTCTTTAGCAAACAAATGTAACGGGCAGAGAAGGATTGTAAAGGTTTCTGTTTACTGAGGACTCGCCAGTTTCACCTCCAGTGTTGAAGCAGATCTGCAGAGCACTGTGGTGGTTTGACTAGGAATGACCCCCACGGACTCCTGTTTGAATGCTCGCTCAGTGGGAGTGGCACTATTAGGAGGCGTGGGCGTGGCCTTGCTGGAGGAAGTGTATGACTGTGGAGGCAGGCTTTGGGGTCTCATATGCTCAAGTCACTCCAGCACAACATTTCCTTCTGCTGGCTTCACAGCAAGATGTAGAACTCCTTCTGTAGCACCATGTCTGCCTGAGTGCCACCGTGTTTCCTGCCATGATGATAATGGACTAAACCACTGAACCTGTAAGCCAGCCCCAATTAAATGTTTCCCTTTATAAGAGCTGCAATGGTTCTTAGAATAAGTTTGTAAAAAGAATTAAGGTTTAGTTTTAAAAGTTCCATTTGATGAGAGTTGACTTCTACGTATCATCTACTACGGACTATGGAGTACTTTCTCCAGGAAGCAAGCTGAAGGAAACTGTTACCCTCGGTGAGCTTCTAAGGACTTGTTGGCAGTCTGCCTATGGCACTCTCATAGAGCCCTAAGAGTGTAACGGACGGGAATAGTGACCAGGCTTTCACAGGGACTGGGGAGGAAGGGATGGTCCTTTACTAGAAGGCAAGATCACAAATGTCCCAGGGAGGCTCTTCAGGGATGCTCACCAGGCTGAGCTCTGCCTTCCTGCACAGCAGTTTCCAAGCTTGCAAGGACTACATAGTAGACGCTGCCTCACAAACAAATGAACAACAAAACTGCCACCAAAGTGAGCGATCTGCCACTGCCTTCCTTCATCCCCTGAAGCCAGTGGTCTTACAGCCCCCAGATCCCCCTAAAATAGTTTGAGACCAAGTCTTAACCTCCTGGTCCACGACAAATACTTAACAATCAATGCTAAACAGATTATTTTTTATTAAAACATGAAACTGCCATCAAAAAGGGGAAAAGCTTCATTTAATTTACATACTCAACAGTGCCAACAACAGTTAAGACATTCGCAAGCCACACATTTAGAGGCCATAATGGATGATTTTGATTGGGAACTTGATTGGACTAAGTAATTAATAATTAGTAAAGCAATCTTGGGGTATGTCCGTGAGGGCTTTTCTAGAGATGACCAGACTATAAGGGCTCAGTTTAAGTTAGTGTGCTAATCCACTGGAAGATCCAGAATCAGGAGGCGACTGGGAGATGACTGCGGGTGGCCAGAGTCTAGGCGGAGGAGCAGGTCACTAGGGTGTGGCCGGCCTTGCATCCTCCTGTTAGTGCTCCGCTCTGCTCCCTATCTGGCATGCCTGGTTACTGCAGCACACTCCCCTGCCACTACAGACTAAACCTCAGAACCATGAGAAAAATACAGTCTTCCTCCTTTTTGTGGCTTGTAGGTATTTGATCCTATGAACATGTTCAGAAAGTGCTGTTAGAATCAAGTGGGAAGCCGGGCGGTGGCGGCACACGCCTGTAATCCCAGCACTCGGGAGGCAGAGGCAGGAGGATTTCTGAGTTTGAGGCCAGCCTGGTCTACAGAGTGAGTTCCAGGACAGCCAGGACTACACAGAGAAACCCTGTCTCAGAAAAACAAAAACAAACAAAAGAATCAAATGGGAAAAATGGGAAACTTTTAAACCATTTAAAAGTCAAATAGAAATCACAGAAAGAAAATACTAAACAAGGAAAACATGGCCTAAGAGTAGCCAAGAAATATTTTTACTTATGAATTTTTGTTTATGTGTGAACAAATGAATGCAGCAACCCTGTGGGACTGGCATGCTGCCTTGATCAGGAAGGAGTAACAGGGAGTTGACAGAACTGCTGCTGCTCCCCGCTGCCTGCTTTCTTCCCTCCCTCCCTCCCTCCCTCCCTCCCTCCCTCCTCTCCTCTTCTACAGATTACTATGAGACCAGGTGCGACTTCCTCCCTGCCTCTGTCTCCCGCGTGCTAGGATTGAAGGTGGCTTATCACTACACCCAGCTTGATGTGGCATTTGTGATCTACTGATGACAACGTATATATTATCTTTGTGTTTAAAGGCACCCGGAAGAACATGCTACTCTAGGAGTCATTTGTGTCACTAGCAGACTGTTTTCAACCTCAGAGACCCACTGCTGAACTAAGATGCTAATAACGAAAGGAATTATGCACAAAGTCAGTAAGGACTGAGAACCCAGCAGCTAGCTACACAATGCCACTGAGAGAGAGGGTGACGGAAAGCTTGTTTTTCATTTAACTATTCTGAAAAAAAAAAAAAAAAAGCCTTGTAAGTGATAACAAATAAATATTTTTAAGAATTAACATTATTCATGGTTTGTATGAGCATTATAATTGTCAAAAATGACTTGCAAAGTCAGACCTATGGCAAAAATAATTCATACAAGTGTAACAGAAAGCACCTTAGTTTATTATTTCTGACATTACATGTTTATATAACAATGCTATAGTTGTAGCTACAAAATAGGTGATAAATCTGTACAACTCTTCCCTATTTTAACCTATCTTGACTTCAAGATAAGCCAAATGACCTTTTAAAGCAGAGTTTTGGATCATATGCACTATAAGAACATTTAATATTCATGATCTTGTTCATTTGTAAAGCACTGCAATACTAAAACACTCCACACAAATCTGCAGCTTACGGAGGGGAATGCAAGAGGCGGGAAGGGAAGAGGAAGGCTTTCATCATGGTGTAAAATACCAGTTATCTCTATTAAAGACTATTTTAATTGTTTTTAAAGATTTTATTTTTAACGGAGTGTACGTTATAGGCTTCTGTGTGGGGATGTATGCACAAGCACAAGTTCCCCACGGAGGCCGAAGGCCTCTCAGAGCTGGAGGACAGACAGCTGTGAGCCGCTGAGTCACCTCGGGTGCTCTGCAGAAGACAAGCCACCCATCCCTCCAGCCTCCAAATCTTACGCCTTATGAAGAATTATCCTGTACGGATCTGAGGTCACTGCTCGGTTGTGATACTGGGTTCAACAGCTATTATTAAAGAGATTTCACGTGGAGCCTAGCTATCAAAGAAATGTATTATTAACTATGTTTGGCAAACAGTGGTATTTTTACTTTTAATGTGGTACTTAAATTTTATCTATGTTTTGGCAGATACTCCTGTTTGTGTTAAGTATAAGATTGTATTTTAAAGTTTATAAATTATGAAGCTGGGTATGCTAGTTAGTTTTTGTCTATTAACTTAAAAGGTCACGTGTTATCTAGGAAGAAGAAACTTCAGTTAAGAACATTCCTCCATTAGACTGGCCTGTGGGCATCTTCCTAATTAATGCCCAGCCATTGTTCATGGTGCCCACCCTGGGGCAGGTAGCTCTGAGTTGTATAAAAATGGAGGCTGAGGGCTTGAGAGGTGGCTCAGTGGTTAAGAGCACTGACTTCTCTTCTGGAGGTCCTGAGTTCAACTACCAGCAACCACATGGTGGCTCACAACCATCTGTAATGGAATTTAATGCCCTCTTCTGGTGCGTCTGAAGACACCTCCAGTGTACTCATATAAATAAAATAGATAAATCTTAAAAAAAAAAAAAAAAAAAAAAAAAAAAAGGCAGGCTGAGCAGGCACGGCGAGCAAGCCAGTAAGCTGCATCCCTCTCTGACCGCAGCTCCACTTCCTGCCTCCAGGTCCCTGCATTACCCTACACATGAAATAAAAATACTCTGAAATATAAAGCTGACTACACTATTATGTTAATTCTGATATTAACTTTAAAGTGGCCTGTGTTGCTGGGCCACAGCTGGGCGACAAAGCACTGTGTAGCGTGTGTGAGATCCCAGGTCCAATCTTCTGTACCGCAAAACCAAACATCCATACAGCCGACCCTCCGCCAGAGAGCATGTGTATTTTCCCCTTCTAAAGGGATCATCTTACTTTTACTTGTGTGTCCATCTATGTGAGTATATGCCGTGTGTGCACAGGTACCCATGGAGGTGCTGTAGCTGAGTCCCAGGGGGCTGTGAGCCTGCCGCACACGCTGGGTACTCGACACAGGCCTCTCTGAGAGCAAGCACTGGTGCCCACCCGCTTTTATGGTTTTGATATCAAGTGTTCTCCAAAAAGGCTCACGCTGAGGGTGTGGTTCCCGTCGATGGCACTGTTGTGAGGTTCTGAGAACGTTAGGAGATGGGACAGGTGGGTGACAAGGACCCTTTAGCACACTCTCTTCCTGGTCCTAACTTACTCTCTGCTTCCTGTCCTCTACAAAGTACACACTGCTCCTGTGCGACACGGTTCTACTTCTGCCCAAGTGCACAGGGCTGGGGTGAGGTCATTTTTGAGTTGTGTCAGGGCAGGGATGCAAATTAACCTGAGCAAACGTCGAGGAGCCGAGCTCCACGTCTGAAGACAGCAGCCAGCTGCCCAGCGCTTTCTAGGACGAGGAGGAGAGGACAGAGACAACTAAGAACCGCACACTAGTCATCCTTTCTGAAAAGGCGAGCCTCCTGGGACTCAGTCCTGAGGGCCGCGCCGCCCTGTGCTGAGTTAGACTTACCTTCGCTCCATGCTTATGTAGGACTTCCATGACGTCATTATGAGCTCTTTCCGCTGCAACATGCAAAGGGGTCATGAGACTACGGAAAGGAGAAAAAGGAGAGAGAGCTGTGACTTTTACTGTAACAACTCTTGGTAGTACTAGATGCTGACAGAAGGCTCCTTTTCTTGTGTGGTGTGGTGTGGTGTGGTGTGGTGTGGTGTGGAGTGGTGTAGTGTGAAGTGGTATGGTGTGTGGTGTGGTGTGGTGTGTGGTGGAGTGTGGACTGGTATGTAGTGTGGTGTGGTGTGGTGTGGTGTGGAGTGGTGTGGAGTGGTGTGGAGTGGTGTGGAGTGGTGTGGTATGGTGTGTGGTGTGGTGTGGTGTGGTGTGGTGTAGTATGGAGTGGTGTGTGATGTGTGGTGTGGTGTGGTGTGGTGTGGTGTGGTGTGGAGTGGTGTGGAGTGGTGTGGTGTGGTGTGGTGTGGTGTGGTGTGGAGTGGTGTGGTGTGGAGTGGTGTGGAGTGGTGTGGTATGGTGTGTGGTATGGTGTGGTGTGGTGTGGTGTGGTGTGGTGTGGAGTGGTGTGGAGTGGAGTGGTGTGGAGTGGTATGGTGTGTGGAGTGGTGTGGAGTGGTGTGGTATGGTGTGTAGTGTGGTGTGGTGTGGTGTGGTGTAGTATGGAGTGGTGTGTGATGTGTGGTGTGGTGTGGTGTGGAGTGGAGTGGTGTGGAGTGGTATGGTGTGTGGAGTGGTATGGTGTGGTGTGGCGTGGAGTGGTGTGGTGTGTGGTGTGGTGTGGAGTGGAGTGGTGTGGTATGGTGTGTGGTTTGGTGTGGTGTGGTGTGGTGTGGTGTGGTGTGGTGTGTGGTCTGGTGTGGTGTGTGGTGTGGTGTGATGTGGTGTGGTGTGGTGTGGTGTGTGGTGTGGTGTGGTGTGGTGTGTGGTGTGGTGTGGTGTGGTGTGGTGTGGTGTGGTATGGTGTGTGGTGTAGTGTGTGGTGTGGTATATGGTGTGGGTGTGGGGTGGTGTGGTATGTGGTATGGTGTGGTGTGGCGTGGCGTGGTATGGTATGTGGTGTGGTGTGGTGTGGTGTGGTGTGGGGTGGGGTGGGGTGTGGTGTGGTGTGGTATGTGGTGTGGTATGTGGTGTGGTGTGGTGTGGTGTGGTGTGGTGTGGTGTGGTGTGGTGTGGTGTGTGGTGTGGTATGGTGTGGTGTGGTGTGGTGTGGTGATGTGCCATTGCGTATGCTCACTCAGGCCACCTTAAATAAACTTAGTGAGCCACAGACCACCAGGACAAACATGGCAACAAGAAGACATGAGACCAGGAAAGGGTTTGTTGGGAGGACGGGGCTCCTGGTGGGGGTGGGTAGGCGATAATGCGGTTGTATGACCAAGCTGTGCTCCTTCCGTGTAAGGAGCGGTCAGAGGAGAGAGAGGAAGGGCCGGCGAGCTGTGTGCCCGTACTCACTCCTTGTTCTTTTCGTTGACGCTGGCCCCCTTCCTGAGTAGCAGCTCCGCCACCTGCTTCCGTTTGGGGTGCAAGGAGGCCACGGCACAGTGCTGTAAACCAAGCAGTTCAGTTCAGACAGACTCCTGCTCGGCAGTGCCCCCCCCCCCAACACACACAATGACACAGCACTCAGAGCTACCTGGCACACTGTAATCAGGACATAATGATGCATTTACTCTATGGTCACTATTCCTCTCACACACACAGGGAGTGCAAAGCACATGAAATTATATTCTCAATTAGGCATTTAGAGACTTCATTATCAGTCAGTGTTTCTCCATTACTTCACTGACAGACACACAGAACTGAGGAGGATAAGCAAGCTTGCTCAGGCACTGGTAAGAACATGTGACCTTGAAGGGATGGGAAGGAACTGATATTCTTAGAAACCTTACGTTTTATCCTCCTATTTATGTAATGTCTATGTTTTGCTCCATTTTATATCAATGACTGTATTAACAGTTGAAAAATAAAACTACTCACAACTGAATAAAGTAAATACCCCAGAGCAGAGATCAAGTTTCTTACCATGCTGGGGATTATACTGTGGACTCCTGGCCTAGCACTGTGTAGACTGAGGTTATTTGAACTAGGCTTGGTGGTTTTAAATTTAACGTGGCCCATTTCGGTTTGGTTTATCTTTTAATAGTGTTTTCAGCAGAATGGGCTAAATGACCTTTCTGGGCCATGCAGGCTTAAGAAAGTTAAGTGGAGTATACTTAATAATCTGTAACATAAGACGCACATAGCTTAAGTTCTTAAGTTAGGGGCAGACGCTAACCAGCCCAACATCTGTCCCTTAATATGCTTAATGACCAAAAACTCGGTGATCTTCCTGAAGTGGAGGGAGGGAGAAAAGGACAGCTATAAAGTAATTTACAGTCAGGAACAGAGTTCAGTTTCAACATTTCCTCACGTGAGCATAATCTGTAATTTGAATGCAATTACTCCAAAGAATGATGCAAATATCTATGAAACCATACTTTCTACAGAAAACAGATACAATATTTATCTAGTAAGCACAGCCCAAAGAGAAGATTCTATCAGATCACACTTTGCATTAAAATGAAAGCACTGAGCACAAAATTAATTTGTCACAATAAGCTTGGGTGAACACAAAGATAAAACAAGTCTAAATCACGGCTCAGCAAATATCTAGTCCCTCACCCACAAAGAACCATGACCAAACCGAAGTTAAAAGCCAGTGCAACCAATATTAAAATGCAAATTGCTGGCATTTCAGAGAGCAACGCTACTTCAAGGCTTCTGAAATGAAAAGAATTATTTAATCTTGCACCACTATTTACGGGCCAAGGGACATATGGATATTATCACCTTACCAATGCAGTTT
Organism: Apodemus agrarius; assembly: GCA_964023405.1. Classification (NCBI taxonomy): domain Eukaryota; kingdom Metazoa; phylum Chordata; class Mammalia; order Rodentia; family Muridae; genus Apodemus; species Apodemus agrarius. The sequence goes on from OZ030023.1 coordinate 27,773,093, forward strand.
CATGAGACTGTGGCTGCTTGAAGTTAATGATTTCCAAAGCAAGTGTTTTTTTAACTTTGGCCAGGTCTGCTTCTCTGGCGGCTTGCAGTAAAGAATGGCCTTTAAATTCATCTGCAGGAAGAAACAATTGTTGACATGTAGTTTTGCAAGTTATAATCAACTCTGAAGGTACGGTGTTCACTCCTGCAGTGAGTGCCAGCACCTGGAAGGCTGAAGCAGGACGCTTACAGAGTGGGGCCGGACCGACCTACAAAGGGACCTGAGACAGGCTTGTGTGAGGCTCTCTCAAAAAAACCCACTAAGAACACAAATCAGAAAAAACTTAAGTGGAAATTATTCATTTTGCATATATATCTATTTTAGTTAAAATAGTAATATAAAATAGTGATAACAAGGAATGCATGAGAAAGTTTTGAAATATAAATGCTCTGAAACAAGACCTCCACACTCTCAGAGCTGACAGTTTTGAAAGAGCGTATCTACCTGTTCACCAAAAGCAAGTCAGCTAACGCGCAGGCGCGCTCTGCGCCCTCACCACACAGCCCTCCACACAGCCGGAGAAGAGGCAGGCCGGGCCCGCTTCTTACTCTGCTCTGGTTTTGCTCCGAACTAAACATAAGTCATGGAACAAAAAAAAACTACATTTAGAGAAACAGTCAAAATATTAATCGCGCTTAACAGAACTGAAGTGTTTGAGAACCACCAGAATTTGGCTTTTTCCACTGAACAATACTACCTAAGTAAGAATAATCTTCAATTTTTATTTTCTATTTTACAAATTTGGTTGTGTTCTACAGAATTTTATTAACAAGGCACTGAGAACTGCTGTGCTAACACACGAATGAAATCTGACAGTACACATCGCCGTCTAGCTGTTTCATGTTCGGACGCCTGCATCGGCGAGGCGCTGTGCTGGTTGTTCCTCCCTGTGAGCCCCCAGCACACTCCCCTCCTGGAGACCATGCACGTGCACAGCGTGCCTCTCAACTGCGGGCACCACTGAAGCCACAGTTTAGACTCTCGGCTATGCCTCCCTCGTCTCCCCACTGGATACTTGCAGTTAGGATCACAGCACTTGTAACGAGCCTGGCACCAGTGCAGTCTTGGGGCAGAGTTTGGCACATATTAGGTTCTAAATAAATATTTGTTTTCAAGTCAATATCTGTATGCTAAGTTGTGGTTAGTTTAGGAAATGAACCATTTCTAATGACTTTTTATTGAACATTTTTAAAAGTATGTGTGTGTGTAATATGTGACTACAAATATGTGTCTACCACAGGATATGTGTAGAGGTCAGAGTTGGTTTTCTCCATCTACAGTAGTTTCTGAGGAATCAAATTCACTCCATCAGGTTTGTGTGCTGAATGCTTTCACTGGCTAAGCTTTCTTGTATCCCAATTTCTGTTTATTTTTTAAACTAATTTTTCATTGTGAGATTTTAAAACTTCTGGAACAAAACACAGGGGTAACTGAGATGGTGAAGTTAATAGTAAATACCAATGACAAAATATGATGTTTTGATTTAGTGTTAAACGCAGGAGAGCTAATAAAGCCAGGGAATTATAGGCAGACACATGTACAGAACAGGATCCTGACAACTGCAAAGGGGCAGGTGCATTCAGAAGTGGGCCAGCAAACTGAAGGGCCGTGCTGGAGCGAGCGGCTGGGAGGCATTTAAGCTGAAGGCAGACAGACCCACAGTTGCCAACAACAGCACATGGGTGGTGGGAACCAGGCAGTCTGCACAAGGCAGAAGCAGTCTTAACTGACAGATCACCTCCCCAGTCCTATGGGTTGTTTTTAGAACCTTAAAGACACTGTATGGTTTAAAAGATGTTAAAACTACAAATGACACTAACCCTAAAACCTGAAATTTTCATATTTATGAAATATCTAAAAGTTTGCTTTTCTAAATGTATCTTAAAATAAGAATGAAATTCAGACAACCTCATTATTTGGCTTTATAAAAAATACATAAAAACAAGAAAGGGGTAAGTATGCAGAATGATGTAGTTGTAATGATAGCATAATGTAAGCATTATTTTTGTTTCCTGTTCTCTCTCTCTCTCTCTCTCTCTCTCTCTCTCTCTCTCTCTCTCTCTCTCTCTCTCTCTGTGTGTGTGTGTATGTGTGTGTGTATACACCTATGTGTATGGAGGCCAGACGAAGTGTCCTGACCCTCTGAGGTAGGGATCCTCCCTGAACTAGGCCGGCAGCCAGCCAGCTGCAGAGACCTCCCTGTCTCCTTCCCTCCTCCCAGCCTGGCCATTACAGGCACATGAAGAACACGCCCGGCTGGTCATATGAGGGCTGGGATCAAAATTCAGTTCCTTGTGAATGCACAGCAAGCACTCTTAACCACGGAACCATTTCTCAAGCCTCCTATATAATTTTCTTCAAAAATCTTCTGAAATTGACCATCAGCTACAAAGCAGTAATCACTGACTGACACTGAAAGCTGCAGCTAGAGAAGCTTTAAATCCTTCCTTTCTCGGAACTCTTGGCAGCATCTGATTTTTAAAAAGCCTCCACTGAGAAGGTTAACAACAGCTAAGGAACTGCTCCCTATATAAAGCTACACACATTTATGTAAACACTAAGGTCTACAAGGGACTAAGACAACCTAATAAAACAAAAATGTTAAGACTTCTGATAAGATGGTTGAGAGCAGGGTAAGGGGACAGTGATGACCCGGGGACAAACATGAGTGGGCCATTATATAAAGTAAAGAAAGGACACGAGAAACCAGGGCCGTGCTTCTGAGGAGAGCGGCACTCCCCTGGCTGCAGCCGCTCACAGAAGCACGGCTCTAGGCTGGCCTTAGATGGAGACCTGACGCAGAGACCTCACATGAGGTCCCAGGGACAGCGCAGGTCGCTTTTGCTTTCCCCTACAAACATACATGGCTCTAGGGAGCTCTAGGGAGTCTCCATCTGGAGGTGGACAGTCAGTGCTCAGCACCACCTTCTGTCACCACTGCTACAAGAATAGACGTCTAGGAGCCCAGGGACTTTCCTTTGATCTGAATATTACTACTGTACGACTATGGTTCATCACACAGGAAAATACTCAGTAAATGGTTGTTGATGGACGGCCTTGTCCTTGGCTGTCAGGAAAACAAAACACAATATAGGAAAAGAAACCAAACCACACAGAAACAAAACCAGAAAACAAAACAGCAAAACACCAGGAGCCTTGACACATGAATTAGAATTGGACTTAAAAGTGTGTGTGTGTGTGTGTGTGTGTGTGTGTGTGTGTGTGTAGGGGGGGAGTATGTATGGCATATGTGTGTGTTCAAGGCTTCTGTGGAACACAGGAAGCAAGCATATGATTAGAAATGAACATGATAAATCAGCACACATGTAAGAGGGAGGATATGGTCTGGTGAGGAAACAACCTGGGCAATGAAGCCCAGCCGAGGTGTCCCCCACATCCCCCCACACTGCTCCCGACGCCGGCCCCTGTATCTGGGCTCGGGATACAGGTACTCACATGTCAGTCTCTCCCGGAGCTCAGGGGTTGGAGCCATGTCGACGGCGCTCTTGCCATGACAGTTGACCAAGGTTGGGTCGGCACCATGACTGAGTAACAAAGAGCAGACTTCCACGCGGTTCTTGGAAGCAGCTTCATGCAGTGGTGTGAACTGCCATAGGTCCATAGCGTTCACGCAGGCTCCATGCTGCAATAGGGAAAGTCTGACGTTAGTAACTGATTCCATGAGGGAGAGCAAACTCAGAAAACGCAGGCCACCGAACATTTCAGCAATCATTTTTGGAATTGTTTTAAATTCAGCATTTAAAAAGCAGTTTAAGTTGAATGTTACTATTCAGTATTTTGGATTTCTCTTACCTTTAGCAGCAGTTCTGTGACCTCATAGTGTCCGTATGAGCATGCATTATGAAGAGGAACAAGTCCGCTGGACAAAGAGAAAAATGAAAACACTGAAATTTCAAACACAGCCATTTGGCTGTGAAGTACTTTAAAAAAAAATTCCATCAAGTTCTATTTTTTAAAAGCATTTTAAGAATTTATGGAAAGAACTCAAACCACAGCTTATATCCACATATTTAGCATGTATCTTGTGGTCTTTAAATAGGATCCATAAAAATAAAATACTATTGTCAGAAAAAGAATTAAAGGAAAGACCAACACACTAATAAACAAGTTATTAACATGTAACAGGCTCGCTAACTGGCAGTACTATTTTAATCCACTTTCACAATACTTTCAGTGTAAATATCCAAAGTTGTTATACCTTCCCGATCAGAACACCCTTCCTAAGTGAGGCTCAAAGCCACTCACTCTCTTCTGCTGCGTGCGTGCGTGCGTGCGTGCGTGCGTGCGTGCGTGCATGCCTTGATGACTGGCCATGTACACACATCTGGTTTTGGACGTGCATTAGGATGCAGGCGGACAAGGACACTGGGCACCTGCGCCCTATGCGATCAGGACGCACCATTCACAGGAGGCACAAGACTTGACAGGCAAGACAGGCAGTGTGGAAAAGGGTAGATCAGGATTGGATGGAGTCTCTTTCTTATAATTGTCTCAGGTACAGAGTTGTTCTTTGTGCTTCCTCACAGAAGTGTGAGCTGAAGGAAAGCTCTCCGTCTGGGGTGTTGCTTCTTTATGCTGTCCATCACGGAGGCCTGACATAGCCTGCTTCACCTGGGCAGGGCAGCGATCCTGCAGACCCTGAGGTCAGAGGCCGGGCAATGTGAGCTAGTCAGACAGGCCCAAGAACAAGTGCTCACAGACCACTGGAAACCGGGGAAAAAGCTCCCCATATTTATCAATTCATAACGATTTCCTATCCATTCCTTCCTGTATTAATGTTTATAAAGACCATCTATATTAAATTAACTTAAATGGATTAAAAATAACTAAATTAAACAATTGTTTATAAATTACTATAGCTTATTAATATGAGGAGATTCTTTTAATTGCTACTATACTAGATTATCACATTTTTCAGTATTTTTAAATCTTCCTAAAATGCAATTTAAAAGATGAAAATGATTATGACTGGGAAAAATAATTTCGAAGAGAATTGCAATAAGATTAAATTGGTGCAGCAGATGATTGTGAGAAGTCTACAGTAGGTACCTGAGAGCTTTAGTAACTATTACTGTTTTATGTGTATGGGTGTCATGCTTACATGTATGTCTGCACCGCATGTTTATGTACCTGGTGCCCAGAGTCCAGGAGAGGGCACTGAATCCTGTGAACCAAGAGTTAGACCTAGGTGTGAGCTGCCAGGTGTGCGCTAGGAACCAAACCCTGTCTTCAGGAATTGAAGCAGTGCTCTTCACCACTGAGTCATCTCTCCAGCCCCATGTGAACATTCTCAGTGAATGGGTAATATGACCTTCTCTGGAGTTAAAACTTTCAGGCTATCAAATGAAGAAAACAGCATAATTCTCTCCCTCCCCGTGGGCTCTGTAAAAGGCACCAATGGTGGCGGCACCTACCCTTTGTCTTTCGCGTGGACATCGGCACCATGCTGTAGAAGCAGCTGGACGATGCGAACTCTGTTGTAGCCTGCTGCCAGATGTAATGGAGTAGACTGAAAAGACAAAGCGAAGCTGTCACCTCTTCAGGTTTATAAAAAAGAGATGGCCTTTGGTCTCCACGAAGCTTATAACTACACAGGGGACAGGGACACTTCCCTTTCCTGGAAAAAGAAGTCTATCTCCAATGTCATTGCAATGGCTTGATTCTGCTTTGTCCACATCAAACAAAACTCATGTCACCTATGTAACAGTGTCCAGGTATCAGGGCCTGCTTTCCTCCGAGAAGAGTTAGGGCTCTGGAAGCACTGGGCTGATATCACAAAAAGCAAGCCTCTCTTGCTTCTCTCCCCAGGCGATCTCTCCTCCCTTCTCTCTGCTGTGACGCAGCAAGGGGCCCTTGCCTGATGCTGGCCGCAAGCCATCTGCACCTTCCAGGATTATGCACCAAGCAGTTTTCTTTATCCATCCCTCAGCATCAGTTTAGGAGCACAGAACAGGCTAACAGACCTCATCTGTGTCCCTTATTGGTCTTCACGGCCTTCAATAATCAAGCCTTGTTGCTTTTCTCTTCTTTCCAGCACGAACCATTCTTATTATGCTAACTTAAGATTATGCAAGAGCCATCCATACCCATGAACAGGAAACATAATAATCTAACTTTCAAACTTTAATGGAAAAGACTAACAAGGATCCCTGAAGAGCTATCTGAAGATGTTTTAGTGGGAACCAAAAAGACAACACACTTTATCCATTCCCCATGACTTCTGGCAGGAAGGCAGACCTATACTGCTCCACTGGATGCCCTGGTGTCCACTGCTTGTGAATGGGGAATCTCCCCCAGACACGGAACTGCCATACACAGGCCAGTAAGCCACTAAGCTGTTACCTGGCAAACCTAACATCTAGTATTTAATTAAAAGGTGGTAATTTAATTGACTATGAGCAAAAAAAGATTTTCTTTTTTATAATGCCAAACTTTGTTCACAGTTGATTCAGTACTTTGCATTTCCAAAAATGAACAAATCTCAAAATGAATGACAATATATATAATAATATAAGCAGTCAAATATAAGAAAGACCAACTTCCTAGTTTTTAGATTTTTAAGAATTCCTTGAGTAATATTATTTATTATGCCTCAATGTGGTAATATGAATTGCTGAAATGTTTATATATCTCAGATAAATAAGGATGTTTTGTGATTGATCAGGTTAGAAATGAGAAGGGGTTTGCACGTGTCATGGTGTCATTGATGACACTCCTTGAATACAGACGGCATCATTTTCATCGGCAGGGACCTGGATGACGGACGCAGAGAGCGAGCGAGCGAGCGAGCAAGCGAGCACGGGCACACGGGCATTCCCTCTGTCTAAGCTGTGCGAGTGACCAGCCGCTTCACGGCGCCACCAGCCTGACTTCAGAACGATGGACTGTACCCTGGAACTGAGAGCTGGATCAAGCCCTTTCTCCCCTCTGCTGAACCTGTCTTATCACAGTGATGACAAGTGAAACTAAGACGGTGAATCTGCCTATAATTTTGTGTAAAAGATTTAAAATGACATTTCAACATGGGTATGTGTGATAGTTGGTATATTTCCCAGGGAAACCCACAACTGCAAAGCTATAATGGAAGTCATCAGAGAGCTGTTTATAATACACATATACTGCTTTTATTTCCTTTAAGATGAAGATTTAGTGAGGCCTATATCAAGTCCTCTGGAGTTTTCCAAGCACCGCTGACCAACTTGTTTTGCTCTGTTCAGGACTCTCCTGGCTCCAACTCACTGTTGCCATCAGGGTGCCAGGCAGATTTGATACTGGTCAAATTTCTTAGTGGCTAGAGAGCAGTGATTTTCAACTGGGGGTGGGGGTGGGGGTGGGGGTGGGGGTATGGAATGACCCTTTCTCGGGAATCCTGGATAACAGATATTTACAGTATGCTTCACAGCAATAGCAAAATTACAGTTATGAAATAATAACAAAAATAATTTTATGGTTGGGGGTCACAGCATGAAAACCGTATTAAATGGCTGCATGATTAAGGTTGAGAACCCAAAGCCACAAAGTGTGTGTGTGTGTGTGTGTGTGTGTGTGTGTGTGCGCTCACTCGTGTGTATCCTTAAATGCACGTGTGTTCCAAATAAGACCTATTACTTTAGTACAGTAAGGACACTACTTATTAAGACTTAATTCAAGATAACGAAGGCTGCCCATTGTGTCATCTACTGTGTTATTTCTTCCAAAGACTCAAGCACAGTCTTTCTTGGCTCCATATATCCCACAATATAAGATATTGTTTGAATTCTTACTCCAGATTCTTTCTCTACCGTTTCAACTACAAAATGAGTTTGTAAAATAAAGTTTCACAATTTTTTCAACAAATATGAAATCTTTGCTTCACTAAAAACAAGTTAAAGAAATATAAAATATCCATGCACTTGTTTCCCCCTTTTTAATAATCACCTAATTAAGGAGACATTGTTCCACGGGCTTCTGTCATCTCTTTCGACCCTTCCACCCCTGAAAGTATTCTCCAGCAAATTCCAGACGCTGACGGTCCCCCTTTACACATTCCACAGATGTCTCTGGACCTTATAGCATTTCCCTTTCAGACTTGAGTTATGATCAAATCTAACAAAATGGATCTCATAATCTAATGTTGAGGTCAATATTCATATTTTATGGTTGTTTATGTAAAATTGGTTTGCAAGAATCAAGATTAATATAATTAGTTATTGTGTCTTATAAATTTCTCAAATGAAAACCAGTCTTTATGCACCCTGATTTCTGCTGTTAAAACACTGCCCTACTGAAGAAAAGGTCTCTGTCTCCTTCCTAAAGTAGCTTGCGGCTACATCAGTGTTACTTATAAACTGGAACTAAGCTTTCCTCCTTCAAACAAACTTTTTAACACCATTTCTCACCTATTCCTATACAGTTTACAGAAGCCCAGCAGCTTTTTCTTTCTTTTTTTTTTTTTTTTTTTTTGAGATTTATTTATTATATGTAAGTACACTGTTGTTGTCTTCAGACACCACAGCGGGTGGTTGTGAGCCACCATGTGGTTGCTGGGATTTGAACTCAGGACCTTCGGAAGAGCAGTCAGTGCTCTTAACCGCCGAGCCATCTCTCCAGCCCCCAGCAGCTTTTTCTTAAGGCTTAGCATTTACTATCAGTTTGCAAGAATACTTCTATCAATCTATGAGTGAATGTAGATATTATCTTTAAACTGTGTCTCAGAAAATATATATATACATGTAAACAAATACAAAGCCTGAAATCTAACTTTTTTTGGCCTATTAATAAATTCCAGCCTTTAAGGTCTGCCTTAAAAAACATTCACATATGTTATTTCCTCAACTTTCGCTGGTCTCAAATTATCACTTTCTTTATACTAATCATTTTCTCCAGAATAGAATCCTTATTAAATGTGTAGATTAATATTTTCTGTCCAAAAATTCAAGCAGTGCAGAAAACAAAACATAAGCAGTTGTGCTTACTTAGCAGCCCAGCCCCTTTCCCAGGGGCAAATTCCCTCGAGTCTGTTGTCACATGAATAGGACTGATATTCTTCTGAGACTCGATGTTTTCTTCCTGCCCCTGTTATCACAGAAGTCTGTCTTACTCTTTGAATTGGCTGTATAGTATGTCTATTGTGTGGCTGTTCCGTAATTATTTACTCACTGCCTATAAATGAGTATTTAAGTATTTCAATTCTTGCTCTATTTTATTAAAGTATATCTCATTTGGATCTATTATTTGCTTAAAACAGATCAGTGTTTTTTCTGCTACAAATAAAAGACTACATCAGCCATTAAATCAAGATTCCTAGGCAAACACAACAAACAGAATCAGAACTTTATTAAATTTCTATCAACAGAGACATGATTAATCTGCTATGATGGAAAGCTTTAAGAAGCTCTTTGAGATACTGATATTTAGATGAGAATCTAAACAAATTAAAAGCCAGAAAATCAATACGGGCATGCATCCCTGGAAATAAGTACATCTCCTTGCTGAGCGCTGTCTTTTAAGTAGTAATTATGAAGATCAGCATATCTGAAGTTTCTTAATACTTACAGACAACCACAAAGAATGTTACAATGTACATGTGTAGTAACATGTTGCGTGTGTATCATAAGCACATAAGTATCGGGTCAAATCAACTATGATTACTACCACAGGACAAACGAAGCAGCCAGGGAACAGGAACAGGAACAGGAGAGGCGACACCACGCTCACTCTGCACTCTCTCTCTCCCACTGACTAGCAGCTCAGAGTCACAAAGCATCTTCAGAAATGGACAGCTATGACTGAGTGGCAAGTTCGTATTTGTGACAAGAAGCGCTCAGACTCTAGGTCACTGCAATGAAGTCCAGCAACAGTGAGGGCATCCAGAACCGATGGTCTTCTCAGTGACACAAGCTGCCTAGAGACCCCAGGACGAGGAGGAGTAAGGCACCTGCACACGGCAGCAGGCTTTACTCTACTTCCTTCGCCAGGATCCTCGGAAACACGGACACTTGCTTGCTTCTTGAAGCAAGTGCCTCCAATTGTGTCAACTACTTACAGAACATAGCTATTCCCTGGGTGGTCAGGATCTCTTCTTAGATCCCTCAAACAGATGCTGAATCCAGATCAAACTGAGCCTTCAGACAGGAAGAGCTCTTTTCAAAGAATTCATTTAAGTGCAATGGTTTTATTCCTTGAGAAGGTCCCAACTGTACTGAGACTAGATCAGCTGTCACTTAAGGCCTCTTCCTAGTGAGTGTAAGTGAATTCAGATGGGCTACATGACTGGGTGACTGGTAGTTTACAGCCTCAGAGAGTATATTCTTCCAAAGTGACATAGACTCATCTTTAGGAAAGAATACAAATATATGAATTCAAAGTTATAGGACTATGAGATACTTTATAAAATGTGTATTCGACATTTCAACTACCTTAGATTCAAAGTGTGCTCTGGGAGCATGAGGCGGGCAAGTTCAAGACCACCCTAAGTAACTTAGCCAGACTCCCATCTCAAAATAGAGTGGGCTGGGATGCATTGCTGAGGTGAAGCACCCACCTAGCACGGAGAAAGCCCTAGACTCAAACTCCAGAAATGCTGGAAAGGTAATTTTTAAAGTATTTTTAAGGTGAAGATATAAAAATTATTTTACACGTATGAATTATGAAGATGGAGATAAAAGAGTAGAGAAGAACGAGAATTCGCAGGCTATCTTGTGGGACATGGAGCTCTAAATGCTGACTTCATGCTCCTGTGACTTAACATCCTCCCTGTGGAAATTCCAAGGAGAACAACCAGCAATCAGCTTGAGTTTCTCTCTTTAACCTTAGAGACCAGCATCAGCCATAGAGGCCAAATACTATAACAGAAACGTTTTTCTAGCACCTTCTTTAATGGAGGAGAAAACAGAAACGCTCAAGTCTTCTCAAGCTACAGCTCAAGCTTTTCAGTGCTTAGTGACAAACAGCTGGGAAAGGAGGCTTAGCACTCTGAGGTACAGAGATACTTTGTGTACTAGGGAGAAAAATCTACACAGCCCCGGAACAAACATAACTCCCTTTTTACTCTTCATGTTGTGAATGGATAACTGTTGTGTTAGGTGGACCCTTTTCCCTTCCCAGGGGTGCTAGGAACCAAACTAACGGTGTTACACATGCATACCAGACAAGTGCTGCACCAATGAACCATGGCCTCAGCCGTGTGTATGTTCTTGAGAGTAATATTTGCAATGTTAGGTATTCATACCCTAAGGATCAAAGTTCTGAGAGAGAGAGAGAGCGAGAGAGAGCGAGAGAGAGCGAGAGAGAGCGAGAGAGAGAGAGAGAGAGTGTGTGTGTGTGTGTGTGTGTGTGTACACGCGCGCAGCAGTGAAGAGTGCTTGCTGCTCTTCAGGAACCCCAGCTCAGTTCCCAGCAGCACACCAGTGGCTCAGAGCTTCCTTTACCCCCAGCTCCTGGGATCCATGCCCTCTCTGGCCTCCAAGGGTACCGTCATGCACATGGCAAAAGTATACACACACATAAGACTAAAAATAAATCTTATAAAAAGTTTGAAACATTGAATTAACAACAGACAACTTGTTTTTAAAAAGATAAGTTTAAGTTGCAATTACTGGTGATCGGTGAGGAAACAGAAGGACTAACTGTGTAGGTAGTCATTACTGGTGATCTCTGTGGACACCAATCTTTTTTTTTCCTTTTATACTATCTATGCAGGTAGCTGTGCATGTAGATCCCGGACACTGGGCGCTTCTCTGAGCTGCTGTGAAGGTGTGAAGACCTAGGCCTCTAGCACAGTGGCAACATCCTTGCTCTTCTGGGATCTGCCGTGATGAATGCAGAAGTGTAAGGGTATCAGAGGAAGAGCCCCACCCCACCCCACCCCCCGGTGTCCCCACTCATAGCCCTCCTGCCCGCTGCCAACAGGCTCTGGACTCCCTACAAGGCAGTTTATTTTCTCTGGTGGTTTTATGGTATGCAAGAGTAGTATATTGTATTGCAATATAAAAATTAAGTCAGAGTTACAAAAGGAAAATGATGGCTTTTGAATTAACGTGCGTCTAAACTTTAGTCTGCACACTGAATCACACATTTTAACTGTTTATATATATTATAGTTTTAGTCTTACTACCAGTGTCATTCTTAAATCAGAAACACATTTTTAACTAGTTACTGAAAATATCCCTTTAAAAGGTGCATTATAGATATTTTCTATACTTTCAGAAACTTTCATTTTAACTGAACTGAATCATTGAAAGTATGAATATTCATGCAAAAACCAGTAGAAGGCTTTTTCAAAACGTAAATTCTTTGAGTAAAATAGGCCCAGATGTAATGCTGACTACCTGCAAACCCCTATAAACTCCTACGTTGAAGCCCACTCCCAAAGTGGCAGAGAGTACTAAGGCTTCACGTCACAGGCTCCTGTGGAGGCATGCGTGCCCTAGAGAGACAAGCCCCTGCCTTCAGTCTAGCAACATTATATTCATCATGCAATGTTGAATGATTTGTCAAGGCAGGAGAGGAAACCCTTTCAACTTAGACTCTAATGATCTGCAGGGCAGCTGTTGAAGCAGCACTTTTGAGCACAACTTCTAAATGAAACTGTGATGATGACTCCCAGGCCAGCGACTGGCATCACTGCACCGCATGGAGGTGGATGGCTGTAGACACAGCGGGAGGACAGCACTCAGAGCTTACCAGCTTCCTCCAACACTCCGTCCCCTCCCACTAAAAATTATTTTCTTAGAGAACTTGCATAGTTGACAGTTACTAATAACACCATAGAAAGGTTGCATTTGACAAAAGAGATCATTTCAGTAAAAGTAATTCTCTATAGAAAATTAAAAAAGCATTTCCAAACACTTATTGTTACTGAAATGAATATACACAAGCTTGAAGATTTTATATACTGTATCCTAACAGAAACATGCAGGAAAAATTTGCTTTAAGGGATTTGTGGTGAGGTACACAGCTCAGCAAGAGCCGCCCTACAGGAGTGCTTTGCTGAGATGCCCAATTAGCCTGCAGGACTTGAAGAGTTCCCTGATGCAGGCTTAGTGAGTTCTGACCTTCCCTGATCCCAAACAGCATCTCACCCATGAGCCACAGAACTGGAGATCTGGAAAATGGCATGACCTTTATCTACTAAGATGTGGCAAGAATGAGGATGACAACAGAAGGCAGTAAGGGCGGAGAAGCCACGTTCACGTCCCTAGACAACACTCACACCTTCAGACAGTGGAAGAGGGCTGACATAACTGTTTCCAGAATCCATACTGTCTCAGTTACCATGACCAACAAGCAAGTTGGTGAGGAAACATACTCTGAAACACTCCCAGAAAGACTTTACCTCAGTGATGCTGGGTTTTTCTTAATCACTGCTAATTTCTTAGCTCCAGGCGATCAGCAAAGCCAAGTCTTGTTAGTAGTTCTAGTATCTTGTTAATCACAGCTGATTCTTCAGTCCAAGCCAACCAGATCCATAGATTTTTTTTTGTTTGTTTTGTTTTGTTTTGAGACAGGGTTTCTCTGTCTCTTTCTGGCTTTCTGGAATCTCTGGCTGTCCTGGAACTCACTCTGTAGACCAGGCTGGCCTCGAACTCAGAAATCCGCCTGCGAATCTTAATTCACAATAACAAAGGGCCCTGACAGTCTTTAAACTTCCCAAGCCACACCTCTACCCTCGGCTTTGCTCAACAATCTTATCTTCCAAGACCCCAGAGCGCATCCCACAGAGCTCTTCACACTCAATGGCTCTTCCAGCTCAAAGTTCAAAAGTCCTTCTACAATCCCCCCCAAAACACTGCCAGGTCTGTCACAGCAATACCCCACTACACTGGTATCACTTTGTCTTAGGGTTTCATTTGCTGCAATAAAAACACCATGACCAAAAAGCAAGTCAGGGAGGAAAGGGTGTATTTGGGCGACCCTTCCACACTGCTGTTCATCACTGGAAAAAGTCAGGACAGGAACTCAAGCAGGGCTGGACCGAGGGGGGAGGAGCTGATGCAGAGGCCGGCCATGGAGTGGTGCTGCTAACTGGCTGCTTCCCACTGCTTGCCAGGACCCACCAACCTAGGCATAGACCTTCTCCATGATCACTAATTGAGAAAATACATTACAGCTGCACTCACAGAGGCACTCCTCAGCTGAGCTCCTTCCTCACCGATGACTCAAGCTAGTGCCATGGGGACACACAAACCAGCCAGTACGCCACATAATTTCTACCCACTGCAAAACTACAGACTCTTAAGCAATCCATCTTGGTATTACTGGCAACAGCTAAAATATAAATAACAAAATATATTACAAGTTTGGGATGTTAAAACTGAAAGTATACATAGATCAAATCCTTTACTGTTTGAGCTGAAAAAAAATGGGACCTCAAAAATATATTAAAACTTGATATGACCATATAACTGATAACAGATCTGGTCACCTAGCTTTAAGTCTTTATTTTCCCCATAATACCATGACCTTAAAAATGTACACGAAGTTGTTTTTTGTTTTTTTGCCAAGAAGGGAAAAATACTGTAAGACACAATTCAAAACAGATGAACGTATCTTAAGAAATGAATAGAGCCGCGCGTGGTGGCGGACGCCTGTAATCCCAGCACTTGAGAGGCAGAAGCAGGAGGATTTCTGAGTTCAAGGCCAGCCTGGTCTACAGAGTGAGTTCCAGGACAGCCAGGGCTACACAGAGAAACCCTGTCTCGAAAAACCAAAAAAAAAAAAAAAAAGAAAAGAAATGAATATATCTTGGTGGTATTTTTAAATGCTCAAGCCTTCCAGATGGCTGTGAACAGGTAATTCTCAGCAGTCATCTGAAAGAAGCTTAACCTAAATAGGGAAGGAAAAAAAAAGCACAGTTTTCTTCTAGTTAGGTATTCCAGATCTACTCCTTTGAAATGAAGCAGCCGACAGCAGTGTTGCCCCGGTAGCTCTGTGCTCTGCAGCACAAGCAAGGGCACTGGGATGAATGGTGATGTCACCTGGAGATGGGACAGTAACATCTTTGAGGCCTGGTCAACTCCAACTGCTTCCAAGCTTGTCTGGGAACTCAAGCGTTTCACTTGGATCTCTTCTTGTACCTGTTACAATTCTTCATGGCAGCTGAATTCTAAGAAAGGGAATTCCAAAAACCAGCAGCCAGGCTATCCCAGGGCTTTCCTAAACAGACCCCATTTCCTCTTTATTGTATCGATCAAAGTAGACCCCAGGTAAGATCAAAGTCAACATGGGAGAAAAACAAAGGTCTGGGTAAGAGAGATAGGTCATTGATGGGCTTCAAAGTCATACTATGCCAAACAATGCATGCATAAAATCCTGCTACCTTGTACGCCATGGTATATATGAGGGAGGGAAGGGACTGTTGGTGGAGAATGTACAGCAGGACAAATGCATACAACCCCAAATTTAAAAATCAGATTAAAAAAAAGTAATTACACTAATTCTTTCCTCTGTGCTTTACTCAATGTCTTAGTCAAGGTTTCTATTCCTGCACAAACATCATGACCAAGAAGCAAGCTGGGGAGGAAAGGGTTTATTCAGCTTACACTTCCACGCTGCTGTTCATCACTAAAGGAGGTCAGGACTGGAACTCAAACAGGTCAGGAAGCAGGAGCTGATGCAGAGGCCACGGAGTGATGTTCCTTACTGGCTTGCTTCCCCTGGCTTGCTCAGCTTGCTCTCTTATAGAACCCAAGACTATCAGCCCAGGGATGGCACCTCCCATAAGGGCCCTCCCTGCTTGATCACTAATTGAGAAAATGCCCCACATCTGGATCTCAAGGAGGCACTCCCCAAATGAAGCTCCTTTCTCTGTGATAACTCCAGCCTGTGTCAAGTTGACACACAAAACCAGCCAGTACACTCAACATACTTTATGAAATTCAAATCAACATTAACATAATGGCATTATATCCAGCCATATATTAATTTTTAATATCCAAGTATATTCAAAAACTTCAAAAATTTACCAAAGGAGTAGAGATTTGATAATCTGTGGTTAGGGTATAGGCTCAAACTGTCCCATGTACTTGACCCACATTATTTCACTTAACCCTCTCTAATGTGTTGTGCACAGGAAACAAATGACATTATGATTAAGTGGGAAACTCCAGGGACACTGTGGAAATGAAGACCCAAGGACATAAGCCAATCTTCCCAGTCTTATAGTCTATTCCCTCTGCCAACTTTATCATACGTTTTCTTCATGGTGTTTTCAAGGCATAATATTAAATTCTACATTGGGGGCTCAGTGGTTAAGAGCACCGGCTACTCTTACAGAGGATCTGGATTCAATTCCCAGCACCTACACTGTAGCTCACAACTGTCTTGTGGCTCCAGTTCCAGGGGTCATTACACAGACATACCTTCAGGCAAAACAGGTATGCACATAAACAAAATGCACATAAAACAAAAATAAAAATTTAAAAATTCTACATTGTTTCTCATTGATCTACATATAAAATAGTTTTTAAAGGTTTATTTCACTTTTATTTGTGTGTTTGTTAGTCTGTATGAGCATATATATATATATATAACATCTATGTGGTATTTGTGGAGACCAGAAGAGGGCATTAGTTTCCCTAGAACTCAAGTTACAGGTGCTTGTGAGCCACCGTGTGGATGCTGGGAACCAAACCCAGGTCACGAGTATGGGTCTCTCTCTCTCTCTCTCTCTCTCTCTCTCTCTCTCTCTCTCTCTCTCTCTGTGTGTGTGTGTGTGTGTGTGTGTGTGTGTGTGTGTGGTTGGGGGGAAGGCACAAGATGCTTGTGAGCTGTAGCAATGGGCAGTGAACATCTCAGTGTGGGTGCTGGGAAGCACTCTAGTCTTCTCTAAGAAGTTATGTGCTCTTAGACACTGAACTACCTCTCCAGCCCACAGTTCTTCTCAATGGCTCTACCTTTCTATTTCCAGGGCCTCAGTCATTATTTGTTACAGAAGCAAATATTTCCAGTTGCATCTGACATGAAAGACAATTCAGTTGTTTAATTTTATTCTGGACCCCCAATTACATGTTTGGAAATTTATGGATTCTTACAACCATCTAAATACTAATGTCATAAAAAGTCCAGAAAAAAACTCTCCCTCACTCTATGCTTTGTAACCACCACACCAAAAGGAGCATTAAACCTTTTTAGTGCATCAATTTCAACATCACTGATAACATCTCACTCATTCTATCACTATTTATTTCTATCCTATGATATTAAGAAATGCAATGCGCATGGTAGGTACTAAGTTTCTGTTGAGTGAATACATAGAAGAAACAAGAAAAGTGAAATCCCAAGAATTATAGTAAACTATTTTTTAAAAGACTAATTTACTAATTTGTCTATGGGTGTTTTGTCTGCATGTACATTTGCAGACCAGAAGAGGGCATCAGATCCCATGGGGCTACAGTTATATGGTCATGAGCCACCGGTTCTGGGAATTGAACTCAGGGCCTCTGAAAGAGCAGCCTAACTGCTGAGCCATCTCTCCAGCCCCCAATATTAAAGTATTTTTAAAACATCAAATATCTGGTGTTTTCTTTATGTGACATTATTCTGACTCAGAAACGCATACTGTAATCCCAACTGCACCCATTTTTGTTATGTATAAAGACAGAAATAATTCAGAAAATGTTTTGAAAGGATTTGTTTAAAGTTCAAAAGGCAAAGAGCACAGACTAAACCAAAAGAACTACCTGGATTGAATGCTAGTAAATATATAAAAAACAAAAAAGAAAAACAAATAAACAAACAAAAAACAAAAACAAAGGCCCAGACTGGTGGTACACGCCTTAATTCCTAGTACTTAGAAGGTAGATCTCTGTGAGTTCAAGGTCAGCCCTGCCTACATAGTGAGATTCAGGAAATTCAGAGCTACACAGTGAGACTCTGTCTCAAGGGGAAAAAAAGAGAGAGAAAGGGGGTGGGGGGGACCATGCAAATATATTCATCTATTATAGAAAGGGGTAGAGGGGAATATTAGAATAAAAAAAGTCTAAGGGAATATTACCACCTTACATTTAGATATCAAAGAGAAGGCAAGACATTTATCAATTATGAACACATCTGACAGTAAATAATATAAAGGGTGATTAATGGCCAAAAGTTACACTTAAAAGCTTGGTTATGAATAAGGTCACCCAGCAAGGAAAAGTTCTGGCTGAGCTTCACCACAATCAGAAACTGTAATAGCATGTAATAAAATGGGCAGAGACAGAAGAATTTAATAACTTTATTTAGGTGCATATATTTCTATTATAATTATTCTTAAGATCATGTATAATAATTGAATGGAGGTAGAATTTTAGAATAAAATATTTTAAAAATTGTCCTCCTTTTCTAAGGAAATGAAGTTGCTTTCTGACGGGCGTATGCAGAACTCAGGACAGAGAGAACGTACACGAAAGGTCTGCTCAGCACAGCCTGACAAGGAAGCCCATTTGGTCTCCAGGTGGGTGGGTGGGAGCTTGCTGGCACACACCCTTACTCCATCACCAGGGAGGCAGAGGCAGGAGGGTCTCTGAGTTACAGTGAGGCTCTGGCTGTCTTCGCAGTCTCCAGTCGGCCTGCTGGTCGCTCACTGCTTCCCCTTGCTCTTTCCAGACACAAAGCAATCCTCCTCGCTCAGCCCAGCCCAGCCCAGCCCAGCCCAGCCCATCTCAGCTCAGCAGAATACTTAAAATTTTCTTTCTTTTTAGGGATAGGATTTCATTACAAAGCCCAGGCTGGCCCTGCAAATTTTTGATCCTCCTGCCTCAGCCTCCCCAATTTGCTGGGAATACAGGTATATACCACTGTATAACTTTAAACTAAATTTGTGGTGATTTTTTGCCTTTTGATGAAAATGAAAGCAAAATACTGCAAGACAGAGCAGGGAGTCTCACTGGGGTGTCATGATTTCAGGACTCCAGAGACCAGAAAAGCAGACATCTGTGGGAAATCAAATATTAACCACTTACACATTACCTAACTAGATCATCAAGTCACAGTGATAAATACAAACCAATGAAAACTTACGCTCGTATATAATCCCACATACAACAGTAAGAAGAATACCAATCTCACTCCCTACGCATCTCTACGCAAATTTTCCACCCACTAGTCACTGTATAAGAAACATTTCTTTCTAAAAACTATCCATGAATTTACATTTCCATGGGTCTTTGAAATTTACAAACCAAGAACTGTAGTAAAACTAAGGGCAAAAATCAGCTCAGCATCAGCAATTTCCTTTTTTTTGAAGAGCCTCTAAAAACAGGATTTGATTGTATCATCTGTTCTAATATGAAAGTCAAGAAGTAAAATAAATACTTCACTAACTTACTGCACATGCAAACATTCATTTATTCTTTTATAATGTAAAAGCAGTTTCCCTAATTCTAGTAAACACATGAGAAAGTCCTAAAAAACTATGTATCAAATATTTGAGAAACTTGTAATTTATCAGCTTGGATTAGCTCACATGTATTCTTGGTACCTACACCAAGAAAGCAAACACTCTCATAGCCAGAGGCTTGGACACCAGTCTCCACTAGCACCAAGAATACCGCTTGTGGCTTTACGCAATTGGTGCATGTTAAAAAGAACCACTCCATGTCATAAATATTATCAACATTAATGCATGCCATTTTATTTGTTTTGCATGCAGAAGACAACTGTGAATGATTCCTTATGCATTGCAAAAAAAAACTAATAAATGCCTCTTTAATTTTCTTTTGTTGTTTGAATTAATTTCAAAAAAACTGATAGTGTGAATGCTTAAGTGTATATTTCGAATATCATTGTATTATTTCAGCAGAGATCCTTCAGTGTGGTTTCTCAGGTATGTTACTACAGAAGTCTTCCACATGAAAATAACAGAGTTCTTTCTCACATGACAACTACAGAGAAATGGACTCAGCATACAAAGTTAGAATAACAAAAGATACACTCTTTCATTCATATATTGCAGATTTAATTTTCTAAATAGTGAGAGCCTAGTAGAGATGATTTTCTCACTCAGGGAATAAAATCATGTTTGTCAGTAAACCAGACTAAGCTGCTTCTAGATGCTTGATCCTGTGCAAAATACAAGAACCTAATAGAACAGCAGAGACAGGCATGCAAGCATCAATGCAGAGTAAGGAAGCTATGGCACAAGCCATGTGGCTGATGCAGAGAGCGAGCCATGGAGTTCGGGTACGAACATGGCTCCGGCTCTAAGGAAGGGAGAGCATCTCCTTGGGAGAGAAGAAAGAGGCTGTCCGATGTAAGGGCCGAGGCCTGGGGATGACGCAGGGGTGGCACTTCATCTCCTGCTACAGTAACTGCCCATCGACTTCCCAGTACTAAAGTGGTTACAGAGGACCTGACGAATCTGGGCTCCAGATACTTCTACAATGCACAGCTCTACTTACTACAGATGAGCCAGCCTCTTACCACACAGTGAGAAGTAACTCTACCCACTGAGATGATGCAAATAAAACATAGGGCTCAAAGTATTCATGGGGATTAAAGTCCCTTCAGCAACTCCAAAACTCCAGGAAAATAAGAGGCTACCCTTAAAATCACTTGCCTGGAGTGAGGAGTCCTACTCAGTGAATTTGCTAGCTTAGCACAGCCGAGGATGCTCTGGGGTTCTTTCAGTCTTCTAGGTAAGTCACTGCAAAACTTGGCAGTCAATTACCACAGTCTAAAGCACATTACATTTCACTAACATTCAGTACGAATACAGAGCAGACAGTGAGGCTACTAGCTGCGCATTTTATACATTACTTTACAGTTATGACTATCTTTATGCAGAGTATTTCTCTTTTAATCTATTTTTTTTTACAATATGCCACAATTAAGTTTTTTTTTTTTTTTTTAAAAGCTAGAACTGTTATGGAGATCTAAAAAGTCCTTAACAGCAGTTCCTCACCTTTAATAGACAAAGTGCTGATATCTAGCAGATAAAAATCTACCAAATAAATTAAGAATGTGTATGTCCTAACAAAGACACGTATTTTCCATCACAGCACACTGCTAATTTTCTTCACTGAAAACAGCATATGCAACAAACAACTCTCAGTGTCTGACAGGTAGAGGAATGCTTACTTAGGACCCATGCCTCCCTAGCTCGATGAATCTGTCACAACCACCAGGGAGGGAGGGAGGGAGGGAGGGAGAGAGAGAGAGAGAGAGAGAGAGAGAGAGAGAGAGAGAGAGAGAGAGAGAGAGAGAGAGAGCATTTCATTCTACAGTGAAAAGATGCCAGGAAAAACAGCTACAAATATCTAAGTATAAACATGTACACAGACCATACTGAGCAAAATTTCATGGTAAAGCAAGAAGAAATTCCTGGAAGAGGTGGCGTTTTAAGTAACTTACCTTCCGCCCATCGCTTGCATGGCAATTCACATTTAGAGGAGTCAGTAAAGCCATTAGTTTTTCTTCATTACCACTCCTATAAAAAGGTAGTAAGTTAATTTCTATAAAACTATAGCACTTCTTATGAATATTTATAGCTGTTTTATAGTGGAAAGCAACACGGGTTTTGCTTTAACATTTAAATGTGGATCACAATGCATGCCGATCATATTTATTTCAGCTAACATAATTCCTGTTAATTATGTGGTAGTATGGTATCATGAGTAATGTAGCTTTCTACATTTAAAAATTTATCTACATTGTCATTTTAATTACAAACTTTACTCAGAAAAAATGATCTAAAATATTAGAGCTTAAAAAATACAAATTCTATAAAGAGGTAACCAAATAAATTATAAATGATCATTACTACCACCACCACAAACAACAACAAAATAAGTGAGAATTTTAGTATGTACTTTATGTCTCTCCTTCAAGCTTGGCTAGGAAAAGACAATCTTAAAAGCAAAATAAAGACAGGCATATAAACAATCCAAGAATAAGAATATTCTTTTGAAAGGTTTGCAGGTAGTTCCTCCTCAAGATATGTTACAAATAAAATTAGACTCACAACGCTCAGTACAGTGAAGGAGTCTGTCATTATGTCCATTAACAATGTAAAATGAAGTACACAAAGACTCAATAGATCTTATCCACACTATCTCTTAAAAGCCAAGCAAGAAAAGAACACATTATAAATCTTTACACTCCTCTACCTGCCCCCCCCATCCATTTCTCCCTTAAATGCATTATACTTACTTAAAATGAATGGAATCACTTACCTAGCAGCTTCTAGGAGTTCGTCTTTTTTGTATTCACCTAGATGATTGCAAAATATCATGCTGTTAGCATTTGGCAGAAGACAGATTAAGAAATGCAGTAGGCAGCAAATAGAGAATTAAATAGAGAAGAACAGAAAAGAGAGTCCACACCCCGCTGGGTGATGGAGCCGTGACGTTAGGCAGCTTGTGAAGGCAGCATCACCAGTGCCTTGGAGACGGGCAGCAAATTGACGCAGCTTCTTGTCCAATCCTCAGATGAAATAGCTTTCTTCAGACAACCAATGAATGCTAAACCTCGAGTCCAGGAACACATTCCCTCTGATAACAGCACGCCAGCTCAAGACAATGTCCCTTCCCCCCGATTTGTATTCAGGCTGTCACAGAGTACTTGCGAAGCATAATACATTCTGAGACAAAAGCAAAATAATGTGGCTCTTTAACGGTACAAATTACTAGCCTTCAAAAAAAAAAAAAAGCAGTTTTATTTGTAACGCCACAGAAAGTTCTTTTTTTTTTTTTAAATTACCGTCACTGAGCTTTGTAGCAGAAAAAAAAAAAAAAAAAAAAAAAAAAAAACACGGTAAATATGGGAACCATAGATCCTTTTTTGCCTTGATAGAGAAGGTCTGTAGCCTAGAAATACGTAAGGTTTGTAGACTAGAAATACGTGAACTACGTACCAAATGCTAGGCGCCTCTTGGAGGCAGTGCTCCAAAACCAAACCAGAGAGCACATTCTTAACCGGCAACAATAACCTAGCCTGAGTTGTTAACCTTTATGCTCGGTACACTACATTTTACCAACAGTAAATCTTATTAAGTAGGGCCTCTGGAAATAAGCAGGCAACTAATTGTTATGGCATGGGTAATTTTACTCTCTTCTTTTTTCACAACAGATTTTTCAAAACAAGTCAATGAAAGCAGAACTTAACACATCTCCCATAGCAGACATCTTAGAGCACTCAAGGTTCTTTTGCTAGCTCAAATAAAGGACGAAGAACCTTAATAACAACACTGTTTGTTCCTTCGATAAGTAAAAAGAACAGTCAGGATTGTGATTCAGCTTTAGCACAATAACTCTGCTGGCAATATCATTAAAGAAATGATTATACAAATCGTATTAGTATGTCCTTCTGTGAAAAATAGCAGGTATATATTAGAAAAAGAAGACTTCAGATAAAATAAGTTATACCATAACTGTAAATTATTTTGAAATACTTTAAAATGTGCAGTTATACCTTTCTCTACATTTCTTTGTAGTTTGATGTAAAATTGTGCTACTTCCACACAAACACTACAAAGATACCAAGGACCACTGAGCAGCTGCTTAGACCCTATCAGCTACTATTAATGACTCTCATGCTGCTTGTCTCTTGAATTGGAAGTAGGCTAAAGTCTAGAAACTATCACCACGTTTTCAAATGGAAATGTTATTTAGGGAATCTACCAATAAAGTCAGTTCTACGCACCCCCAATTCCATACAGTAGACTCAACAATTTCAGAATCACAGAATTAGTCTTCTCAATTTCCTATAAACTATAGTTCAAATTGTTTAATAATTAACTGCACAAAACTAAAATTGTATCTTCAGGCCAAAAAGGATTAAGAGTTAAAAACTTACCTTTAGTAAACATTTTAACATCAGTATGGAAGTTAAACATACTAGGAATGTGATGTTATAAAGTCAAATTTAAAACATAAAAAGCCTGAATAAATACAATCCAAATAATGCAAATAATAGAATACATCTATAAAAAAAACCGCTCATGGATTCAAAAGGGAGATATATATATACACATATATGTATGTATACATATATACACACACATATATTTGTATGCCATGTTCAAACACAACACTGCCATCTCTGACTTCAAGGAAGATTATCTATTAAAGCAGAAAGAGAAGTAAGCAAATGATTCCAATAGACTGTGGGGAAATCCTCTGAAATACTATCACAGGCTTAGTGGCTCGTCTAAATGGGATCACTAACAGGCTCACTGTGGGCTAAGGAAGCCTTTCTGGGAGAGAGAAACTAAAGAAGCTTTTAAAGAAGTTTTAAAGAAGAAACTAGAAGCTTTCAGGTAAGGAATGTGAGGGAGAAGGAAAGGCCTGAGGGAAAACAGGAAGTGCTGGCTCTTTCTGGACAACCCAGTGATACCCAGGACACGTGCAGGACAGTGAGGGACATGAAAGGACTAAATGTGAATGTGTTGAGAAAATGTTGGAGGTTTTCACGAGGGCAGGGAGGGTGCAAAATCACTGTATTTCAGTATCTTCCAGTTTACTGACTACATAAATATTCCCATCCGATACTTCTCTCTGGTAAACTCTGGTTGCGGGGCCAGGCGCCCAGGCACTGGAGGAGACACCAGGCTCCGACAGCTGACGGCCTGTGTTATGTGCACATTCACTGCGAATCCCAAGTACCTACTCCTGACGTCCAAGTCGTGGTGAAATATAACTCCAATAAGCTAGATTACAAAACTGCAAAGGACTCTGGCGCCTCAAAGTTCCAATCAGTCTATGGACAAAGGTCCTAATCATGCACAGCATGCAATTTTGCAAAATGCACATTTTTGCAAAAATCTTTCTTTCTGCATAGGCTGATAATAAGGCAATACTTCAAAAGAAATATGTATGTACGCATTACAGGATTCTGCTCTTCCCGTTAGAGATATAGGGCTTTACCCAGCCTTTCTGCAATACATCCCAGCATCCACTATCTGGTGCCCAAGGACCACGATCAGTCTTGGCTGGAGCCATCTCTCACACTCTGCCTTGCAGGCACTGGCACATAATGAATTTAGAGTCCTTTGTGCACTGACAGCAGAGCCGAGGTGCTCACTAGCAGTCACAGCAGCAGTCTGGTTCACGGTAGCAGGGGAGCACAGTGCTCAGGGGACACTGGCGTTCCTGAACACAGCCTGCTGAGGAGTGAGGTGAGCTGGGAGGCAGACAAAGAGCAGGTCTGGGGGGTGGGGGGTGGGGGGTGGAGAGCGGAGCAGCTCCCCCAGTTCTTCAGTACAACACAGTGGGTGAAGCAAGTAGGGATGTTTATTTTGTTTTGAATAGTCATTATTACCAAATATTGATACATGCAAAAAGATGTGTGCCCACGCAGACACACAAATTAATGTTTTTAAAAATGTTGTCAGGATGAAGGTCAAAAATAAAACTCCTCAACCTATTTCTCTGAGGAAGTCAGAAATAACCTCTTTCTTTTAGGATACCGGGAATTTTTTCCTTTGACGAAACTTACATATAGAAGCCATGATTATTGATTTACCCCAATGTTGACACTGTGAGGGGTCTTTTATTTCCAGCAACTCACAGGATCAAAGCAGACTGCTTTGTAAAAATGAGCAGTTTTGTTTTTCAGAGATGGAATAACATGGGAAATTTATGAACATAGAAATCACAGATGTTAAAAAATTGTAAGAGACTGAAAAGAAATTCTGACCTCTCCGTTTTTACACCACACTGTGTGTGCACAGCAGTGATAGCTCACATTATGCATGAGATGAAAGGAATGTAGCTGAGAAGTCACCTGTCTCCACTTCACCCCACCTTACAGTTGCAGAGCAGATGGAACGAGTCACCTTCCCCTAGCCGCATGCTCTTACTGGCCTGCCTAGCTTGCTCCTTGCTATGCAGCCTAGGCTGGACTTGAACTCATAGCAATCCCCTAGCCTCAGTCTCCCAAGTGCTGGGATTACAGGCAAAGACCCTCATGCCCAGTGGATGTCATATTCACTAGTTAATAAACTAGTCCTGAAGCAGTCAAATGGGTGTCTAGTTTCACTATTATCCGTCTATCAGGCTCTGTAATTAGGCTAATCTCTAGACAAAGAATTACCAAATTTGAGCCTTGGAAGACAAGATATATATATATATATATATATATATATATATATATATATATATATATACTAGAGGAAAGAAACTAAATTGTGAAGTATAAGAACATTTTATAAAGCAAAGAATTAGTAGCTTGAAATAATATACACACAAAATTTCCCATCAGAACTACTCTGAAGTGCTGAGCCAGAGGAAGGAGCAATAAAGGAAATTCTTTTGGGTCTATTCAAGTGATCGAGGTATTTCACATCTCCATAGCATGCTTTAATTCCTGGACTTACTGGTGTCTCACGGAAGAGCTTTGTAAAGACCTCAGTCAAGAACCTCCACTGCCAAGTTAGTGCGGGGTCTTCCGGTTAATGGATGCAAGGCAGCGCCATGATCGACCATTCTGAGACTCCTAGGGAGTGCTGAACTGAGAAGACAATACAGAGCTTTGCACTGAGGTACCAGCATACACAGGAAATCTGGTCTTTCAGCCAAACCCACGGGCTATTTGGTTTAGGCAATGTATTTCATTGTGTTTTGAAGTCTCAGAACCAGTTATGTGGTTGTGGAAAGAACTTAGCTACACGACCAGGAAACAATCTATTCTCAAATCACTAAAGCGAAATCCTCATGCACACAAATCTTCCAAAGCTAATCTATTACACAGAAACAAGGGTCTGAGGGATAATTAGCCTACTGTTGTCATTCTAAAATCTTTCATGAATATTTCCAAAGCAAGGAATAATCTCCAAAGATCTTTGAGTTTTGAATGCCTTGTCCCTACCCTTCCATCCACCAAAGCTTTCCATCTGCTCTGATGTGGCTTCAAAGTCACAATCAAATGAAATATGCCACAGTTTTCCAAAACAAAATATTTTGAGGCTGTGAAGAGTATTTTTCTGGTGGAGATCCTTCATTCAATGAATTTGTCTCTTAAAAGCTAAGTAGCTAACATTAACAAAACACTAGCTAAAGCTAGCATTCACTAGCTAACATTAGTCAGCATTAAACACAATTGTACCTAATTTAATCTAGCTAGGCTAACCGATATATGACCAATACACTCAAGTGGTTACTCACATTTGGGTAAGTTAAAATTATACAAAATAAAATCTTTTGTTGCTCAGTCACACCACTGTAGTGGGCAGGCGCAGGTAGGTAGAGCCCATCCTACAGACAGTGTAGACAATACATGAGAGCTGAAAACTTGGACTGTAACTTGGACTGCAAGCTCTGATAATTGAGACGCCCCCTTTAAATCTCACTCTTTTCTTACAATTCTTGCAATTGAACCTCTTATGGTTTTCTTTCCCTTTGTTGACTATCAAAGAACTGCCTCATCCCCATAAAATACTGGGGGACACTGAGCTAGAAACCAATCCTTCAAACGCCCAAGAGGACAACTATTGGAAATATGAATGTGAATACACACAGATAAAAAGGGGGAACTGTATTGTGAGTGGGAAATGGTCAGGGATGTGTTTCTCTAGGAAGCGGTTAGCCAGTGAGCCATCTATAAAGTACTGCAGATTTGAAAAGAAAATGACATTTTAGAACACAATGTGTACACGCATGCTCACGAATGTGTAAGAATGTGCTGCTGGAAGCCAGACGGGGGTGTTGAGATAGGCAGCTCTAAGTCTCCAGCATGGGTGCTGGGTATCTAACTGTGGTCCCTTTGCGATGCCTCATTTCATACCAATACCGTCTCATTTCTGTCCCTAAGGTTTCTGTTTGCGTGACGTGTCTTCTTTCTACTCCCCACTGCTGGGGACTGAATCCAATGACTTGCGAGTGTTAGAGGACTGACCCTGACCCAGCCCACAATGTCCTTACACTTCAAGTTCACAGTGTCATCTAAATGGAATTACTGAACACATAAACTTTTGGGTCTAGGTTTTTTTTTTATTTAGCTTGGTATAAATGCTTTTGAAATCTGTTCTTGTCACTAAACAGTACGTTTTTTAATTGTTAAGCATTATTCTATAACAGACATATTTAATTTGATTATCTTTTCCTAGCTCCAGTCCTTGGTGGTTATAAATGAAGTTATTATAAGCATCTATAGAAACCATTTCAAATGGACATATGGTTTCATTTCTCTTGGGCAAACATCTAGTAATGCTAATTGCCATGTTGCATTTTATTTTAAATATGTATTTAACTTTGTAAGAAGTGGTCAGCCCACATCTTTTTAAAATCTAAGAAATTAAGCCAACACATCAAATTCCCAGTTCTGCCAGCACATCATCCATTTAATGTTCTCTCTCTGCTTGAAATTCTTTCCACTCTCACTGTTATTACATTCATGTCCCTTTTCCTCCAACTACCTTCTTACAACAGTTCTGTAACTAATCCTTAATGTCTTCAATTTCTAAATCACAACCACCACATTCATTTCTAATTTAGTCTACCCCATTGCTCAATGACGTCAAAGACAGTTCTGACGTCATTAGAGAAATAGTCCCACGGACTTCTACACTGGTTTGTAATTCCTTAGGATTAAACTTGTCACTAGAAGCAAGGGCCTGACAATTTCCAAATAGACGCGTCAGAAAACTCTGGGGCTTCTGCAGGCTGATGATTTCAAAGGGCAAAGCATCCTGATAAAAGAAAGGACTGCAGGAAAGCAATTTTCTTTTCAAAGATAACAATATGGTTCCTAT
This sequence comes from Apodemus agrarius, assembly GCA_964023405.1. Taxonomy (NCBI): domain Eukaryota; kingdom Metazoa; phylum Chordata; class Mammalia; order Rodentia; family Muridae; genus Apodemus; species Apodemus agrarius. The sequence continues at coordinate 27,801,801 of OZ030023.1, forward strand.
AAATCACAATGTGCTGTGTTCATATAGTTTCACAGCTCGGAGACAGCAGGCACTGCACATCAAACAGCTTCTTTTATAAAGAGATCAATTTTGCCTACAGGTTTAATCAAAAACATTTTTTTGAAATAAGCACTATAAAATACCTCACATAAAATAATGCAAACATTAAGAGTGTTGAGTATCTTGATATTTCTAATTCTTTGATGGATGTACTTTTCTCTCATAAATGTATCCACTGTGTTTATGTAAAATTACCCACTAGCCTTGCTAAAAGGCTGGTCCCATAAATACTAACTCTTGGAACATCCAAGGACTACAGCAGGGCTGGATGGTGGAATTTTCAATGAACTGTTACTTTAACATTTTAAGTTGTCTGTCCTTGACAGAATTCCTTTTTGAACTATACTATATACATCTATGCATTCAATAGGGATTATCTGAAATGATGCTATATTTTTCTTGACAGTCCAAGGCCACATACTAGGAACTTCCAATAAAGTATCATGATAATGCAAGTTGTGGGTTTAGGAGATGAGTGGCCAAATACTTCTAGAATGCTATATATTTTGTTATTTCAAAATATTTCCTTCATTTACTTTTCTCTTTATTATCAAATGCATTTAACTTTGAACATATAAAAATGAAAATCCTTTCTAGTGACTTAGTTCTGGACAAGTGAGAACTGGTAGATGCTTCAGTTTCTTTCTTTCTTTTTTTTTTTTTTTTGTTTTGTTTTGTTGTTTTTTTTTGTTTTGTTTTTTTTGTTTTGTTTTGTTTTTTTTTTTTTGAGACAGAGTTTCTCTGTGTAGCCCTGGCTGTCCTGAAACTCACTCTGTAGACCAGGCTGGCCTTGAACTCAGAAATCCGCCTGCCTCTGCCTCCCAAGTGCTGGGGTTAAAGGTGTGCGCCACCACTGCCTGGCTGATTCTTCAGTTTCTTAACTGAAAAAAAATGTGGTAATAGGGAGATGTCTATCTTTCTAGATGGAAGAAAACAATACAATGCTGTGGAACAGAATGTGAAAATGCCAGTAACTGGCAGCCAAGCACTACATGAACATCAGAAAGATGCTTGCAGAAGCTAAACACAGTCTCTGCATCCCTGACATTACACCTACATTCTCACAACCAGCAAGCAGTGTCAGGATAAATAAGGATTCTTCCATTTGTACTTAAAATGTGCTGTTCACTTCTTTGTAACCTGCCTTCCTCTGTCTCATTACAGCAGGCTGGATTCTGCTTCAACTTCCATTTTATCATAAGGCTGAGGGGTGGTACACGTCCGTGGCTGTGGAGCACGGAGTGAAACCTGCACTGCAGGTCCCTCGGGCAGCACGGGGCCTGCCTGACTTGGGAATCGCTGAGGAGCTCTAACAAAGAGCAGGACTGCTATGGCCGAAACACTGCAAACCAGTTCAGCCTGTGCTATTATCTACCCCTGTGAGTTTGACCAAGTCTTTTAACCTTCCTCCAAATCTCATGTTTCTCAATTTTTTAAAAAAGAAAACTTACTTTATGGGGTTGCTCTGAGGGTCAGGGATAATACAAATAAACCACCCAATACTGCTTGACCCACAGAGAACACCCAAGATAGTAACTATGAAGAATCTGGTTCAAAATGTAAAGCCCCCAGCTTTTACACTAATAACTGCTCCTTATGTGTTCTGTGCTACCCAGGGCAGCGTCCGCCTTCTCTCATTAAACCCCTTGAAAGCTTTTCAATTAAAAGGACACTTACAGAATATGAGGAACACATTCCCCACTCCCCATTATCCTTCTCTAGAATAACATGAGTTTTTGTTTTGTTTTGCTTTGCTCTTTTTTTTTTTTTTTTTTTTTTTTCAGTGAAAAGAGGGTGGCATTTGATATTACTGTTCTCTTTGGGGAGGCTGTGTTCCCAGAAAGTTGTAATCACAGCAGAAGAAAAGTAGAGAAACTGATAAGACCTATTAGTAAATCAAAAGAGAAAGAATAGTCTTAAATAATGACCACGGAATGGTGAAAGCTTTCAAAGGCAATGGTAAGAATGATGGAAGTCAGTCTCTCTCCTTCTCTACGCCAAAAGAGACCAACCCTGGTATGTATGCAACGATCTACAAAAGTTGATTAATGTTCACTATATACATTAGTCAGTATGTTAAAGCCTGGGGTGTGAAACACATTTTAAAGTAACACAAACCTAGTATTACCATTTTATGTTTACATTTAATATTTATAATGTATAGGAATTTAATTTTAAAATTGAGGAAATGGACGTCTTCCCTGCTAGTAATGACTGTCTCCAAAATGATGGGATGAGAACACAGAGAACAATGCTTCCGATGCATGGCCAGTAAAAAGCTAGAAAGCGACCGCAATCCTTGCCTGGAGTGACCCCGTCAGTCTGGCTTCATTCCTGGAGTCAGCCTGAGCCTCGTACTATTTCGGCGCTTTTACACCGTCCTGAGCGCGTCTCACTCGGGGATCCAGGCACATCTTGAACTTGTGATTCTCTTGCCTCAGCCTCCCACACGGCTCATGTGGTATGCCTGGAAGACCTATCCCTTTTGAAACAGGTAAAAGCCTAGGCTAGATCCCGTAGGAAAGCCACAACCTACTCTCAAAACTCTTGTGGGATATACTGTGCCCTGAGACAGCATGTGAAATTGATGGCGCCAGGTCTGCTACAGGTCCACATGGTTGAAGTCTGGTCCCTAGTGTGGCAATGTTGAGACACTCCGGACTCTGGGATATAGGCTCAGTCCAAAGTAAGCATGTGGTCGAAGCATCAAGTTTGGCAAAGATAAGTGCTAGTCTCCACAGAACGTTTCCTTGGGAGTGGGTCATTATAAGGAGCAAGCGTGAGCACTCATCTCTCTCTCTCTCTCTCTCTCTCTCTCTCTCTCTCTCTCTCTCTCTCTCTCTCTCTCTCTCTCTCTCCATCCGGCCACGGCCACCGTGCTCCCGTCTGCTCCCATCACGGAGGCCTCGGCAAGGCGAAGCAGCAGGGATTGCTGACATACTTACGGACCTTCAGAAGTGCGAGCTTGTTTGTTCCCGATCTTTAGAAATTGCCCAACCTCTGGTACTTGTTCATCTTCACATCAACAAAAAAGGGTAACACAGCTAGCTGAAGGTCTGTTTAATGATGGCATCCAGTAAGAGACATGCACACCCAACAAGCGAGTGGTCATCACTTACTATACTATTTACTATTCCTTATACTACAATAAAAGACCTTGTTTGCTCTCTTGAGAGGTCTCACTACAGAGCCCAGGCTAGCCCGGAGCTTTCACCAACCACCCCCATGTTGTGCTTGCCATATAAGCATGAGGTAGAAGAACACAGACATTCAACTTCTATCCAGTGACAGTTTACAGCAAACTATGGATGGGCATGGTGGTATACGGCTTCAATCCCATCACACAGGAAGCAGGGGCAAGTGGACATTGTCATTCCAGAACAGCCAAGACTATATCGTGTAGAGAGCATTACTGAGGTGCCATGTCACCTGGCAGGAACTTGACATGACCAATGTGAAATTCCTCTCCCAGGGTTTGAGTGGGAACTCCTGTGTCAGCCATAATCCCCTCCATCTAGGGTGGAGCGCTCAGACCATGGTGAAGCCCATTGTTCTTCAAGGACCTGCAGTTTCCTGAGAAACACTAGTCACCTGTGGAGCAACTGAACTGATTCTGCTGAGAAGCTTCCAGCCTTCCTGCCTATATATTGGGAGTTCTCCATTAAACTTTGAGATCTTGATCTCCGTCTCTTTTCACCGCCTTCCCATACATCCCCAGCTTCCCTTCCTGGTAACCCATTTGATGTAACTTCGGGCAGTTACAATATAGGACATAGAGTCCTGTTTCAAAAACAAAACAAAACAAAACAAAACAAAAAACAAAAACAAAAACAAAAACACCCAAAACCAGCCAACCCAAAAAACCAGTAACTAAGCTCTGTCTCTGTTTTTCTTATTTGATATTTTGAATTATTATAATTTAAATATCAGCACTTATTTTTTTCTGGATACTTTACTTTTGGCCTATTAGTGAGTATGTAGTTGTGATTTTCTAAACAAAGTTCCTCCTTCATTTTACAAGTCAGTTCTATTTAGGCAGCATTTTCCAAAAAACAGAAAATGAATATGGGATTTATAAAAAAAATACATCACATACTGATTAGTTTATTGATGGCTATTAATTTTTTTCTTTACAAGTTAATTCAAACAGAAGCTCCTGTCAAAGAAAGCAACTTTGAAAGTGACAGCAGACCTCACTTTCTGCTGGAAAGTAAGCGTGTGCGTGTACGTGCGTGTGCAAACTTACCGTTCCCACAGATTAGCACACTTGCATTAGGCCGCTCTGACCGGCCGGGCCACTGAGATTTCTGTTTGTTCTGTTGGTCACTGTCAATGAAGCTGTTCATTCTTTGTCCTAATCCTGTCCTGTTGGTCCCCTTCCCTGACTGCTGCAATGCAGTCTGTCCTCCCACAGAGATGCTCCTTATGCTTTTATTGCTGTGACCTTTGTCGGGTATTTTTTTTTAAGACAGCCTCAATTTTTAGCCTAGGCCAGCCTCAACCTTGTGATCCTATTTCAGCATCAATACTGAAGGCATGTGTCACAATGCTCAGCTGAGATGACACTTTTTAAAACAAGACTGAAGGGAGTGTGGTTAAGGACAAGACACACATATGTGTGCGTGTGCGTTTGTGTGTAAACTTGCATGGTGCCTTTTGGTATCAAGAAAGCTAGTCCTCAGACAGGAAGCTTGCAGGTCAGATCCAGTTCAGGTCCTCTGTCTAATACGCATGGTGACTGCAGCAGTGGGGCTTACCTCGCACACTGGGAAGAGGGGCAACTGCGAGAACAGCAGTGGCCTGTATCGTCTGGAAGTCTCTTAGCCAGCCCTGACCAACGGCTCCAAAGAAGTCCTAACTGTTGTTGGGGTATGAGAAGTCAGACAGTCTGTGGCTCTTCGGTGAAACAATTCCAGCCCAGAAGGGAATTCCTCATTCAAACTATGTATGTATACACACTTCCGTGTAGTGTGGGCACTTTTCGATACATAGTTAATAGTATGATTTGTTAAGGCCTTTACCCTTTTTTTGTCCTGTATTTATCTCCCTTCACTTCCTAATTAATGCACACCATTTCTCCCATTTCCCCATTTGGTCACGTGTATCCTATAAATCTCCTTTCAAGTGCTCTCCTTCCTGTGCTCCCTTCTTCCCCCACAAGTGCTCTCCTTCCTGTGCTCCCTACTTCCCCCACAAGTGCTCTCCTTCCTGTGCTCCCTACTTCCCCCACAAGTGCTCTCCTTCCTGTGCTCCCTACTTCCCCCACAAGTGCTCTCCTTCCTGTGCTCCCTACTTCCCCCACAAGTGCTCTCCTTCCTGTGCTCCCTACTTCCCCCACAAGTGCTCTCCTTTCTGTGCTCCCTACTTCCCCCACAAGTGCTCTCCTTCCTGTGCTCCCTACTTCTCCCACAAGTGCTCCCCTTCCTGGGCCCCCAATTCCCTCCACACTCTGACTGTCCCTTTTTACTCTTCTGACTTCTGCAGTTACTTCAGGCCATAGATTCATACCTGAAGCTATGGAGAAGGAATTGTCTTTCTAGGTCTGGGCTACCTCATTCAGTATGAACCCCCACTCCTCCCCTTCTCCTCCTCCTTTTGTTTTGTTTTTCCAGACAGGGTTTCTCCATATAGCCTTGGCTGTCCTGGAGCTTGCTCTGTAGATCATATTGGCCTTGAATTTACTGATATTCACTGATATTTACTGCTTCTGCCTCTCGAGTGCTGGGATCAAAGGTGTGTGCTGCCACCACTGCCTGGCTCAATATGATCTTTTCTAATTCCATCCATTTATCTGCAAAGCTCATGATTTCATGTTTCTTTGCTGTTGAATAGTCTTGCAAATGTATACATACGGGACTTCCACTATCCACTCATCAGTTGGAGGACATTTAGGGCTATGTCCATTCCTAGTTATTGTGGTTGGAGAAGCAGTGAACCCAGCTAAGTGTGGAGCTAAGACCCTGTCACATATAGCTGGCAAAGATTCCCTCGCATTCTGTGGCCTTCCTCTTCAACTAGTTTAAATGGTTTTTTTTTTCCCCCTTGGTTTATTTGGTTCGGTTTGGTTTGGGGTTTTGCTGTGTAGAAGCTTTCCCCTTGTCAATTGTTGGCCTTAATTCTTGGACAGAGTCCTAGTAGAAAGTCCTCCCTATACCTCTATCATGTCTGGTATATAGGTATTAGTTTTTTTTTCTTTCTTTTAAACAGTGACAAATTATACAGCCAGATAGTTTGTGACTGATCATATTTATAAGGTACAATATTCTGGTTCATTTTGTACCCTTTCAAAGTATTTGTCTCCAGTCAAATAAATTTAGACACAAAATTTGAATTAGCTATATATAGAGAGAAAACTTAATGTGACAAAGATAGAAAACTATTTCAAATAAATTTACATTTTAAACAGCCATACATTTTAAAGAATGCACTAAGCCACAGACTGAAAATGATTCTCACACAATCTCTCATTTCGTTAGCAATAGATATTATCCATTCATTTGAGTAAATGTAACCCAATTGATAGAAGCAGTCATTTGTATAATGGCTTCTGCATAGAATTATCTAAGAATGGTGACAAAGACTACCTACCTAAGAGCTCTGTAATTGGTATAAAATCCCAGCAGGCTATTTTGGGATCCTTGGCAGCCTCATGTTTTATCATCTTGATGACTTTGACTTTAATAGATTTAAGTAAAAATTTGTTTGAAAGAGTGAAAATTTAAACTCAGGATCCAATTACTTCCTTGGCCTCCTCAATGGTTCTCTGCTTTGTATAAATCTATAGTTTCTAATGATGGAGACTAAAGTAAGAAACCATCAGATTTTACAGAAAATGACTTTGGAGACAGGCCTATCTGAGGGCAGATGATGGAACTAACAGTAACTCAGCTCTTTTAAGACAGGCACACAATGTACCAGAAGAGGAGAGAGGGATTGTGTGTGTGTGTGTGTGTGTGTGTGTGTGTGTGTTAAAATCATTACAACTAAGTTGCAAAGTCAAGTTTATCTGGTTTTTCCCTTTTAAAATACTTGGAGAAAAAGAAAGAAAGAAGCATTCTCAGGGAAGAAAAGATTTTGCACCTATCTACCAAACCTCATAAACAAAATCAACAGAATAGTCAAGATTAAATGCTGGAGGAAGGGCTGGAGAGATGGCTCATCAGTTAAGAGCACCAACTGCTCTTCTGAAGGTCCTGAGTTCAAATCCCAGCAACCACATGGTGGCTCGTAACCATCTGCAAAAGATCTGACACCCTCTTCTGGAGTGTCTGAAGACAGGTACACTATATGTACATATAATAAATAAATAAATCTTTTTAAAAAATTTTTAAAAATGCTGGAGGAAGTGTGTGTGTTCTGAGAAACACCTCTTAGTGTCCCAGCAGCACCGGCACCAAGGCTCTCTCTATCAGGTGGAACAAACCACAGATTACTGCAGTAAGAGAGAAGGCGGCCGTGAGTGAGCAGTCCCAGAGTCAAGCAGAGGGGTGAGCCACAGTTTGAGTGCTTGGGCATTGACTGAGGTTTGAGGAAAGCGTCTAAGGAAGAGGAGGTTTGTTCTAAACTGGCTGCAATTACAGAACAGGGCTACGGCCGTGAGCAGGTACAAAGGCAGCGGTCATACACACACCGGCTGAGGAAGGGACGCAGAATATAGTGACTACACAGACTGCCCACCGCTGCTAGCAGTGTTGTTATCTTGCTGTTTCCTTGTTTTATCCATTTGATGTTTTCCCCCAGATGCCCCAACTTGAAGCTGATGTTACATGAAATTGTTTATGTCTGAAAGGAGAAAAAAATATAGCCTGCCTATGTCAAGAGTACCTGGACATACCTGTGGTCCATTTGCATTCATTAGTGTGCGTGGGCACACCCACCACCACACACAAACTTAATTAAATAGCTAATGATAAAAACAAAATTTAAAAGATGCTACTTATTTCTGCCAATTGGTTGGACACGATTTCTTAAACTTTGTACCATATCTTGCCTCCACTATCACAGTGGCCAGTCTAGTTGTCAATCACTGCTAATCCAGCACACTGCTGAACAGCAGCCCCCACGGAAGGGGATGCTAAGACTCTTTGGTGCCTCTCTTGGTCCCTGGGAAGGACATGCAGTATGGTGGTGGGAAGTGTGAGTTTAGGTGGTGGTGCACTCTACCAAGAACGCTTCCAAAGAACCTCACTCACCTTGTCTGAGTAAAAGGGTCAGAACATTCCCACCCTCATTTCTATATTTTTTGAGCAAAACTTTCTATGTCAAGAGTACCTTGACGTACCTGTGGCCCATCTGCATCCATTTGGGTGCTTGGGCGCCTCCCCAACTTAAACATATAATAATAAAAATAAAATTTAAAAAGATGCTATATAAGAGAACAGAATGTCCTCTTCCCTATGCTCTGGATGCTGATTTTTACGATTTTTTTGGTAAGGCATTTTGTAAATCCTTTAGAATTTTCTTATATTTTTCATTATATACAATGTCATTGTCTTTATAAATCTGAATATATTTTTTATTTTATGAATATATTTAAATTTTTCTACTTCACATTTTTGAAACTTTTTGCTCAAAAATATCTATTTTCACTTTTGTTTAAATCAGATTAGTTTTAAGGTTTTTCTTCTAAAAAGTTATCACATAAAGATCTACAGAAAAGCCGGGTGTGGTGGCGCACGCCTGTAATCCCAGCACTCGGGAGGCAGAGGCAGGCAGATTTCTGAGTTCGAGGCCAGCCTGGTCTACAGAGTGAGTTCCAGGACAGCCAGGACTACACAGAGAAACCCTGTCTCGAAAAACAAAAAACCAAAAAAAAAAAAAAAGATCTACAGAAAAAAATTGAGACTAATCTTTCACTCTCCTTTCTTTCAGAAACAAACCATATAAACGCAACATTATTTCCTGTGTCCTAGAAGAAAATCACATTAAAGTACAAGTCTTATGGATATGACTTATAGCCCTTGCCTCTTTCAGGCGGCTTCCTGGCTCCAAAACTTGTTAATTCAAATGATAGCACTACTATGTCAGCACGGCATTTGGTTCCCTGACACTTGCAATCCCTGAGGGTGGCAGTGACATGGGTGCCATGGTTACACAACTACAGAGACTACAAAGGGATCCAGACTTTCTGAGACTCAGCTGAGCTGTTAATGCCCTCGCTCGCTCCAGGACCCCGCAGGTTTACATACAGCCTCCTGACCAGCAAGCAGGACGCACTCCTCTGAGATGACTCGGCACTCGGGAGGTGTGCGCGTCACTTCCGCTCTCCTTTGGACTTCTTGGGGGATGGGGGGGGGAGCCCCTCTCTCACCCTTGTTTCCACATCATCACCATTCATGTTTCTGTTTGGGATGTTCACTTTTCTTTTATAAAAACTATAGGTAAGAAGTTATTAGGTTTTGAAAATGAAAAGAAGACTAATTTTGCAAACAAGTGCACAAAGGCACTGCTCCTCTGAAGACACCTACATCAGCCTGTTATTGCCCCTGGCATTCTAAGAACTTCTTAAAACAAGTCATTTTTGGTCCTGTCAGAAGCAATATGTCATTCACTCTCAGTGCAATAGAGGATAGTAGAATAATAGAAAAACAACATCTGGAAAGATTGACCATCAATAGAGAAATAAGATTCCTTTCCATTTACCTGGGGCCCATTTCCAAACACTGAAGCCAAATCCATATAACTAGAAATGTAAAGGGCAACAAAACTATTCTCAGAAAAAGGAAGAGAAGACAGACAGAAATCTCAAGGGAAAGAGGATAAAGCTAAGAACTGGTAACCGGAAGGGAGGAGGGGCAGTGAGCTCAGACAGAGGGGTGATCCCCGCAGAGCCACAGACCACGGACAGCCTTTCCACTGTATAAGCTCCTCTTATCTGGAGCTGATGTTCTAGCCAATTAAGTTTGTAAGTACTACTTCCTTTAAGAGACATTTTCATGTATAAAATGATACAGTCCCTTCAGATAATTACACATTGTCTGCGTTCTCTCGCAGGGAATTAAAGCATCTCATTCCCCATACTCCTCTCCACTCCCTGTCAGGCTGTCAATTACAAAGACCTCCAATGTCCATAGTTTAAAATGAAATAAAAATAAAAATAAAAAAGATGTGCAGGATTCAAAGCTGTCAGGGGGTAATGATCAAATGTATAAAATCAAGACATCTTAAGCTGCTAGTCTAAATAGGCCTGCTCGGCACATGCTGTGGTCGTACCCACGGAGCTGAGAGGGCTAGCCTGGACATTAGTTAATAGGTACACCTAGTGTGCCCGCAGAGTAAGGCATCCTTCAGGAAGGAGGTCACACACTGTGCTGTCACTCAACTAGAAAGGCAGTGTCCTGTGGTCTGTAGGAAGCATCAGGCAAAGGCGCACAGACAGATTCTGCTCTCAAAGTCCAGGGACTAAACGGCCTGTAGTTAGCTTCAAAACAAGAAAAAAAAGAATCAGGAACTGTGACAATGCTCACAAAATGTTCTGGCCTAAAATGACGAGGGAAGTTTAAATTTCATTCATATTTGAAAACAAACATCTAATCTTGAGACAATAAATTAAAAAAAAAAAAGAAAGCCCTGGATGTGGTTGGAAGGGAACTAAGTGTAAAGCGGAGGAGGAAGCTGTGCAGTTTAAATAGCGATTCAAGAAGGCGGTGAGGAGAGCAAACGCCAGAACTCACACACGCTGTTGACTGGATCCTCAGCTGAGCGGCAACCACTCTGTTACCCAGGAATGCTTAAAAACTTTCCAATGGAAATAATTTCAAGCACAGAAAACTTGAAGACTGAATCCAGAAGACTCCTGCCTGCCAGGCCCGCCAACTTTGTACAGTTCTGCCTATGAGTTTTCTGCTTTCTACCTGTATGTGTTTGTCTTTAACACTTGAGCGTCCATGCCCTAGACACATGGCAACTGCCTTGGTGTCTTCTCAGGTATCGGCCCTGCCTACTCTCTCTCGTGTGGCACTTAAATGTGACTAACTGACACAGATAGCTCGTCTGCACTCGGGGCCTGGGGTTTCCTCTTCATCCCTGACTTTCGTAGCAGGCATGACAGACTTCCTGGTTAAGCTCGCCCCACAGTCCTCTCCAGGAGAGCCCCCTGGGTTCTCACTACTTTGCTGTACTTCTCTATACTTCTCGTGATTTCTCTGTCTACCTGTCCCACTCGCCCAGGCTTCCTTTCTGACATTTCAACTTTATTGAATATTACCAATTTTAATGTTTTCTGGTTTATTATTCCTGTGCTTCATTTTACAAAAGGAAAAAAGTTTAAAATGATTAAGTAAAAACACTCCACTATATACTAGGAATCTATTTCTGCTGAAAATTAACTCCCCTCAATGGCTGGCGGCTCCAAGCACAGAGATCACCTCCTACAGTCTGGGCCTAGGGGTCGGGCCGGTTAGCTGAATGCTTGTGACTCGGCATCTCAGTGCTGTACCCGAGCTACAGGGCAAGCTACTGCACTGTCTCAGGACTTCACTGCCACTGAGATCTACTTTGGCCTTCACAGGATGTGGCCAGCAGGCCTCAGGTTATCTGACTGGGCACATTACAGGACACCCCCCCCCCCCAGTTGCTCACAGTACAGCACTGTGCTTATCTCTGGAGCGGAATACTCCAGAGACCGAGGAAGACAGTGCCCAAGACCAAACCACACAGTAGTGACATACCATAACTCTGGTTCATGGTGGCGCTAAGAGACAACATAAAGATGTCAAAACCGAGACACAGGATGTAACTACTACATATTGTTGCTTACAGAAGGAATGTCATATAATAAACACCCTTTCATACTAACATCTTAAAAATCTTCCTTGAGAATAACCCATCAATAGTTCACAGAGAACTTATTTTATATATGTGAAATACGCTACTATGTATTACATAGAATATTATATACCTAACACTAATCACTAGTCATTTATGTAGGCTCTAATATTTTGTAATTACAAATAGATAACCCATTGCTTATACATTTTGTGACTGAAAAACAAGTGTTATAAAATCTAGTCTGAATCTCCAATATAGTAAAAGTTGTTTCAGAAGAGTTCTGGTCAGCATGCTTTGAAAAGGAAGAGTTAGTCTTACTGTGCCTTTTTCCTGTCATTTAAAGCAGCTTCATGATGTATTTTTTTAAGCACTTGACAGAAGTGACACACAATTGTCCATAACTGTTACCTGCATCCCAGCAAATCTAAGGAACAGAGACAGCAGTAACATTAAGCAAACAGCAGAAAGGGTTAAAAGGGGGGTGAGGAGGAAGTGGGGGAGCGAGGCAAATGTTACAATAGAATCTGTAAAAAGGAGGAAGCCACTAGGTAAAGACGGAGCAAAATGACAGGCCACTTTTTGTTGTTGTTGTTGTTGTTGTTGTTGTTGTTTTTTGGTTTTTCGAGACAGGGTTTCTCTGTGTAGTCCTGGCTGTCCTGGAGCTCACTCTGAAGACCAGGCTGGCCTCGAACTCAGAAATCCGCCTGCCTCTGCCTCCCAAGTGCTGGGATTAAAGGCGTGCGCCACCAACGCCCGGCTCGACAGGCCACTTTTTAAATGTTTATGAAAAGGTTCAGAGTTAAAAAACAAAAACCAAAACAAAACAAAAAAAAACAAAAACAAAAACGACTATTTAAAGAAATTCAGTTACTAGGCATTACTGGAAAAAGTCATAAGCCAAGAACCATTTCCATAAAACAGTAGAAAGATGAACTGTATTATACTTCAGATAACACTGTATTAACACTTTCTTTCCCAATTGTGATCGCTACATTTGGCTAGTGTCTTCGTTCTTAGGAGAGCATATCCTAAAGTGCTGAGCCATGAAGCCCCACAGATGTGCAACGGCCTCAAATGATCCCGGAAAGGCGGATGTAAGGTCGTGTGCATGGGAGCGGGTGGGCTCACTACGAAGGCCTGGTAAATCCATATAAAAACTATTGTAAAACTTGATTTTATCAACCTGACGGGATTTAGAACCCCCTAGGAGACACACATCTGGGCATGCTGGTGAGAGTGTTTCCAAGAGAGATTTACCTGGGAGGGATGACCCTCCATGATGTGGGCAGCGCCAGTGCATGGGTCTAGGTACAGGTTCTACAAACCGAGGAGGAGGGCCAAGTGGGCCACCCGCCAGTATTCATCTCTCTGATTCCTGACTCACACAGAGGTGACCAATCCTCCTCACACTCTTAGTCATGCCTTCTCTCCCATAAAAATCTGCTATACTGTTAATAATACATCAGGTTCTAGTCTATCAATAACTATTCATCTACTGACTAATCATTTATTTTACAGGTATTTCATTGAGGCTTGAGATTGTAACAATAAGCAAAGAGAATTCCACTTCTCAAGACTCTAAAACTAGGAGGGATGAGAATCAGGCAATACGTAAGTGAAATCACTGACTACGGGAACAGGTGGGAGCTGAGACGAGCAATGAACTGTGCATGCATACACAAACCCCCCTTTATAATTAATACTGCAGCCTCCAACCAATTAACCTCTACCCCATTTAGATATAAACGTGTTGCCAGCAATAAGATCTCTTTAGCAGAAGGTTTAAGTTAAGAGTACTATGTCCCTTGGGGTTCCAGTAATATGCTCTCCTATTCTAAGGCTGTCAGGGACTGATGATCCAATGGCTTGCTAAGCAAATGAGGGTAACTAAGTTAGCCTTTTATTAGCAGCTGACAGTCTCTTCACTGGTACCTAGAGCATGCTGGGAGATGTTATTACAAAGGCGTTAGAACAACTACCCATGAACATATTAGACACAGGAGTAGAGATCTGAAAGTAGTTTTGGTTTTCAGGATAACAACATTTTACATTATATTCTACCCCAGATTGTATAGCCTTAGGATAACATTATACAGCAACATTGGCATTGTGCATAGCAAAGCTGAAACAGAGCAGGAAAGATGGTATTCCGCAAAGGTATAACTAGTAAACTCTCCAACAGCAAGCTACTTACTTTAATTATAGAAATCAATTAAATTACTATATAATTAAGAGTGTCCCCTCAAACCTAAGTGATCTTTCCCATGATTTTACTATTCAGTAACATCAGAATCTTTTTTTTTTTTTCCCCCGAGACAGGGTTTCTCTGTGTAGTCCTGGCTGTCCTGGAACTCACTCTGTAGACCAGGCTCTCGAACTCAGAAATCCGCCTGCCTCTGCCTCCCAAGTGCTGGGATTACAGGCGTGTGCCACCACGCCCGGCCCAGAATCTTTTTTTAATGATAAAATTTTCATGCCATATGTTCAGTGACTCTTTAAGGTCTTTGAAATTTAGTTCTCCAAACTTAAAAAAGAAAATTAGCTGTTGAGCTATTCTAATCTTACAGCTGAGGCAAAGAATAAATGGAATTAATAAACAGCATAGGGAAAAGATAACAAAAGGAAATCTATGGGATTATGCTTTCAACCCCAATATTGACTGATATAGCATTAGGCTACTGACAATTTTTATTTTGGGTCACAATTAGTAAATGGAACAGTAAATAGCAAAGTCATAATTTTACTTTTATTCTTCCATTTTAAAAGCTAAAACATTCAATAATTCTCTATATTACCTGTTTGTCAATATCACAATACCAAGGACCCAGTATTATCTCACTGTATTTTATAACTGCTTACATTTTGGATCCTAATTGGGAGACATTTAGAAAATCAGGAATATCACAAAAATTCATGCTATTCATTCTCATAGATCTTTACAGTATCAAGAGTAACAAATAGAAATGACCTAAATACTTTCAGACTAGAGAGGTGGCTTAGCCTTTAAGAGCACAAACTGTTCTAGAGGACCCAGGTTTCATTCACCCCTAGCACCCACGTTAGGAACCTCATAACTACATGTAACAACAACTCAAGAGGCTACCATCTTCCCTCGGCTTCCTCCCTGAGCGCTGGGCATGCTCACTGCGTATACTCACACAGACACGCACATATACACATAGATAAAATAAATCTTTAGGTGAGTATGAAGGGATAGGTAGATCTGGGAGGAATTAAGGTAAATATGATTATAATACATTGTATAAAATTCTCAATTCTCTTTAATCCCAGCACTCAGGAGGCAGGCAGATCTCTGTGAGTTCGAGGCCAGTCAGGTCTACAAAATGAGTTCTAGAACTCTTACACAGAGAAACCCTCTTTTGAAAAGCAAAATCAAAGCAAAACAAAACACCTCAATTCTCAAAAAACACATGTTGAGATGTATACATGTACACATGTATACATGTGTCAAAGAAATTCAAATTTTTATTTTGTGTTTGTGGGAATTTTGACTGCATGTGTGTTTGTGCAAGTGCCTGTGAAAAACCAGAAGTGAGTGACGGTTACCCAAGAACTGGCTTTTGCGCTGGTTGTGAACTCTCACATCCATGGGTGCTGAGAGCTAAACCTAGGTCTTTCAGAAGAGCAGCAAGTGCTCCTAGCCTCTATGTCATCCTTCGGGTTCCTACAAGAAATGTTTTTGGTTTTTGGTTTGTTGTTGTTGTTGTTGTTTGTTTGTTTGTTTTTTGTTTTTTACAAAATTATGGGACTAGAAAGATGGCTCTGTGGTTTAAGAACACTGCCTGGTCTTCCAGAAATCCAGGTTCAATTCCTAGTACCCTCATGGTAGCTTACAACTGTTTAGAACTGTATGGGATCTGAGTCCCTCTTCTGGTGTGCACCTATACATGCAAACAAAACATTCATATACATATATTAAAGTATTAATATGAGTAATAAAGACTAGGATCTCTGAGAAAATAAAGTAAATATTACTTTCCCTATTGCTATTAGTAAATACACCTAGAAAACTTCATGTGAAGCATCAAACAAAAATAAAGAGAATCTTAAGAGGTAGACAGAAGCTCAACCAACTAGGGGCTTCAGTGGAAAGAATGATATAGTACTCTGTTCCCAAACTCTTCTTAACTCTATATATTCTAAACCCTATGAACTAAAAGGCTGGAAACTTGGAAGTATCACCTGCCATAGTTAAAATGACCCTCACGGTTCTCTAAGAAACTAAGCAGAACCTATCAGGACAGGCAGCTAATGCAGAGCGACCAGCCTGCTCCCGTGAGATGCTACCGGTGTCTAAATACCCTCCAAATCCATAGCCTATGCTACCTACGCCAACGACAAGCCAGTGACAGCCACAGATGTGCACTCTCCCCAGGCTTTAGCTAGAAAGCCCGGCACCTGAACTTTCACATCTGCTGATAACGTCTCCAGGGATCACACAGAGGACAACTACAGAGCCCCACCCCACCCAGCAACAGTAATGCTCTCATTGGCGTGCGGTCGGTCAGCGGAGGCCTTGTAGAGAATCACCAACAGCAGAGGGGCTGCCACCCCAACACCATGATATCAGTGGAGGTCACATAGAGAAATGTAGTGAGACACAATACTGTCCAGCCACAAAATTATCAGTAGCAGTCTGGAAAGGAGGCCGATGTCCACTCACTCCGCTGGGTGACTGAGCAGGTATGAACCGACCCTCAGCTCAGGAGGCAGTGCCTCCACATCTTGCCGTTCCTTTACCAGAGCAGAGTAAATCAAGATACATTCTCACACTACAAACAAAATGTATAGTGTCAATAGAAAAGCATATGCTACAGGAAGATCATTACAAATCAAATAAAAGGGACAATCAATATTCTACGGTTTCTTACTGCTACGGTAACAAATTACCATAACACAAATATATTAGAGTTCTAGGAGTCAGAAATCTACCACAGGCCTTGGAGAAATCTACATACACCAACTAAAATAACAGAACCTGGTATAAAAAAAAGAACATTGCACAATTAATTTTGTGTGAAAGAAATTAATTCTAATCTAATGAATAACTGGCAGGTTAAGAGTAAGTAGGTAGATAAATGTCTTGCAGGTATGTTTTTAAAGCATGAGAGACTATATTAGTATCAGTTAAGTAGAATTCAGAGTAAAGAATATGATCAGTGACAGCCCTGACATAATGCAAACAGGGCCAGTCTCCCAGGAAACATGCTATCTTAAATATGCATGCACCGGACAACAAAAACGCAGTACAACTGAAGCAAACATGGTCAGAACTTAAAAGGAGCTACAAATTTACAATTTTAGTTAAAAGTTTACTACCACTCCCTTAACTGATTAAACTAGAGAGAAAAACCATTCAGGACACTGAACAAACACATCTAGGATACATTTATCAATCTCATGGTCTTTTATCAGACTCACAGAACTTAACACCTATGAAAACATTCTATGGACCATAAAATGATCAAAATACAAACAAAAAACCCCAAAAGAATTTAAAACGAAACAGCATTTTCCCAGAACTCAACTCCACAGAAAGTAACATAAAAAGGTAACAGAGAACCTTCAAGTATTTAAGATCAAACAACATCAGTAAATACATGGATTATGAAGGAATCCTCAGTTAAATCCAAAAGAATATTAAACTGAATAAATATAAAAACAGGTCAACATTTATGGGACACAGTAAAAGGGATGTTTAGAGCAAGCCTGACAGTGAAAGCATGCCAGAGGAGAGCCACACCTGGCCAAGTTCTACTTTCTTTCTTCAAACATCAAGAAAAGCAAAGCAGGCTCAATGTAGAAAGAAGAAAAAATGAGAAAAACACTTGAAACTACTAAGTTCTTTTTAAAATATCAATGAAATTGACAAAGAAAACTACAAATGACAAATATCAAGAAGAAACAAAATATCACTGCTGATTCTAGAAAGGACAGCAAACACAGGAAAACTCTAAAGAACTCTATAAACAAATTTGAGAGTTTGCTTAACCAAAACTCAGCAATTCTTTAAAAGACTTACCAGAAGCCACACAAGGAGAAATGCATAACCTAACTGTCCTATCTATACAACGATTAAGGTAACAAAGTATCAGGCTCAGGTTAAAAGTTTATTCTAACAAAAAGGGGAGAAGTTAAAAGGGTAAGGGGCAATGTGTCACAATCTCCTAAAAGAAAAAAAAACGGGAGTGGGGGGGGGATGGGAAGGCAGGAAACAAAGGGGAGTTTTACTGTTTCAGACTTCCCCAGTTAACAGTAACTAGAATACAGCAAACACCAGATGGTATCAACTGTGATACTTAAAACAGTTTTTACAAGACAGGGGCCTCCTGTACTGTCTGCTACATATATACATGGATCTATAATGGTATTGACATAAAATTTTCAAGGAAAGAGCTAGTAATATTTTAACAGCAAAACATTTAATAAATCTAGCACCATCAATACCACTTAAACAAACGTGGGAGCTGGGTAAATAGTAAATCACTTGCGTAACATGATGAGGCCATAAGTTCTCATGTCCAATACTACAATGCTCCCCTCAAAGCAAAAAATAGTAAGTTTACCATAATAAAAATTAAAAGAACCATTTAAAAGAAAAATTTGATCAAAGTTCTAGTTGAAAATGTTACAGAACTGCTAATTTAGTACAAAACAAACAAACAAAAACAAAACAAAACAAAACAAAAAAACCCAGCTACTCTCAAAGAGCACACTAACTCCGAGTACACACCAACAAATTACTGGGCTTCACAGTACTGTCACTGATACTCACAGTACTGTCACTGATAAATGGAGGCTCTCACTGGGCTTTGCATTATGCTTTTAGGACAGGGGTTTCGTGCTGAGGAGAGACTAGGCGAGTGTCCAGTCTGACCACCCAGCTCCACACTCTACCCAGGCTCCACCTTAGGACACTGAATGTCTTTGGGCTCGTCATCCCTGCCTTCACTCCCACAGAGCTCAGGGCTGCTATCACAAGGATGTGCCACCATTTAGTCTGATGATGATATACGCTTAATGACTTTATCATAAAAACAATTGATTATGAATAGCCTGAACCACTAGAGTGCTAGGGTGTATTTCTGACAAGAACCCTTATAAGGCCTCCTTACATTTTTTACCTGTCTTTTATTTATCAATAACTTAAACATTTTAAATATCATATACACTTATGGTTCAGAAGACAGTACATCAACTGTAATCAACCCAAAACAACTTTTGATAAAGAAAATGTATTAAGTTTATGAACTAGAGAGATGGCTCAGCTGTTAAGAGAACCTGCGACTCTTCCAAAGGACCCATGTTCAATTCCTAGCATCTCCAAAGCTGCTCACAGTGATCTGTAACACCACTTCCTAAGAATCCAATGTTCTCTTCTGACATCCACGGGCGCAGGTACACATATGGTACAACAACATGTATGCGGGCAAACCATCCATACATGTATTTTTTTAATTAAGATTTTGATAGGTCAATTAATAATTATTACCTTCTCTGTCATTACTATCTGCTCAGTTACCAGAAGTCAGAGCCCAGACATACATTTAATCTAATCACTCAATACACTGTAAGACCTTAGCTCAACCTTTCATTGTATTAGTACAAGCAAATAAGGCCCACAAAGATGATGCCAGGTGTCAACAAATCCAGGAAGAAACTAAGATTAGTTAATGGAACAGGGAACAAGATGGTGAAACATTTGAACAGATAACTGACTGATGAGCCGCAAAGTTCTAGAGCTGTGTTTACCTCAGACAAAGAAAAGAGCTTGTGTGTCTGGCAAACAACATCCAACTGTATGAAAATATGGAGCAGAAAATAAAAGACTGAAACATGCAAAATATAAGCAAGATCATGACAGCCATAGCTGAAGAGTTTAGGTCTTATCCAGGGGCAACGGGACTATGCTAAAGAGGAGGACTCTGGTTTGTGCTCTAGAAAGCCTGAGTGGAGAGAACTGAGATGCAGAGCCCCATGGTAACTGTCCAGGAAGAATGAGGATGAAGATTTGGAGCCCCAAGGCTAAGGCGCAAGGTGATAAGAAACAGGCAGTACAGTGTGTAGACCTAATACCAAGAAGGTGGATGAAAAGTGTCCGACAAGAATGAGAGCCCTTTTCTTGAGTGAACCCCTGGGGTCAAAGCCAAGCAGGCGGAGCCCAGATCCTTAAAGTCCTCAGTAATTATTCCACTTACGCAGAGAAGCAGCGGAGAGACTCCAGACGGCCACAGTCCCTCTCTAGGCACTCAGCACAGGCCTCTCCAGGGCCTGGGATGGTGAGCCACAGCTGATGACTGCAGTGGGGAGTGGTGGGGGGCCGCCCAGCAGCCAGACTTGAGCATGTCTTTAGAAGTACAGTGAGCTCAGGTGAAAGTTTCTTACTGGTTTGGTTTTGTTGTTGTTTTGGGTTTTGAGACAGGGTATTTACTCCACAATACAGAGAAACCTAGAGCTCTCTAAGTAGCTCAGCTGACCTCAGATTCGCAGTGAGTGTCCTGCCTCAATCTTCCACTCGCTGGGCTTACAAGAGTGAGCACGGGTTATTAAGCTTTCCAGCTCCTTTGTGCAAAACATCCTTATTCTTTATTTTTGTTTCTCAATATCAACTAAGAAGGTACCAGGGCCACTTTCTAGGCCAACCATGTGACCATAGAAACACACATAGTTCATATTCTAATTATCATTGATCTTGCCAAAAATAAACATTTCTTGGGCCATCTACCCTTCCCTAAACTCTCAGACTTAACCAGTCTTCACCGTGCCGCATTCATCCACTGACACCCTCCATCCTTCCCAGTGCCCCAGGGATCTTACTTCACATGGAAAAGAAAAAAAAAAAATCCTCCTGCTAAGTCCTGCTAAGAAACAATGTCTTTTCTTTTTCTGATTTTTCCAGGCAGGGTTTGTGTAGCCCTGGTTGTCTTGGAACTTGCTCTGTACCTAGCCTCGAACTCACGAAGATCTGCCTTGCCTCTGCCTCCTGAGTGCTAAGATTAAAGGCGTGCACCACAACCACTTGGCTAACAATGTCTTTGTAAACACATTTAGGCATTCCCATAATTATACCACATGCAA
Organism: Apodemus agrarius; assembly: GCA_964023405.1. NCBI lineage: Eukaryota > Metazoa > Chordata > Mammalia > Rodentia > Muridae > Apodemus > Apodemus agrarius. Next base: position 27,822,729 of record OZ030023.1, read on the forward strand.
TACAAACAAACCTTCAAATACATCCAAGTCAAGAACAGAAACATCCGTTTCTATATGCTAAGCCTGAATATGGTAAAGAAGCACAATTCTGGTGAAACTGATGACCTCAAAGTGATAAAGATGAATAAGAGCTAAAAACAGGGTCTGTAGAGTTCTTGCCTATAATGCACAAAGCCCTGGGCACAGAGGCATATATCCATGCCACTAAATCAAATATTGCATATTATGTATGAATGTCAATCATTAGCAAAACGTAGTACACATGTATATGTACATACTTCATCAGTACTCTGTAGCATAATGCTGCTGTACCCTAGTAGAAAGAAAAGGGTAGACAAAGTACATCAAAGCTATCTACTTTGTGTTTTTTTTTTATTTCCCTCTGTTTCCAAATGTACTTTTTATAAAGAGAAAAAGTCCAAACTGTTACTCTTGAAAATCCAACATTATAACATGCCAAATATCTTGTTCAATAATATTTACATATACTTTGACATTTTATATTCTTATTCTAAAAACCAACACAAAAACCACACAAACCAACACTGTTTCCAAGGCCCCCCAGCTGATTACCTAGAACACAGGTAATTAACAAAAGCTAAAACCTTTTAGACTTCTATAAACTTTATCATTCACTCAAATAGTTCAGCAAATATTTGAACCAGTCTTTCTAATTAGCCTTCTCTCTCAAATGGCTCATGGCACTACCCAAAGCAAAGGCTATGTGGTAATGGTCAACTGTCATACTGACAGTCTGTTTGCTTTTTATAGCAGTCTTTATATAAAAAACAAAATCAATCAAACACATACAATTTAATGTTCTATAAAAAGAGACTTAGTTGTTGTTAATTTGCTTTAAGGTATACCTGCACATTGTTTGGCTAATGTAGCAAGCTTGTAACATAAATAATAGACTATCAGTTTTTCAGAATCTAAATACTCACAGAAAAATTAAAAAAAGAAAATCACTCTCAAGTTATATAACAGCACTGCAATTCATCTGGAATAAAATGAGACTCAGAGTAAGCCTAACCCTCTAAGATATTCCTTTCAAGAACCTCCCTCTCCTTCTGGATGGAATAATAAGGACTGAACATGGGTTTGCATTTACTAGACAAGACAGGGCCATGCCCTGAGCCTACTTCCCTTTATAAAACTAATGCTTAATCTTCTAAAACTTAGCTTGGGAAATAATATTTCCATCATAACTCCATCAGAAAGAATTCCTTTGTAACAGGCCTATATGGGCAGAAAAACACTCTGAAACAGCTCACCCGAGTGTTTCCTTAATGTATGTTATACAGCATGAATGTGCAGTACAATAAATAATATTTCCAAGGAAACTACTACACTTTTTGCCTTAAACCACAACTGAAAGAAAAGTTGCCTCAAAATATTTTAAAAAGATACAATGCCAGTAGCAGTTGAATATTAGTAATAAAATGTAGAAAAATGAAGAATCTTCCCATCTAAGAAAAATGCAATGCTAGACAGTGTCCAAATCAACTTGATATGCTATCTGTCCTCCACTGTGTTCCAGCCTCTTCAAGCGAGCATGCCAAAGCTCTACCCTAAAATGATCTTCTCTGACCTGCAATGAAAATTAGGAGACGGCTTCTTACAGTTATGGCTTATATCTAAACATGTCTTTCCGACAGTGCAAGTACAGATGAAAGGCAATGATGCACTGATGCACCTAACAAACGAACAGGCAGGCAGGGAGAGAGAGAAAGGTCAGGGGGAGGACACTCACAAACACAGTTCTGCTTGGCGCTTGTCACACACTGTAGCAGCCACTCTAAGAGGAGCTGTTTCCATACTGTACTTCTCTTCTGGCCAGCGACCACTGAAAGCTGCTACACTGTAGCATGACCATTTAATAAGGGACTGAAGGTTTCGGGACTAGGCAGGTCAGAGATAAATCAGGTAGGCCTGATCTCATCATTTAAAGCTGTGCACTAACTTTATCTCCACGATTTAAACAGCTTTATTCCTCCGGCAGATACTCTCCTCATGTGACAACTCATTTAATCTTTAATTAATTGAGAAATATCAGATTACTCTGATTTAGCAGTGATTATATTAATTTTAGCACAGTGGGAAGTTGTCTTTCCATGTAGAGCAATTAAGCAAAATTCCATATATTTTTAAAGCTTTCTGAACACAAATGCCCTCTATTCACCTCCCAGTCTCTATGAGGAGTGCACAGCACAGATCGACAACTTAAACACAGATCTCTCTCTAGGTAAGAGTCACTCACTTCTACACAATCTACGACGGCACCTTCAGCACTGCAGTGACAAAGAGGCTCCAAATTACAAAGTAAAGGAGGGCAAAGGCAGCAGCCGGGATGCTGAGACCAAAAACAAACAGAGCCAATGCAGCACCGAGAGAGACCGGCGACCAATGACGAGAGCAGCTCAAGATCTAGCCGTTAAACAGAGCCTTGCAGACCATGGTGAGGGGCGCTCTCTACCCTCAGGGTCTCCTCTGGGATGGTTCTTGGCATTTACTTTAATAAAATTAATAAGCCCAAATCTGCATTATCAGAAGTAGAAAGACAATATATTACCCCAGTCCAAAAAACTTGGCTATCAGGGTAAAAAGTGCAGATATGGTAAAGTACATCAAAGTGGGTGAGGGGAGCACCGAGGGCTTAACTGCTGACCCCAGGGACAAAGCAGCAGGTTGTCTTCCCAACGGAAACTACTTCTACAATAACACAAATGCCCTTGTCTGCTCACAGTGAAGGGCTTTAAAAAGCCAGCCGGGAAGAAGAGGTAGAGGAAAACTGTGATGTAAGCCATAAAACTGGCAAAACATGAGAGACACTATGATTTAATGCTGCAATTCTCAGTGCTATAAGCAGTAAAATTGATATATATCAATCTATATGATATATATACATATACAGGTATATATCTCAACACAATTAATAAGATACATAATCAATAAGGTATTTAGTATTTTCTTAGCTTCCTTAGTGGAAAAATATTCAGTGCATGAAAATCTTATGAAATGAGCCTACCAGCTCTGGGTCCTTACCTGTGAGGACAGCTTTTGCTGAAGGATCTGCCAGGTCCAGAGCTGACTTCCCATCGGTGTTCCGGATGTTTGGATCGGCTCCGTGCTGCAGCAGCACTGTGCAGGGAAAGCAGAGACAGTATCTTACCTCGGGGATACAGAGATTATTTACTGCTAAGTGTCGCCTCGGCATGGTGTAGGCATAAACATACATTGCACAATTTTTTCTCTTTCAAGAAAAGAAAAATGAAAGAAAAGGGGGGGAAAAGCACTGCAGCAGAGGATCTTCTCTAGAGTAAAGCGAAGTTGGCAACTTATGGTACAGTATTATCACATGACTTGACATCATAACCATGAAAGCAGAAGCTTGCCCCGAGCAGTCCTGCTCTGCCTCCCGAGGCAGCAGTCTGTAGATGGGAGCTGTGTGCTTGCTCCCTGACTCGCTCTGTGAGCTGTGCTAGCTGAAGCTGCCCTGGCGTGACTACCACTGTGACTGCTTGTTGCTGCTGCTGCTGCTGCTGCTTCGATGCTCAAATGCTTCCTCTCTCAGAAGAGCTGTAACCCCGTGCAAGGCTTTTAGTGGCTCAGTGCTTGCACATGAAACTCGCCATAGACACACTGGCTTGCTTCCAGAAGTTTAACAGACGCAGGAATGCATACAACTCCAGCTCCTGCAGCCATGCCACACACACAAAAACCAAAAACAAACCAACTATCTCCTGTATTATGATCCGCCATCAAATTTCTAGAACTAGAAATCCAATCACTGAAATGCATGTAACAAAGGTGTTTCATAAAAAACTACAGAGAATCCTTAACATTCAGAACCTCATATAAATGAATGGGCAGGTAAATAAACTAGATGTGGCATTTGGTAAGTATCTAGTGTCAACTAAACCACCTCTGCTGTGTAAGCGCAGAGCCCCAGAGCCTGCTGGCACACTACTAGCCCTGACACCTGAACAGTGAACAGGCATCTTTAGTCAAAAACCTGAGATCCAAGGAGGTGAGGAAAGCGAATCCTCTGAGCACCTGACCCTCGGGCAGAGGAGCTCTTCAGTGTATACTCAATCACTTGCAGGCGTTTTTTCTACATTTCCTGGGGGCGGGGATACAATGTAGAGGTAGGAGGACAATCCCAGGGACTTAATTCCCACCCGAGGCCTGGAGACAAGTGTCTTTACCCACTGAGCCATCTCATCAGCCACTGTTGTTCTTTTTTTTTTTTTTTTCCTAAGCAACAAAATGTTTTATTCTTTAGCAAACTATATAGTAAGGAACCAAATTTAAACTACTACTCTTCAACTTTAGAACTCTCATTTGCATACATGGGATTTAAGCAATGGAGGGCTGAGCATGGAGCTCATTTGGTAGAGTGCATGCCTACCATGGTACATGTGAAACACAAATCTCACATTGAGACCTGGATCCCAACCTCAAAACATCTCATTCTATGTATATGCAAATATTCCAAAATCCTCAGGTGGGATGGGCTACACATTTTATTTAGGGAAGGGATCCTTGGAGCCTACAGAAGGTCTTTGGGGCTGAAATGGGGGCTCAGCTGGAGAAATGCTTTCACATAGGCATGAGGAGCCAGGCTCCCACCCTAGAAAGGTGGGCGCAAGCATTCCTCTGTCATACAGAGCTCAGGAAGGGACCAGAAAGCTCCCTGGAGCCAAATCAATGTATCCCAGGCTCAGTGAGAGACTCTGTCTCAAAACATACAGTGGAGAGTGACTGAGGAAACACACTCAATGTAGACTCTCTGGACTCCAAAACCATAGGTACTCTCCTGCACTCAAGCACACTCCTAACAAGCAACTACAGGTACTGACCCCACCCAATACAAAAGCTGTTTACAACAGTCAGTTATAGGCTTTGAGCCACTACTAGTCAATTCTCAAGTTTTCATTCATTCTAAGCTCTACACTGAAGCCCATACCTTCTTTTGAAATTTGGAAGGCGATCTTCATACGACTAAGTACTGAGTCATGCTGTTTGTAAGGCCGTTCTTCCTGTGGTGCCTGAGCCCTCCAGGCTATGGCTTAGCTACAGTGGATAGCTGTCTGAAGGTAAGCATTCACACCTCTCATCTCAGATCTGGGCTACTTGCACATTTGCAGTATTAAAACAAGCCATGTTTGGGAAGACACGGAGAGATCCTCAGATCGTCGGGGTCATCCTCCCACCAGCTGTGGTTCTCCATGGTTTCAGTTGTCTTCAGCCAATCATAGTCCAAGATATTCTCTGTAAGTTTCACACCATACACCAATCTGAGTACCCTGCTCCATCCAGCCACTGGTGAACCTGTACTCTGTCCAGTGTACTGACCAGTGTACTGTCATGAGCTGCCTATCCCCAGACACTCAGTAGTCACCTGGGCTAGCAGATCAACAGGCACAGCATCACAGGGCTGATGGTAAAGAACTCGTATTTTACTCAGTAACAGCCTCAAAGAGTAAGCAGAATGATGCTGGTTGCTGGTGATTCAAATACGTCAAAAAGCAGCTTAGCATAGCATGTTTTCTTTAAACGAGAAGACAAAGGTTCTCAACTTAAGATGAAAACTGTAAGTTCTGATCTCTGTAAGGACAAGTCTGTCACTGAAACTACAAGCAAGGGGAAGCAGTCCACGCCAGTGCTGCTACACATCTAGGGAAGGAAACCCTAGGGCTACTTACAGAGGCTTCCACGACAGTATCTCGATTCTTATCATTAGATGCTACTGTGCTACTGCTCGGATTAAACTGCAATATCGATTACTTAGATATAACACCCTCTATGTACACACACATTCAGAAAAGTACAGATAAAGGACTCAGCACTTCCCAAGGTTTCAAGCATCCACTATGAGTCTAACCATGTGTCCTGTGCATACTGATGGGGAGGAGACTGCTGTATACCATTTAATTCCTGAATGCAGCAATAAACACGGTTATTTCTAAAGTGACTCAAGAGTTTAAAGTAGTAACATAACATCAAGCTGTTGTTACTTTATCTTCCTGATAGCTATTATTGATGGTCAATTTGAATACATCCAGAATTAACTTTAAATACAAAACAAAACAATAAGCAACCCAAGCATCTGGGCACACAAGTGAGGGTTTAGTTAACCGGATCTGTTGAGGTATGGCCACCTTCCTGTGTGGCCCACGCAGGGGACATGGAAAGGCGTTTCTGCTCCAGAACAAGCACAACTCTCCTGGCAAGCTCACACACCCTCTGCGGAGACAAGCAGCCTCATGGACCCAGTGATTCTTGGTACTTTCTACTGAGAGACAGCACCACTGGACTAGCTGGACCAACGTCTGCGAGCCACTCTAATAAATCCCCTTCAGAACCCTGACTATACAATCAAAATGATCAGCTTTTGCAGAAACTTTTTTTTTAATCCGAGAAGAAAATTTCACCTTGGCTCATCCTGGAAATTTCCACTTGGTTTATAAGCGTCTCAATCATAAAGCAGACTCAAGACTCAAGGAAAGGGGGCTTAGGTGCTGAGTGAGCATGTGCACAGGTAGGGACGGGGAACGGCTGCCGTGGAAGCACTGCCTGTTATTCATACTTGGGGCTCAACACCAGATCCTGCTTTAAATGGAGGTGAAAACATTTTTACTTAGCAGGATATGACAGTTACATAATGGGAACTTTGATTCAGCAATTTTTAATAAGTGGTAGAGGCAAAGTATTGAAAGCCTGACTGTTCCCCCAAAAAGGAACTCAAACCCTCATCGTTCTAACAGGATTTTACTTATAAGGGTCTTACTTTGAAAGAGAATTTGGCCGTTTACTCCCAGTTTTATTCTGGTTTAGGTGGTTTCAAAATTTAACTGTCCTGCCTGAAATGTGTGGCTTTTAAACATTTTGAGGTCACTCCTAGCTCTTTCTTTGACCTGAACATAGGCAGATCCTTGGCAGAGCAATGTTGCAACAGGAAAGAACAGTTGAATTTCTTGAACCAACTGCTGCTAACAAAATCCATATTAGAAAATAGTTAACCACAAGTTTATTAGAAATAAATCAAAAAGTTAATTCCATAAAGTTTAGATGTAAAGGCATCTACATGAAGTAACAGGGGTCTTGTTAGGGTTCTGTCTAAGCTCCTCCCCACAGTTACCTGGCAACAGCCAGGGATGCCCCTCCCTACAGTTACCTGGCAACGGCAGGAAGGCCTGGCCTACTATGAAGGGGGCTGCTCAGCCCCTCCTCCTTCTCTTACTCCTCTTACTCTCTCTTACCCCTTCTTCCCCCCTCCTAGCTCTCTCCCTCTCAGCCTCTCCCTTGCTCCCCTTGCCCTCTCCTCCCCTCCCCTCTCTCTCCACGTGGTCATGGCCAGCCTCTTGCTTCTCTACTCTCCCCCTCTCTCTGCCTTCCTCTGCCTCCACTACCCCCCTTAACTCCCATCTCACGCCCTGAATAAACTCTATTCTATGCTATGCCAATGTCTGTCTGGTCCCTCAGGGGGAAGGGATGCCTGGGCATGGGCCCCGTGAGGCACTCCCTTCCCCCACACCACCACAGAACATATTCTCACACCCTCTTTCTCTTTTTATGATCACAACAGGTCTAAATCTGTCTTTCCCACTGCGGAGAGAAGTAAATGGAGAAGACAGTGTTCGGAGGCTGAGCTGCATGTCTGACAATACCATTGCCTATTAGCTACTCAGAATATCAAAGCACAATTTAAAATGCAGACCCTTCAGGACACAATGCAAGTTTCTGCAAAATCTACTGCTCGGCCGTCCCGCCCACGGGGGGTGGGGTGGGGTGGGGGTTAGGGGGGTGGGGGTGAGGGTTGGGGGGGTGGGGTGGGGGGTGGGGGCTGTTTCATCTCCACTCCATCTCAGACGCTCGCTCACAGTGCGCTCCACCACAGCTCTTGTCACAGCAGCTGAGCTGTGGACAGCCATAGGAAATGCACAAAGCCAACGTGCTTTCTGCATACAGCGGAGAGGGCAGCGCAGGTGTGACTGTAAAAGTCAGGGGGGCGTTTCAGAGTACTCTGCCAGCGGCTTGTTTGGCACTACATTCTAATAAGGGAAGAATGACACATACAACAAGCAAAGATGACATTGTCAGATCTCAGGAATGCCGCATGCTACTTCGGGGGTGTGTCAACTCAGATGCCTAAAATGTGCTTTCCAAGTTTGGAACCATCCAAGATAATTTAACTATAGACACAAAATGTAATTGGGAATTCATGTTGTATGGTCAATACAAACACCACAAGCCTCTCAAGATATGCAAACACTATACAAAGAACGGTGGGGGGGGGGAGAACATATGAATACCCAAGATTTATTGAGTCGTGTCGCCATATTCCCCAGCTGGCCTCCAATACATGATCCTCCTGCCTCAACCTCACGAGTCATAAGGAACTTCTACCATCTTTTACCAACTGAGATCCGAGCCGACCTTACACCACTACAGTTTTCGCCAACCTTACACCACTACACTACTCGTCTCTTCCCAGTTTTCCACTGATGGACATTTATCTCCCTATCTTCTTCCCGGGCAGGCAGGCTGGGAAAACTACAGCAGCTGACACCAAAGCCAGGCACAGCTCAGGCGGGGCCGATTCTCAACTACATCCGTCTGAGCCGTGATACGTGCGTTTCCTACTCAGTTTCTATCTATTTAGCCAGAATCTGTTCAGATTCAGAAAACACAACTTTAGCCATGTTGTCTCGTTTCATTTTTAACTATTAAATTTAGGCACCTACATTATTCTTACAAATTAAAAAGAAAGTTAAGCTTAATGCAAAGCCTCAGTGTGCCAAATACTAGAAAAACACAAAGTACTTCAGAATATATTATATTAACCACAGACAGTAAGACAATTTAAAAATCTCTGAGGAGAAGAGGACGGGTAAGTTGGGGTGGGTGGGGCTGCAGTCGGAATGTAAAAAGAATACATAAATTAATGGGGGAAAGGGTGTTCAGGTGCTTTCTTTAAGTGGCAAACATAACATGTTAGCAGTGCTCGCCGTGGCGGCACTGAGGGGAAAGCCGAGGCCCCATGCCCCGCCCCTGTTTGTAACCAGCTTACTTCTCCCAGATTCAACTATTCACTAGCCAGCTGAGTTTCAAAAACTGAAACACACAGGGCCCTTTGGATTTTTATGTTATCTTTATTTTATGTGTCTTAAGCTAGGATTTTCTTTGCTGATTTTCACGAGCAAGGCAACTCTTACAAAGAAAATCCTTTACTGGGGGCCGGCTGACAGGTTCCGAGGGAGGCTCAGTCCATCGCCATCACTGTGGTGCACGGCAGCGTCAGGCAGACGCGGTGGTCTCAGGAGGAGCTGAGAGGCCTGCATCTCGGTCCTGGGCAGCAGCGGAACTGTGCACCACATGCTGGCGTGCTAGCTTGAGCACAGCAGACTTCAAAGCCTGCCCCACAGTGACAGTTCCTCCAACAAGGCCACACCTCCTAAGAGTGCCACTCCCTATGGGCTAAGTACTGAAACACAAGAGTCTATAGGGACCCTAACTACTCAAACCACCACAGTCTGTCCCAACGCTCTGCCTGCATGTAAGTTTGGGTGCCCACAGAGGCCAGAAGGTTAGCTCACCTGAGACGTTACAGATGGCCGAGCTGCCAAGTGGGTGCTGGAAACTGAACCTCCGTCTTCTGAGCCATCTTTCCAACCCCGAGGAAAGTTATTTTTAAGTTACATTTTTTTAATACGTGGAAATGGTCCTTAGCTTTTTCCTACATTTCCTGGGGGTGGGAACACATGTGGAGGTGCGAGGACAAGCACTTCTACATGTGGATCCCAGGGATTAAATTCGGGTCCCGAGGCCTGGTGACAGGTGTCTTTACCCACTGAGCAATCTCAGTCACTGCTCTTTGGTTTTTCTCCTAAGCAACAAAAATTTTCATTCTTTAGCAAAATATATATTAAGGAACCAAATTTAAACTACTACTCTTCAACCTTAGAACTCTCATTAACACACATGGGATTTAAGCAATGGGGGGAGGGGGGCTGAGGATGGAGATAATTTGGAAGATGCATACATACTGTGCACAATACCCTGGATTTGATTCCCAGCATTATACAAAACCAGGCACAGTGAAGACATGCCTGTTAATCCCAGGACTCTGGAGGCAGAGGCAGGAAGATCAGAAGTTCAAGGCCAACTTGAGCTATGTAAGACTGTCTCAAAACAAAAAAGACTGCTAAGTGACAGAAGCTGTGTTTTTTCTTTTTAACTAGAATATACAAATGCTTATTGATTATATAGTGATAGTTTCTCCAACATAAATACATATATATAAAGCATAATATTACATAATGGCATAAGTTATATCATTAAAAACTGTACAAAAACATAAAAGTGCTTTAATTTTTTATTCAAGATATGCTTTATTTACCAGAGCACAACACATCAACCTAATAGGGAGATTAAGTGTTACTGTTATGGTAGGGTTTTTTTTTTTTTAAAGCTATCAAGAGTTGATTTACTACTAGCAGTAAACATAAAATTTCAAGTAACCACTACTAATGTATATAATAATTTGGCTTGTTGAATTTAAATTAGACTTAAGGGACAAGCAAGCATTTTCTATTGTGAGCAATGCCAGCTAACTCATTTGGGTGCTAAACATGGAAAGTAATGAGATTTAAAACAAAAACTAAGTGCAACTTCCAGTGGTTGCTACTGAGACAGCTCACAAATTAATGGAGGGAACTGGAGGGCAAAGGGAACCCTAAGTAGGACGCACGGAAGCCACCACTGTTCTGAAACCAGTGACTGATTCAGGAAAACAATGGAGCAAAATGGCAGCAAGGAAAGCCCAGAACCCACCCCAAACTAATAACTCTAAATAAGATTCTCCCCATATCACAGGGGCTTGTACCTGATGAGGAAATGTGGGTATGAACTAGTCCTGGGGTGCCTGAGGACACCAGAGGCTTAAAAGCATTGTGCAACCGCTCCAGGTTAGCATACATGAGAGGAGAGGGTCTTGGCCTTCAGAGACCTCATTAACACAGCTGCTACAGCCAGTGAAGCAAAATGCCACCTTAGCGATGAGTAACCACCATTCCCTAGGTCAGGGTGGGGAGGGTGTGGCTTCAGGGTTAATTTTTTTTTCCTTTAAAATGATTTTTAAAAAGATCTATTTATTTATGTACTTTGAGTACACAAGCGCTCTGTCTCCATGCACACTAGAAGAGGGCAGCAGATCCCATTACAGATGGTTGTGAGTCGCTGTGGGTGCTGAGAAGTGAACTCCAGACCTCAAAGAGCAACCAGTGCTCTGAACACTGAGCCATCCCTCCAGAAGAAAACGAAAGCAAACAAAGACAAAAGACAAAAACACACAGCCTCAACCCATTTTTTGACAAAGGACAAACAGATTGTGGTGGTTTGAGTGAGAATAGCCCCCATAGGCTCATATATTTAATGCTCAGTCACCAGGGAGTGGAACCATTTAGAGAGGATGAGGAGGTGAGGCCTTGTTGGAGTAGGGTGTCACCGGCAGCAGGCTTTAAGGTTACAAAAGGCCACAGCAGGGCCCTGTCTGTCTCTGTCTCTGTCTCTGTTTCCCCTCCACTCCCTTCCTTCCCTGCTCTCTGCCTGTCTCTGTCCTCCCTCTCAGCTGGGAGATCAGGATGTAGCTCTCTCTCAGTTACTGCTGCAGTGCTATTTGCGCTTATGTGCCTGCCGGCCTGCCCACCTGCCCACCTGCCCAGCCCGCAGGCCTTCACGCTCCCTGCTGTGATGCTAATGCACTAACCTTTTGAAGCTCCCAACTGAAGTCTTCTCTAAGTTGCCTTGGTCATGGTGTCTCCTCACAGTGGCAATAGAACAGTAACTAAGCCGGTCATGTACTTGTGGAAAAAATAGTCTATTCAACAAATTATGCTCGAACAGAAAAGTAATTTATAATTTCAAGGGAAAATAGATCAATTATTGGCTAGAAATGGCGGGAAGCAAGGGAAAGAAGGTACCAAACCTTCCTAGAGTGGTGCAAATATTCATTTTGATCATAGTGGTTGTTCCTGAGGTGAACAGGTGAGTCAATACAAAAAGAAAAAAAAGTACTTAAAATACTCATTTTACTTCATTAAGGCTGAATACTGCTTTTATGTATATTTAATTAACTTAAACCTGAGTATTTAACCAGATTAGAAACAGTTGATGGTAAAATTACTGAAATGAAAAACAGTTCAAAGGGTATTTTCATGAACACAACAGGGAAAGAAATGAACATAAGGGACATGGATGGAGTCGAGTTCTACCATGCTGCAACTGCCTTGTAACTAAAGTCAAGCCAGACACAAGCCATACTTAAAGCTAATGTGCCAGCACTAATGGATCACTAATAGAAGACATGTTCAAGTCTCCACTGTGTAGAAAAACAAAAACTGTCACAGACTTCAGAACAATGCCTACACATAGCTGACAACACCAGAAGCCATGCATTTTTGACAAGCTAGCATAATTAAAGTACGTTTCAGTAATTTTTGTGAGCCTACCTTAAAATAGATCTATTCTTCCTTATCACTGTTCCAACTTCTAAATGGATTAATCATTCACTTTTATTACTTTTTTAACATTTGTCTTTATATATTTTTGTGTCTTGTCTATCTCTGTGAATGTGAACATGCTGTGTTGTGTACCTGTGGAGGTCCAAGGGAAACTCTTGCTTTCTATCCTGTGGGTTTTGGAGATCAAATTTAGGTCGTCAGGCTTGGCAGCAAGGGCCTTTATAAAGCCACTAAGCCATTTTGCAGGGACCCCCACATTTAATTTCCTTAGTCACAGGAGATAAACGCTGTATATTTCGAGGATCAAAAAGAGTAATCAGCTCTGTTCTCTGCCCATGCTCATGCTCACTAACACACAAGCTTCTCTGGAACATGAGATAAACATTTCTTGGCTGCTCAGTGGTATCTTCCACACTGAGTGGTCACCGGCGTGCGCTGAGTAGAGAAAGCTGCTTTCATCTTCATGAACATCCTTTGGAGGAACCTGAGAACATCCGTGCACAATGCAGAGCCTAAAGTGACCCACTTCTAAAGCTTTCCCAACTGGAGATGAAAGGACAAATGTTCTAATATACTGAATAGGGAACTAGGCTGGGATTCCAGAGGAGAGTTTTTAAGTAGTGGCTGTGTTTAATCTTGACCTTTTTACTCATAAAATAATTAATGTCCCAATATTCTTGAGATAAGCGAGCCCATAAGGTTGCCTCTAACAAAGGTAACCAGAGTTTGTAAAATGTGTTAGGGAGACTGGTGATCCAAACTGTTACACTGAATTTTCGTCAGTTTAAGTTTAAAGACCTCTTAGTTGATACAGTTAGTAACAAGCATTTCGTGTGTTTGACATTCCTTAAACATGGGAAATATGAACTCCAAATATAAATTAAGCATTACTCGCAAAGCTGGGTGTGGTGGTACAGACCCAATCATCCCAATACCTGCGAGGCTGAGACTGGAGGCTTATCATAGAATCTGAGGCTAGCCTAGGCTACACAATAATAATCGGGCCAGCCAAAATTACACAGTAATGGCGTTATCTTAAAAAAAAATTGTGTATGTATGTATGATGTATATATATCTGAACACCCAAACCCATGGAAATTTTGTTTAAGTTAGATATATTTTAAGTATAAACATATTTCAGCCAGGCAGTGGTGGCACATGCCTTTAATCCCAGCACTTGGGAGGAAGAGGCAGGTGGATTTCTGTGTTTGAGGTCAGCCTGGTCTACAGAGTGAGTTCCAGGACACCCAGGGCTACACAGGGAAACCCTGTTTTGGAAAAAAAAAAAAACAAAAAACAAAACAAAACAAAACAAAAAACCAAAAAACCCAAAAAAACATATTTTAGAACTCTAACTGAAAAAAAAAGCTAAGTACCAAAAATGTTTTATAAACATTAAATACAAGTAGTACTTTGTATATATTGTGTTTAATGAAAAGTATCAGCGGACTGATATCACCTATCTTTTAAATGTGGCTTCTGGGAAATCTTTACCTTCCTGTGCGCAGTGTCACATCTATGGTAAGTGCTCTGGAGCACAGACGGCTGCTCCAGCTCTGCCCAGCCTGGAGCAGACCCCGCCTCCCTCCAGGGGGGCTCCACTAGGCTGCTTACTCTGCCTGTGTCCTCCTACTCTGCCTGTGTCCTCTTAGGCTCACAGGTAACAGGGGAACTGCAGGCACTCTGAGTGTCAGTCTTTCCGATCCCTTGAGAACAGGGGGGTGGAAGCTGTCATCTCTTGCACTACAAGGGAGACAGAGCCTCCCGCCTTCCTCTCTTCTGGTTCTTCAGGTTCCCTCAACTCCTTTCAGTGACATCCTTTTTGGTGAGTAGACAGGGGACGGTGGGGGGCAGTGTGTGTGTGTGTGTGTGTGTGTGTGTGTGTGTAGAGGCTGGCACCTTGGATTTATCTTTCACCTTGCCTTCTTCAGCTTCCTGGACCTTTGCTGGAGTAGTCAGCTCCTACTGTCAACTTAACTGGTCTGTCTGGAGTAGGTACTTTAAAAGTGGGCGGTATCCTGCACCTTCTAAGATTTTAACAATAACCCTGACGGAGGCCCACTGGCAATCAGTAGCAATTCCTGACGGTGACAACTAAAACTGTCCCCACACTCTACGACAAGAAAGAACTGCCCTGACTCAAAGTTCTCTTGGGTTCTTCAGGACTCGCTCCTGTAACACTCGGATACAACGTGGGTCACATCTCCAAACAGTTTTATATGCTAGCTACTGTAATATTCTTAGGTTTACAACATAAAAACACAAGCAAACAGTAAAAGAGTAAAGTAAAATAATTATTAGCAATCTATTACTTTGTCTCTGAGTGCCACCTTTATACAAAGCTATTTTATTACAAGGAATACAAGTTATTTTAATAAGATTTCTTAAAGAACAAAGAGACTTCATCAAAAAGAAAAGTGGAAGTGTGCCTGTCCTAGTTAGAGCTACTGTTGCTGTGATATAGTGCCATGATCAGAGCAAGTTGGGGTGGAAAGGGCTTATTATTTCAGCTTACACTTCCAGGTAGCAGTCAAGTACTGAGCGAAGTCAGGGGAGAAACTCAGAAGGCAGAATCTTGGAGGCCTGTGGCTTCCTGGCTTACTTGTAGGCTCTGATAGAAAGAACCAGGCCCACTTGCCCCTGAAAGGGGCCAGGGGTGGGGAGTGCAGTGGGGGGTGGGGCTCCCACAATAATCACTGATTAAGAAAATGCTCTACAGGCTTACCTGTATGGAGGCATTTTCTCAACTTGGGTTCCCTTCTCAAAAATGACTCTAGCATAAAATCAGCCAGCACACCGACTAAAACTGCACTGTCTTGCTATCTCCTCTCCTTTCCCATAAACAATAAACATATTCATTGGCATCACCAAACTCTTAATTCCAAATTCTCAGCTGGGCGTGGTGGCGCACGCCTGTAATCCCAGCACTTGGGAGGTAGAGGCAGGTGGATTTCTGAGTTCGAGGCCAGCCTGCTCTACAGAGTGAGTTCCAGGACAGCCAGGACTACACAGAGAAACCCTGTCTCAAAAAAAAAACAAAACAAAACAAACAAACAAACAAAAAAGCCCCAAATTCTCAGGAAAGAGAATTTAGTCCATTTGGTTCGGTGTCTGTTTCTAAAGGGTTTGTCCCAGGAAGCAGACGGCAGTACAAACGGTGGCGATAGGAAGGCAGGCTTGGTTCTGAGGGAAGATCTACCAAGGCAGGCATCTCAGTGGTTCTCACTGTGAGAACACACCTCAAGCTCGAGAGTGATGTCAACAGGTTCATAAAATGGGGACTTCTACTCTACACACCAGTCCATTATTTTTGTGTTTATGACAGATATTTTAATGTTTATTACAAATAGAGTAGTGAAATTTCTCCTCAGACAAAAACTACCTTCACCCATGCTTGCATAACACCACCACAAAACATAAAAATTAAGTTCTTCACATCCACTGCCTAACATTATAGGTAAAATATTAAATAAATGAAATGTAAATAAGTCTAATTTAGATTACAGAATAAACAATGTCAAGACTCTAGAAACAAGCCTTAAATTGTGAAATAGTCATGAAGCAACTATTATGCAAAAGTACAGGGCTTCAATTATGCCTCTAAAAAAGTCTCTAAATAAAAATGAGCAAAACTTCCAAGATTCTGCTAATATCTACCATTCATGCAATAAACTATTTCACTCTAGTGAACTATTTACCTTTTTTTTTTGTTTTATTACACAAATATCTGTATATAACATTTCCCTTGTACCTCAATGCTCAAAAGTTGGGTTCAACTGAGAAAAAAAAAAAAAACCTAACTTTACATAGATGCATTCTTCTGTGTGTGATTTATTGAATCAAGTGTATCTCTTCCAGTGTTATGACCAGACATTAGCATGAATTGTATGATTAAAAAGGTGTCACTATGTGTCCCAGGCTTTATACATTCAGGTTAAACTATGAACTAGGTTTCCTATTTAATAGGTCAGTACCCTAAATCTCATACCTGCCTTACTTATGGTCTATAAGACCATTAGCTAAGAGTACCCTAGAATTGCAACACAAGTTTTCTTCCCCTGCGTGAGCTCTAAAGGACGGTCTTCACATCCGTCCTAAATGCCTCTCCTGCTCCTATTATACCACATGTCCTCCTCCTTATAATTCTATCAACAATTAAATGCTTAAAATCCCAATTTTGAAATACATCACAGCTCCTTCCTTCCAATGTTCCCAGTCCCATATTCACGAATATTCTTTCAAAAGGCCACAGTTAAAACTGAGAGCCAAATATGCACAGAAGTGTGTACCCTCCTCACTCTCTAGTCAGACTCCACAGGGGAGCAAGACTAAAAACATTTCAGCCTTGATACAAAATAAATATAGGTTTTGACTGACAATGGAATGTTTTGTAGAAAATCTTATTGATACTATCATATCTGGAAACTATATTAAACAACTCACACAGAACCTTACATCCTTAAAATTAAGTCTGGACTCTGTTTACAGGTAAAGTCTAGCACCTGTCCAACTTGAAAAAGGCTGGCAGACTTAAATAAGCCAAATGCTACAGAGAGACCCCCCCACCCCCTTTTTTTTAAGTCTATAGAATAAGGATCACACTTGGCTTTCTAGTTTAGGGAGGACTAAATCTTCGCCTGAAATCCCAGGCAAAGTGAGGAAACAGCTCTAATGTCCAAGACCTTCAGGTCACATGACAGTATGCAAAGCAACGACTAAGCACACAGGAGTCCCTCATCTCAAAGGCCATTTTCATACTACTCCGTCTCAAACCACACAACTCACTGACACACTACTGTCAACTATCACGGCCAGCCTATTCTAAGGTAACAGAAACGTGGAATTCTTTTAACAGATAAATTTCAATATTAGGTGAAGACCAACATCACTACAAAAACATGTTTTAGCCTCTCCTTTTCCTCTTAAGTTACACATTTTATTTCTTATAATACTAATATGATTTTGAGCTAGTGCTTTCCTATGCATTCTAATAACAATGAACAAGTGTGTGTGTGAAAGAGAAAAACAATATAATCATCACCATTATCTAGAAACCCTACTACAGTAGTACCAAACTAATCAGGTCAATAAATAAACTTATCTTCTTCAAAGCATTTTAGCACCAGCTAAGCAAAACGTTCAGAGTCAGTTATTCTGTCACAAGAGAAAATAATAGTATCATCCTTACTGTTCTCTTTTTCAAGCATACTATATGCAATTCTGCCAATTAAGGTGCTGTCCAAAAATGTTACACTAAAAAAGACCCAAGTTCACAGTATTATGTGAAAAATTGATGCAAAAAAAAAAAAAAAAATCAAGATGAGAGTTGTTCTGAAGAAGGGAGGGAGGGAGGGAGAGAGAGAGAGAAAGAGAGAGAGAGAGGGGGGGGAGAGGGAGAGAGAGAGAGAGAATAATGAAATGAATGGAATCAAATTCCTAAAGCTGGGCTGGAAATGACTCTGCGGTGAACTCAGTGCTCTGCCAGAAAGCCTAAGTCCAGGTTCCCAGGACTCATCAGGCAGTCACAACTGCCTGTCACTGTCTCCAGGGAATCTAATGCTCTCTTCTGGCCTCCATGGGTATCTGTACTCCCACATATACATATAACTAAGAAATAAGTTCTAAATAATTCTCGAAGCTTTGTTAAATTTTCAACTCATGTTTCCAAGGAGTACAGAAGCAAAGGGAAATGAATGTCCTTTGTAACTCATTTGTGGATGACACATGAACAGATAATGTGACAGACTAAACTCAGGAGTCCTAGTGTAGCAGTCCAGTAGTTGAAGCTGCTGTGCCTCTCATTAAGAAGTTGTAGCTTTCCAGGCCATTAGCCTAACGTGATTAAAGCCTACACAGACCTTAATGAGAGAGAGGCTCTGAAAGTCAGTGCTTTTAGAGTCCTACCTGCTTCCCTCTGCCACCTGAGAACTGTTAATAAGATCACAGCTATACAAGCGTATAAAGTAGATATACAAGCCCAACATTTACAGAAATTACAAAGACACTGACTATAAAATGATTACTGTGCATACAGTCTTACCATTTATTAAAGAAGCAAGCAAACTTGTATACTAATGAGACTCAAGTGCTTGCTGACTGTTCTCTAATGGCTTACAGTACCCCAGTGCTGCAGAGGGGGAGGGAGAAATCAATAATTCAAGGTCATCTCCCTGGTTAGTAAAGTTCACAGCCAGCCTGGGCTACAAGACCCCCCTGTGTCAACAAGATATGCATGTGTGCGCGCGCGCGCGCGCGCGCGCGCGCACACACACACACACACACACACACTCTCTCTCTCTCTCTCTCTCTCTCTCTCTCTCTCTCTCTTGGTTTTATAACCATCAACGCTGAGACTGTTGCTTAGCATAAATATGTAGCAGCAAATAGCAGATGTTTAGAAATTGATGGAAATTGTCCTACCCCAAAATAAAATTATTTTTTATGATACAAGTCAGCAACTCGGGGTATGAACAGAAAAGATAACAATGGAAGTTACTAGACAATTTATACAATTAAACAATGATCGTTTATACTCAGAAAGCAAATGTATCTTTCTATTATCTTTCTAGATAACAGATAAGGCAGAGTTACACAGGGCAGAGTTACACAGAGACTTGCCTAGTCACATTGATTGCACGTTTCCCAATACTCAGCCTAGATGCCAATCAGTAACTGAACAGTTAACTATGACACAATCACACGAAGGAGTTTTAGTCAACCATAAAGAATGAAAGTACGTTATCTGCAGGAAAATGGATGGAACTGGACATCATTATGATGAGCAAAATAAACCAGACTCAGAAAATTCTGCAATTTCTCAGACACAGAGTACAGATTAACATGTATTTTATATGTAACTTGGAAGCAGAAGGTTTCACTGAAAGCAATACACTGTGAGGAAGGAGTCTAGAGCGAGATGGGAAGATGAGACGAGAGAAATGAAATGGAATGCCCATCGAGGGGTCTCCTTCTGCCCCAACTATCTCAACTTCCCATCTGAGAGTGGCAACTCAAGGATTTACTTTAGAAGTAACAACAAAAAAGGTTCAGATGCTGTAGCGAGAATTTTGGTTTCGTTAAAAACACAGAAACATTATGGGAATGTGTTTTTGCTTTAATCCCAGGTGTGGGGTAGGGTACTGCTTCAGATGGTTCACAGCAGCTGGACTATGATTTGCCTCATGCCCTAGCAGGGGCGTGATTTTACCAGCTGCAGATAGTTTCTGTGATTGTGTGATGTTTGGAATTCTGGGTACTTTTCAGAGAGTATATAAATGCAAGGGCCCCAACAGGCAATGTGAGATATAGGATGTTGGTCGGTGTTGTTAGGTAGTCATGTGCAAAGAAAAAAGACCCTCACACCAACACTGCTTTTTTGCATTTCTGCTATACAAGTGAAACCATAATCTTATTTCATTAGAAACCACCTGTAATCTATGAAAAATTTACCAAACAGGAAATGACTTATTTTTATGCTGATAAAACAAAAATAGATGTTCTTATTTATATTCGACTAAAAATTAAAAGCCTTTGTCTACAGACATTTATAAGAAAACGAATGGCAAAGCGGACTGAGAGAAGGTCCACAATGCACACAACACAAATGGCCACCAAAGCTACAACACAAGAATTCTCATACCCTAAAAGAAAAAGAAACAAACACACAAAACAGTCCAAAGATCTGAAAAGACACTTCCCAAAAAAACCACAAACAATCACTACATGAAAGCATTTCCAACTAGGAAATGCCAGCTTCTGCAGCCAACACAGACTTGATCCTTCTGCCAAGCATCTGTCTAAGGATGCTAGTAATCCTCCAAAAGATCTATCTCAAACCAAAAAACCATAAAACACCCAGGACATCCACACCAGAACATATACCAATGTTCCCATCAACCCTGTTTACAACAGCTACAAACCAGAACTAATTCAGTGGCTATCAACTGCCACACCCATTCATTTGAATACACGTAAGAATGAATTACCACGAACACACATAATATACACAGACAAATGTCTGGCTAACTATACCCAGAAAAAAGAAAAGTGACACAAAGAACTAGAACCCTATAAGAAGGTTTATTTACTACTGTGCTGACATAAATCAGAAGGATGATCACGGAATGGATGAGAAATGAGCGGCCATGTGTTAAGGACGGGCGCTGGAACCCTTCCCTCACATCATATCCAAACACTAATGCCCAGTCAAATACCTAAGAGTTTTTAAAGTATGCCAGTCATCAACAGTGATACGATGAAGACCTGTTTGCTTGCTTTTCCACAAAGTTTATAGGAATGTAGGTGGATGTAGCATTGTATTTAGCAAAGCCATACAGCTATATACACACTCTAAGTCTTTTAAATACATTCTCAAGATAAAACATGTTTTCAATGCAAAGTAGTTCTTAAATGAGCAGTGTTCACATATAAGTCTAGGAGGGTACATTACCTTACCAGGAGTCCTGAATTCCAAATTACATTTTTCACTGATATTCCTATAGGGTGTAATACCACTAGATTAGTATATTGTATTCTTTAAATGAGGATTTTAGTTATTTAAAATCCTAAGTGAAAGATTAAGCATAAGGTTAAAATCAGGGGTGTGGAATGTGCCTACAATCATCGTACCAGAGAATCTGAGGTAAGAAGACAGCTACAACTAACTTAAGGACAGCCTGGACTACACCCTGAGTACCAGGGCAGCCTGATTTAAATATGAAGATTCTCTCTCAAAATTCCAAGGCCAAAACAAGACAAAAACAAGATTAAATGATGGCCTAGGCCTTGTCAATGTGTTTTTAGATATGATACCTAATTGGACACTGAATGCAACTAAATAGGCTTTAAATGGGTAGCCACTATCTATAATCTTAGTTCTTATCTATAAAGTAACATACATTCCCAGGTTCCAGGAACTAAAATATGAGCATTCCTAAGTCATTGTTCTGTCCTTAGTTCCACTAGAATCTGCAAGGGACTTGGGGACTTGTTTCAATACTTCCTTAAAAAGCAAAATTCATGGATATTAAAGTTCCTTATTAAAAAAAAAGTGGTATTGTATTTGCATATAATCTATGTCCTATATATTATTTAAGTCATTCATGGATTACTTGTATCTAATACAATGTAAACACTAAACAAATTATTGTTACTACTTAGGAAATAACAAGATAAAGTTATGGTTTAGGAAATAACAAGATAAAAAATTGATTTTCAGGAAAAAAAAAATCCCCAAATGCCCAATCTTCAGTTAAATAAATCTATGAATAAGGAATCTCTAGATACAGAAAGCCTACTGTTTATATCATATCACTTCTTATGGGCAGAAACATCTAGAAATAACCACAACACATTTAACATACCAACAGCCTATACTGTTTCTACAAGACACTAGCAAAGTAAAAATAAGTACAACAGTCTCACTAATTTTATTTGACAAAGCAACTACACATACAAAGCAATCCATTCCAAACAAAAAGGCTTCCCCTTGGTGGTGTAGGAGTAATCTCCAGGCCCACTGACTTCTATCCCATGGTCCTGTCCAGGAAATCTCAACAGTCCTCAATTACTCTGTGAGTGAAATCTTCTCAACTGCTGACAATTCCATATATTATCAACTGACAATTTAACAAGTCCAGTAGTTAAGTTTATGCTGCCTAATTTCATGAATATATGTGTACACACATGGGTAATAACAGAAGATTATATATAAACTAGACTGTAAATTGTAATGGGTTTAACTTTTCTTCTGAACAAAGGATCCTACTGCAGTTGATAGTGTATCTGGCTGAATACATCTGAGCTTGTCTGGTGGAATGATCAAAGCTAAACCATGCCAGTTATTTTCTATACTGTAAAAGGGAGGGGGAAAGGGAAAACAAATACTGAAACTTTAATGGGGAAAAAAATACCCAAAATTCTATTACATGTTAAAGAGTTAACTGAAGATCTGATTAGGGTGAAAAAAAATAAGAATTACAGTTAATTGTTTTTATTAGTTTACTTACATTTATATAAATTTGCCTAATCTCTTCCTAGACACTGTAATTTTGAATAAATTTAAGCACATCTGAAACAAATCATATAATGCAACAGGAAAATTACATCAGACTATATTATTTTCAAATAAGTAGAGGGAGCTATAACCTATGTCCTATTCAGATATTATAATACTAACCCATGCACATCATACTAAGGGCTTTACTTGAGTTGTTTCACTCCACCTTCAAAATTGTATGATGCTGTTCAACCAACCTCACAAAGAGACCCAGGTCTCTTTGAATTCAACCACTGTGACAAAATGCCATTGAGCCTGGAAAACAAACCTAACTGTTGCAGTTTGAACTGGGACTCCACACACAGAACAAAAAGCCCAAGAACTGTTTGAATGAACAAAGAAAGCAAGTTAATGGGAGCTTTGTTCCAAAACCTCCTGTCCCAGCAAGGAGTGGTAGCACAAGTCTTTAACCCCAGTATTTGGGATTACAGTTTGAGGCCAAACTGGTCTACAGGAGTTTCAGAACAGCCAAACCCACATTTTTTGTTTTTGTTTTTGTTTTTTTTGTTTTGTTGTTTGAGACAGGGTTTCTCTGTATAGCCCTGCTTGTTCTGGAACTCACTCTGTAGACCAGGCTGACCTCGAACTCAGAAATCTGCCTGCCTCTTCCTCCCAAGTGCTGGGACTAAAGGCGTGCGCCACCACTGCCTGACAGTAAACCCACATTTTTTATGGCACTAACAAACTGAAGTGTCCCGTCACACACACTGGGTAACCTTTCTTATTCACCAACAGCTAAGGAGCTGCTCTTTACCAAGAGAATTACAGGTTAATCCATTTCTGCCAAAAGTCTTCATAAAGTATTCCACTGTCTTCAGGGCTTCAATGTGGTAAACAAACAAACAAAAAAACCTTTGCTTATTTTTTTTTTTCCTCTGTATAGGCAACTTAACCTCAGTGGGTCTCACTCTGGCCTGGGATTCCATTAGCTTTTTCAACATTAAGATGCATTTTCTTATTATCATTTATTTATTACTGACTTCTTTATCAGTTCTTACGTCTTTTCCATCTGGAACTCCTATAATGTGTAAGTTTTTAAAAATAATATTGACACTCCTAGATTTACCTTATTCTTCAGGATTTCCACATCTTAATATGTTCATACTCTGGTCTGCATTTGGGGATATTTTTCACAGATCATCAAAACTACTAGCATGTTCTTTATCTATTGAGATTGCGTGTGTGCGCGCGCACATACGCACTGCTATGGAACCAGCAAGCTCACCCTCCAGATCACTCAACTCTTTAAAGAGGGATCCTAAGGCTCTCAAGAGTACAAAGATAGCCAGCACATATATAGAAAACATAAAGGAAGTAATACAGGCCAAAGCTTACCTCAAGTTGAAATGACAGGAAAGTGTAGGAGAAACCTCAACACGCAAACCCCTACACACAGAAGGAAATGCACTGTTCTTTAGTAGGAACATCACAGCCAGGCCACTACAAGCACTGAGGAAAACATCGACTGCTATGAATGATTCTTTGATGTCTGCACAGCTCTATGGTTAGAAGTCTACCATGGGAGAACGGAGCACCTGGTTGACAGAAAAGTCACTCCTAGCCAGGAATGGAACAAAGCCATCTGCCCCCGACCAGCTTCTGTATTCGCATGGCATGTGTTCAATAAATACTTATTTTAATATTCTGGGGATTATATTCTGAAGACAGGAAGAAATGAACAAGCTTTAAAGGAGAAAATAAGCTGGTTTCTAAAGTATATTTGGGTTGTTATGCACCATAACAAACACCATAAGCAGTCAAGCAAACCCCATTACTGCTGAAATAGTTCATTTGTTTTTTATAAGCATTTAAAGTTGAATTTTACAAAAATTATATTTTCTCCTTTTATGATAGCTAAAAAGCAGCAATGGAAGAAACAGATTAAAGACTGTTGACAAGACTTCTTTAACTATCAGAAAAGGGCAGAGGAACCAAAGCACCTCATATAGAAGCTAAATTTTAGAATTTAACAATGGTAGAACTAGTAATTAATAACAGGCATCACTATTATTATTAAATGTGTACTATAGCTATAACCCTTGCAAGTATCATGTATTGGTAATGTGGTCAAGAACAGGGAGAATTTTGTAGACTATTCCTTTCTACACATAATTAAAAAGCATGGTGATTGTAGTCCCTGTTTCAGTGGAAAACTGGAGAGTCAAGGATATAAAATGAGAACCTGTACTCTAGCATCTGCCCCAATGCTTTCCTAGGTAGAAGTCATGTGAAAAAAAAAAAAAAGAAAAAGAAAAAGGACAGGTTTCCTATTTTGTCCAGCTATGCGTCACAAGAATATTTCAGAATTTAACTATGCTCAAGTTCATGAAGTATAACATATGCTATCAGACTTTTTCAAAGGCATACTAAGAAGCTCCCAGAAGTTAAAAAGTTAAATATAGAGAAGAGTTATTTGAGGCAAAGTCTCACTATGTAGACCAGACTGGCTTCAAACTTGGAGATTCACCTGCCTCCGCCTCCCGAGGGCTAAGATTAAAGGTAGACACCACCATGCCAGGCTGCAGTCCATCGCCACTGCAGTAGACTTTAACCGTAGCTCCACCTTGGCTATATTTGGATAAGAGTTTCCGAGGTACCCTCCCCTCCTTTCACCTTTTACAATTCACAAGAACTTAAACTAAGGGCCGGCTCTACAGGCAAAGCCTGTTGAGGACTACAGGAGGTGGTGGTTACAGGGGCCCAGTCTTTAAAGGTTATAAGCCCTCTATTTATAACATAGCCAACATTAAAGAAAAGATTTCATTATCTGGTTTTTGGTACAGAGATTAAGATGAAGAAAGGATTCTAACTTAAAAAAAAAAAAATCAAAATACTGACAAAATGAAAAATCCAGAGAGGTATAATATACTATAGTGGAGACTAGAACTGATGTTTTTTTTCTTTCTTTCTTTTTTCTTTTTTTTTTTTTTTTTTTTTTTTTTTGAGACAGGGTTTCTCTGTGTAGCCCTGGCTGTCCTGGAACTCCTCTGTAGACCAGGCTGGCCTCGAACTCAGAAATCCGCCTGCCTCTGCCTCCCAAGTGCTGGGATTATAGGCGTGCGCCACCACTGCCCAGCTTTGAACTGATGTTTTTAAGAACTAAAAAGAGCATGAAATTCTGTGACCAATGACTAAGAAAAATCCAGCGCATATACTGTGTCAGGTGCGGTAACAACAGAGACGCTAAAAGGCTACACAGACTAAAACAATTCTGGGGTTCAACAACAGCTCTCACATATGAACAGGCAAGCCAGACTGTGACATCAGAGAGGATGCGCTGAGTTCAGCTTTATCAGGCAGTTGTACAAATGGGTTGATAGGACATGACTATATTAGGATGGCAAGGCACTAAAAGGAGAGCAAAGCATCACGCCAACATGCTAACGAGACTAAGGATAATGGCAGAGAACTTGGCAGAAAACTACAATGTCAGGAGACCACAACAAAGGCTATGAAGGAATAGTTGTAATCACTATCAAGGGACATTTTAACCAGAACGTGTTAAAAATGGCCTATATACTTTAGCATGAAGAAAACATTGCAAAAAATGTTGATACCTACAGAGACAGAGCCGTCACTCTGTCAGGCAGAAAGAATACGAAGTCTGCCATGGGCTAAACACATTTCAAACATCTGAAGGATCAAGAAATAGAGAAGACCCACAGGAGATTAAACATTTGTCTTTTTTTTTTGGGGGGGGGGGAGGGTTGAGACAGGGTTTCTCTGTGTAGCCTTGGCTGTCCTGGAACTCACTCTGTAGACCAGGCTGGCCTCGAACTCAGAAATCCGCCTGCCTCTGCCTCCCAAGTGCTGGGATTACAGGCGTGCGCCACCACGCCCGGCTAAACATTTGTCTTTTAAGAGGTTTAATTAGCTTTCAAAGTAGAAATGTTAATGCGATAAGCAAAATTTTAAAATGATTGGAAGGTTGAATGCTCTGTAATTGTTTTCTCTCAGTCCTAGCTTGTTTTCTATTATTGTCATAAACATCAAAAGCAGCCCAGGGAAAAAAGGGTGTATTTATTTCATCTTACAGTCCATCTGGAAGGGAATTCAAGGGAGGAACTGAAGCAGAGACCATGGAGGAGTGCTACTTAGGGCTTGCTCTTCATTGCTTGCTAAGCCTGTTTTCTCATATATCCCAGGACCACCGGCCCAGGGGTGGTACTGCCCACAGGGAACTGGGCCCTCTCACACAGCATTAATCAAGAAACTATCCCCACAGACTCCTACAGGCCAATCTGATGGAGGCATTGGCTCACCAGAGGTTCCCTCTTTCTATGAGCCTAGCTTGTGTCAAGTTGAACGGGCAAAACCACACACAGTTCAGCTTTGAACTACTGGATTTGAAACACATACCTAAGGCTTCCGAGGAGTCACAAACTAATCAGTGTTCAATTTTAGCAAATTAAAGACATCTGTCAAAATATTTGATGATTTTCTCTGAATCAACCTACAATATGTGTCATCCAATTCACTAAGAATTTATACTTGTATGGCTCTTGCTGCTGCAAGGTTAAATGTTTAACAAGAGACTTAAGTTAACTACACGTGAAGAGAATAATTAGGATTTACTGCTTCTCCACCACTGACACGGAGGGAGCCAATTCGACTCTTACTCTTAACCAACCCTTGGATTCAGCGCACTACTTCCCTTGAAGGGAGAATTCCTCTAGAAGCCATACACCTTTACATAATCTGAGGCAGCACTAGTTACATCACAGGAAAAACACAAGAGTAACCTTAAGTTAAAATTGGCTGCAAACTTGGACTGCAGCCGCAATAAAGCACTAATACTCACCAATACAGACATCAATTTTCCCTTTGATGGCAGCTTCATGCAGAGGCGTATAGTTCCAGTTATCTCTGGCATTTGGATCTGCTCCTTGACACAGTAACAGACTCACTACCTCAGCATGGCCGAAAGAGCAGGCATTGTGAAGTGGGATCAGACCCCCGTCGTCACGGGCATGGACGTTGGCACCCATCTGCAGCAAGTGTTCTACAACATCCTTCCTTCCGAAACCTGCAGAAAGGGAGCAAAACGGTCCGTGCATTAAGTTAAATTCTTAACAAATCCACACCTATGTTCTGAGGAACTATACCCTACCATTTCCTTTTTACTATGTATACTTTTATATATATACATTCTACTATAGTAAAAAGGCTAAAACAAAACAAGCAAAAACATTAGCTTTGTTCGAATTGACCTTTCCATTTCCAAAAGGGAGATTTTACTTGCTAGCGCGTGGCTGACTCAGAAGCCATTTCTTAATCACTTGCTGTGGCAGCAGCTGTGTCAAATGCAGGAGATGAGCTCCCTTCTGCCCAGTGTCACAATGTAACAACATCCCATCAGACGCCCATGTACTTCATACTTAAAAACTGCTGACAAACGGTTTATATTTAAGTACTTTAAATATCAGATTACTACTGATACTCCAAAGGTATCAGAATACTACTAGGATCGGCAGCCAAACTGTGAGCGACACGTAGTTCAATAAAGCTGTGTGACGAGATTACAAATCTGAGAAAACAAGATGCTGAGTGAGACTAGGTGCATCTAAGGATACAGAGGCAGACTGTGAACGCCTGTCACAGTTTGGGGCTAGAAAAGGGGGAAGGGGATCGGCTGGCTAGGACCGGAAGCAGTGTAAAGAGCAAATGGTGAGATGGGCTATGGCGGACACTGGCGGAAGGCAGGAACCGCAGACGACATAGGCAAAGTCTAACTTGAGCAGCACTTAGTGAGATCAAGAGAAAAGGAAAATGGCCACTGATAGCATGAACTTGTAATCGTCCTCCAATGACAACCTGTCAGCTATAGTGCAATGGACTAAAGCAGAAACTGTACCTGTCAGCACTTGGTAACTGTCCCACTCTGGCTGTGCTGCACTAATTCCACACTACTACTTACTTGATCACTTAGAAACTGGCATGTTAAGTAAAACTAAAGGGTAACAGTCTTATCTTCTTCCATTTCATGCATACACTAAGAAATGAGGACCACATGAAAAATAGAACAAAAAATGTGTTATCCATGCTACCTATAGAAATCCATTCATTTTCAGGAAAGCAAGTACTAAGGAAGTCTCCCAAAATTAAATAATAAAATAAAATAAAATAAGATTCCATAGACATGTATTACAAAGTCAGAATTCTACTTCTCCGGGACAATGCCTCAAGTTAAACAGATTCTGATATCAGAGTAGTAAAACTAGAGCATGCTGGCCATGTGCCCAGTCTGCTGTTCTTAATCCCGGCACAATGGTACCTAGCAGGGATAGTTACAGGGGTCTCGTTTCTACCCCTCCCTCCCTCCCTCCACCATCATAACCCTACCCTTCCTGGTACGAAAAGGAAGAGCAAGGCTCCTGGGGAGATTTAAGGTTGTTGACGTTGTTCCTATTGGGATGGAAAGGACAATGATGGACTAGGGGACGTCAGTCAGGTCAGGCCACTGGCATTCCGCCAGCCCAGGTTCCAGGTTCAGAGCTTGCACTTGAGGAAGGTCTATCCGGTGGCTCCGCCCTCCCTCCTGCTGCTGCTCCCTTCGTATGGCTGCAGCTCTGGTCTACGCTGGCTAATGACCAGTGGACGGTGAAGACAAGTAAGGTCTTTGTATGACAAAGAAGCCCAGGCAGCTCCAAGTGACACCACCGAACTAGCACAGAAATTCCCTAGGCTCATACTCGCTCAGCAATGGCGTCAGAAGCCTCTGAAAAGTCTGTCACTTTGCTATTCTCTGTTCTAGTGTTCACTTATCTGTGTGTGCTTGTACGAGTGCGACAACTCCGAGCTGGAGGTATGATTCCCAGACGAGAGAAGGTGGAGGAAGAGAAAGGCTTGGGCACAGAATGCTTAGTAAATCAGAAAGTGTCTTCATGTAGGTATGCACACCTATGCTTTCCTAGCCAAAAACATGTCACCTGCCCACTTACAAAAACAGGCTGAAAAACAAGTCTTTTATAGCTGAGCACAAAGCTGTCTCAAGAAAATCAAGTTATCTACTGGTGAAGAATTAGAAGATGAATTCAGGGAGAATAAATAATAGCATCTGCCATCCCTTCTGTAAGTCATGTGTAGAAATTTGTTTCAAGGACCCAAGAAACTATTTGTAAGAAAAATCACTTTATGCTATTTGAGTCTTTAAAAGGTTTTTCAGGTAGCTGAATGAAATGTTCACTTTAAATGTCAACTCTGCACACACAAATTAGAATCACCTGGGAGGGGCTGCGCCCGCCCGCCTTCCCTGTGTGCACGGTGCACTCGGGTAGCAGCCCAACACCAGATGAGAGGGGCGTGGGGAAGAAGGCTGTCCCGCTGGCTCAGTCTTCCCTCCTGCTGTTGCTTCCTTCTTACGGCTGCAGCTCAGTCCTGAACTGATGACAGGAGACCTAAAGTCTCTAACACCCACCAGGTTTGAGACACCAGACTGGGACAGCTCAAGCGCCCAGCCTCAAGGCCTAAGCAACTAGCAGGACTCAGTGTCTCAGGTGAGACAATTGTTCTATTTCAATGTTAGCTGATATAGTCGTGATAATAACAATAATAAATTCTATCTGTTCTGCCCCACCAGGAACCTCTAATACACTATAAAAATGAGCAAATTAGAGCCAAATATGCTGGCATATGCCTCTAATCCCAAAATGTTGGAGGTAGAGACTGAACAAACTAGTTTGTAGGCCAGCCTGTGCTACATAAGGAGATCCTCTTTTAAAACCAACAAGGAGCTGGGAAAAGATCTGGTCGGTTCAAGTGCTCGGTATGCAAATATAAGGATCTCAATCTGAATCTCCTACACCCAAGTTAGGAAAAAAGAAAAAAGAAAAAAGCGGGGTACTTGGTGTGGGACAGAGGGGTCCCTGTAGCTTCGTGGCCAGCCAGGCTAGAATTGGTAAGCTCCAGGCTCAACAAAGAGACCCAGCCTCAAAAACTAAGATGAAAGGTGATTGCACAACACCCAGCATGGACCTCTGCCCTCGGTATACAGAGAGACAGACAGACAGACAGACAGACAGACAGACAGACACACACACACACACACACACACACACATCATAATAAAAAGTAAGGAATCAAGAACAAAATTAGAGACAACTAGTTAAGAAAAGGCCTGTTCTTCTAACAAGAAAGATCTGGCCTAGATTTAGAAGGCAAGAACGCTAGGTCCCAAATTCTGGTTAAGCACCTTGGTCTGTGGAGGGTCCAAGTGGGAAGAAGTAAGGAACAGCTACAAACGCTGACCCAAGCCTGTCCCTGCTTAGTAAGACGATTTGTAAGTTTCACCACATGCTTGCTGGTAAATGATGTCATTTCACACATTTAAAGAAAACGGAAAATGCACTTTAAGGAAAATCTAATGCAAGACCTAACTGAATACACTTAACAATGTTCTTTATTGATCTTAAAGTATTACAATTAAGGCCCTTTGAACTGTTTCAGCACAAGATGTAAGGCCACTGGTATTTATTCCCCAGTTCTGAGCTAAAAAAAACAGGAAAAGTCATTCCACTTAACATTTAATATTTTAAGCTTGCCTACAATGAAAACCTGCAAAAAAACAACCTTAAACCTTAACGATGACATGCACAATATTATCAAAAGAGAAAAAAAAACAAATGCATTTGGAGTATTAAAAACTGAAGGTTTTTTTTAAATAAATGGTAGCAAACAACAGATTAAGAAGGCATTTTCTTCCTAACTTGACTACCAACAAAGTTACAAGCACTGTATCACAACAAAGTTCATATTACATGTCATTCTTTAATTTTTCTGTAAGTATTGTAAGATCCAAGAACACCCCAAAAGACACTCTAAATAAGAGTAAAGTAAGCTTGAACTTGTCAAGAACACAGACATAGTGGCAAAGTTAAACAGGCTCTCAGTGACAGAGGACTCGCGAGACACGTTAGAAGGGAAGATATTACAGTGATCTACTGTCCTACGCAGTCCCGGCTGTGAGACCGGCCTGGTTTGCCTTCTACTGCTGGGATAAGACATGACCAAAAGCAGCTTGGGGATCAAAAGGGTGTATTTGGCTTACACTTCCCACTTCACAGTCCAACATGAAGGGAAGTAGTCAGGAAACAAGGAATGAGAGAGACCCATGGAGAAGCCCTCCTTACTGGTGGGTGTCCTCTTCACATTTTGGCTTAGTCTTCTATGACTTACCATCAACTACCCAGGAATGGCTCCACCCACAGTGGGCTGGGCCCTCCCACATCCATCAGTAATCAAAAAACTGCCTTCCAGACTTATCCACAGGCCAATCTGATGAAGAAAACTCCTACTAAACAGAGTCCCTCCTCCCAGATATACCTGTTAAGTTGACAAAAATTAAGCAACACAGCAGCCTTTGAACAATAATAACTGTAGAGTTTCTAAACACTTTTCTACCCAGTGTATTCTGGTTCCCTAACATCACAGGCTACTCTGGAGGTCCAGACATGCAGGAATGTCTAACTCTGCTAAGGTAACTGAGTCAGTCGTGTGTATCCTGGCTGAGGTGAGGGAGGCGGCTGCAAACGGAGAGGGTGCTCGTCACACGACAGTTCCACCACGCCTTTACTCTCATTCTGTCTACTTTCTTCTTCTGACGTGTTTAGGCTTTCGGGTTTACTGTATTTTATGGAGGGAATCTGTTTGCTGTCTGAACATCTGTACTGGAACTTGTGGGAAGAACCTGCATCTTACTCGTCTTCTATGTACCAAGTGAACTTTACCTAATCCTATACATACCAAAGCACAGACCCCCTAGTAAGAAGTTTCTGATTATTTTGTAATTCACATCCAATAACAAATATTTTCTATTTAACACTCAGCCACTATTTCTTCCTCTCCTAACTTTGACTGTAACTAAATTAGCCTTTAATCATTAGAAGATATACTAGCTTCTGATCTTTTGATCAAAAGTCACAAAGTAGTATATTTCCCTGTTGATTTCTCATTTGTCAAAAGCAGGCCCTAACTGAAAATTATTCTATCTTATAGAACCTGGTTTAGAAGAAAGAGAGAGAGAGAGAGAGAGAGAGAGAGAGAGAGAGAGAGAATATGAATGCTAAAGTACAGAGAAATAAGAATGCTTTCCCTAAACCCAATAGAGAAACCACCAGAAACTAAAAAGGGAAGAAACAGGGAACAACCTGTCTCTGGAAGGCACACGTCCATACAAACTGTCCCTAGAAGCCACACCTGCATCACCCCTAAGCCCAAGCTCCTGAAGAACCGGAAGGCTCTGAACCGGGTACTGAAGGCAAGAATTCAAGAAGAGCGGGAGTACTGGGGGCAGAAAGAGAAGCAGCTCCACAGACAGCCTGCTTCTCACGCTGGAGGAAGGTCTAACTTCCAGACTCAAGAGCTCAGGCTGCAGCAAGGACGGTCGACGAGCGCAGCCTAACAACGGCAACAGCTAAAGGCTTCCTACGTCCCTCAGAAAGAAAACATGCAACAACGAGAGAACTAAAACTAAGTGGAGAACAGAAACAGTGACACGTACGCCAATGCATCAGCAGGCAGAAAAACTGCCACGACCTGGAATCCTGTTAGTAGTTTTCAGTCCACCCTCCTTTATCTCAGAGAGCTACAGACAATGGAGGAAGAAAATACTAAACACAATCCAATGGATGAATCATAACTAGAAGCCCGGAGAAAACCACACAAAAACACTAATACACTTTTAAAAACCCTCAAGCTTCATTTTATCTTAACTCTAAGCAACGGAACCATTTTTAGAATAGTTCATAAAAACCTTTTCTTTAAATCCTTACCTCTCAGTGCATAGCAAAGCAAACTCTAGAGAGTCTATAACATAAAATCATGAAACTATAAAAGAATGTCGGTGGACGCACATCTCAGGAGAAAGAGACACAAAGAAATAAATCTAAGGAGTTGAGAGATTAAATAAAAACAGAGGAATAGCTATTTAAAGTGACGACAAAAATGCAAACCAAAAAATTCCACAATCAAATGGCCAAAGGCAGAAAAGAAAAAAGGGTTAATCACAACCAATGATTCACTAAATGTAAATTAAAACAAATAATAGTCTTTGTTTGCTTTATTACAACACTGGGTCTGCAAGATGGCTCAGTGGGTGAAAACTTGTCACCTAAGTCTTGTGGCAGAAGGAGAAACTAAGTCCACAAGCTGTCCTCTGACCTGACAAGTGTACAAGGCACAAGCACCTCACCTCCATAAATAATATAATAAAGATGTAAAAACTAAGAAATGTATTTTAAATGATGACATTTAAGATAAACAGAACTGTTCCTAAGAGCACTGTTCACAGCAGCCAACACCACCCAGATGCAGCAGTCACAGCAGATTGTACACAACACTAAAAACCAACAAACTACTGCCCCATGACAGCCAAACCACACACAACAAGGAACAAGACAGAATCCTCTCGCCAAGTTCAAAAGCTGACTGCACTAACCTATGTGTGGTTAAGGGCTAGAGATTCAGATGAGCTTGTGACTGCAGATGTACTGATTCTTAATCCGGATGCCTGTTACACCCAGGTGTAAACACTGAAAATGCACCTTACACTATGATTTGAGCTTATCTGTGTTTGCTGCATTTCAAAAACAAACTATGATGTAAGGTGTAAGGTCTGTGTGAGGAACATAAACTAGTAGATTCTCTTGAGAAGCCTATACAGCAGCACAAATTTACAAGCCAAACCTTGGGGTTCTACATACTGCATTTTACAGCACGGTCATGAGACTTCTCAGTAACCACACTTATTCCAGACTCAGCACCCAGGGCTCCTTTAAGTACAAGCTAAGGAACACAGGACTATTTCTCCTCAAATATAAAACCAAGTGAAAGGTTCATGCATGCGACAGTACCAACTGTCACAACAACTCACTAAACATGGAGTCTTAACTGAACTTTATATATCCTCTAACAATGATTCTCAATTTTGCACATGAATGAAAAAAGCAGGAGGGATTTTTAAAACACAAGCTTACCCTACACCAGTGATCTAATCGGTCCAGGATTAGGAATCTGCCCCCAGAAGTATGGGCATCTCCTGGGGCTGGGTAAAAAGGCAAATTATGAAGCTCTGCTACAGACTAGCCAGAAGAGAAACTCTGGGACGTGGCCCAGCAGCAAGCCTTCCCGTTTGAGAGTATGATTATACAGCCACAGGAGTGTATAATTCTCCTGAAAATTACACATAAATCGTGGTGTATACGAGACTATCCACATCCATCAGCAGATTCTTAAACCCATGTTAACATAATTACCAGCTCCTTGTATTAGTCAGCACATTTCACACTCCCCACTGTGGGTTCCTAGTGATCTCCATGATCCTTTCTGGGATCTGAGAAGTCCAAACTGTTTGTGAAACAGTACTAAGATGATCCTGCTCTCCTCACTGCCAGTAGTGACGGTGCTTGATTTCATAGCACCATGCCAAATGCATCCATAGTGCCCTCAACACAGACAAACAAAACCTTAACACTACATTACCCAAGGAGAGCCATCAAACTGTACACTCCAGTCGCCCTCTTTATTACCAGGTCTTCAAAGTATTTTCATGGTAGTTTTCCTGAGCCAATTCCACATGGGAATATTTTTCATGCAAATGTAATTACATTAAATTCCAGCCTCTGAGGTACATATTTGAGTAAGACTGCACCACAATGAGAATCACATAAGCTCCTCTAGATGTGAGGAGCCTGCTTGACTAACACCATGCAGCTATTTAAGAACAGTCTGGCCCTCCACATTTGACCCACATTTTCTCCAGGATCAACATGGGAGCCTGTTACTTAGAAGAGAACAATCTTTGCTCCCAAAGATAGACTTTAAGCTTTATGACAAATACCTGAATTTTATAGTAATTCACAAGCTTTTATAATATTAACAGTTTCCCAATAACCATTACTTTTCTAAGACTGGTGTTACTAACAAACATGCTGCTTGTTATTCTTATAAAGTTAAGATGTTAATACTTAGAGCATACTAAAGTAATATTTCCCAAAAGACCAAACCATATAATAATATCATTTCTATAAAGTCAGTGGATTTTAACATACCAGAAATATAAAAACTTCAATGATAAGGCTCAAAATTCTCCTCACAAGAATTATCTAAACCCTGTATTATAAAGAAAAGAATCTATTATTTGAAAAGACCATTGAAATAGTACTTTCTTCTCCACTCCATCATCTGTTTCATAAATTCAATCCATATACTACATACAGCAACGGCTGGGAAAAGGCAAGAGTTGGGCTGTCTTCTCTCAAATGTAGCATTAAACTGACTCAAACACAGAACACCACCTTTTTTCAGTAATCTTAGCTACACAAAGTAACTAGACTCTCAGACAATGGAGTTGATGTATTTTTACTTCTACATTTTAACTTATACCATAAGTTAAACAGATGTAACCCATATTAATGAACACACACTCTATATAGTCATTTCCCCTCTCCACAGGACTGCTTTCTGCATTGGTGGTCTGCAGCCAGCCACTGACTGGGAGTATTACATGGAAAAGACCATAAACAAAAATGTGTAAACTCTACCCATGTGCCGTCTGTAGCAATGTGTAATCTATGCGCAAGCACCGTCTGTAGCAGTGTGGGGAAGTGTACTGTGCACTGTGTGTTCTGCCAAGGGTGCCTGATCTGTCTGCCCACTGTCACTGTTTCACCTCACTCTCCTCGCATTTCAGTTCTTTTCCTGGTGTCACCCATATCTAAGCTGACAATTTAGATACAACAGAACGAGCTAACCGTGCTTTCCTTAGGAGAAAAGATGGGGGTTCTTGGCTTGGGGACTTCTGGAAAGGATCAAGACTATCTGCCACTAATTCTTCTGCTTCTGTATTATTGCCACTAGTCCCTTAATAATTTATAAAGCAAACCTTACACTGGGCGAATGTTTTGGAAGAACAATTTCTCTAAAGCTGGTACGATCCAGTTTCAGGCATCTTAGAACCCTGAGGGTACGGGAACATTACTACTTCTTTGAGTATTAAGAGTCCTGAGATGAAAACATTTGAGAAACAACATTTTGGCTCTAAGTGTTCTCTAATATTTCCTCCCAATTAAACAATCCCTCCTGGAAGGAAGGGAGAAGGCTCATTTCACAAGAAAGTTACTCAAAACCCAAGACGCTCCTCCCATGGATATACCCGCAGTAAACAAGCACTGGAGAGATGCTTCTGCCAGCTACCAGCAACTTGTGCAGCAAACTCAAGTGGGGCGGTTTGAAGACATGAGCTGGCGTGGGTTTGAGTGATATGGCTCAGAGTCACTGAAGCTCCTCAAAGTGACCTTAACAAGCTCGCTGTCTCACCAAGCAGACGCGTGCAATAATCATTGCTCTGATTTGCCATTGGCCTCATACGTGGGTGTTGGGGACTGTATGTTCGTAGAGTCCCAGGAAAAGTCACACAATGCAATTAGCAGCCAAATGGGGCAAACAAAGCCTAAGCCGTCTAGGCTATGCAACTGAAGCTGATCTATCTGAAGGGGGAGCATCCACACAAGCAATCCCAAACTGCCTACAGGCTGCTGTTTCTTACAGCTTGTGGGTGCAAAAGAATGGAGAACAAAGCAAAGGAATAGAGTACATTTGAGTGTTGTTTCTTACAGCTTGTGGGGTGCCAAGCAATGGAGTCCATACGGGATACCACCTTGTTATAGTGGCAGGTGCGTACCCCAGTACAGGTGATAAGATGTACAACTGAGTCTGAACTATTTGTGCATGAGGCATCTTTGGGAAAAATCCCAGAGCCGTGGTTTCCTCTATGTGGCATTCTTCCTTGATGAATGCAGTCTGCCAACCGAGAAGAGGATGCCTCCAAACAGCCGGCGGTGTAGAAACCATAATGTAGTCCCCCGAAGCAGCACACGCCGGATAGGATGTAAGCAGGCTATGGCCGCTCTGAGTGATGAGACATACGAGAGAGGCTGAGCTGTCTTTCTCAGAACAAATGTGCCAGCATAAGAGAGAGGTGCAACAGGAAAAAGACATGGGAATGCGTCCTCCACATTAGCCCTGGCTTGGGAGGAAAAGGGGGGTGGGGTGGGTTAGTTGGGGGTGCTAGACTATGCTGTTCCTTTGTGGAGTGCAAGGAATAGAGTACAGATCAGATCCATGCTAAATAGTCCCTACTAACATCCAAAACCTCAGAATGCATGGGAAAAATCAAACAGTAAAAAGGAAGATGGCAAAGAAGAATTAGTTCAAAGATCCCCCTCACATCTAAATTTAATACAGAGGAAGAAAAACCTCTGTGATTCAACAAGCAGATGGCAGCCTCAATAATGGGCCAGTACAGGGGACTATGGTAACCAATAACACACTATGTCTAAAACACAATGCAAGAGTCCCTCACAACCTGTTTCATGAAGCTGCTGGAAACATGGCGATAGATGAGATCGGTCTGGCTGCCCTAGAAGCAGAGAAAATGATTAATATAATGACTCACCCCTAGAAACTAAAGCTGTATAATCTGAAGCAACATGAGGAAAATTAGTCCCCGAGGGACTAGAA
This sequence comes from Apodemus agrarius, assembly GCA_964023405.1. NCBI lineage: Eukaryota > Metazoa > Chordata > Mammalia > Rodentia > Muridae > Apodemus > Apodemus agrarius. The sequence goes on from OZ030023.1 coordinate 27,860,829, forward strand.
TGGCTCACATGGGGTACTTGGTTATGATCAGCTGAGTTCCTGTGTCAGAGGATACACAGCAAATGCGAAGGGCAGGACTGAGTGTGAAAAGCCATGTGTGCGCCCCCACCAGGGGTCGGGTCTCCTTCCTCGAGACTGAAACATTCCATCCTGCAGGAAAGTCCTTAAACAGTGAGGTAAACACTCCAAATAGCTTCCGAGGCCCTGAAGCTGACCAGATACTGTTATTAGGCCCCTCCCCACCAGAGTAAGCAATAAAGGCTGAGTCCCTCTCACAAGAGCAGAGTAGAGCTGCACAGAAGACTCAAAACAGACCAGTTGCTTGCAAGAGGTTTGAGGTCTGCTGAGCTGCCCGCAGGCTGTGCGGTGTGCTCCAGGTGTCCCCATGTTGGCGGCCTGCCACTCGTGCGGGGTGCGCTTAGGCGACACAACTGCCTTGGAATCATTTTTGCTCCCAATGAAACTCATTGGCTCACCAAGTCGGACTTTGTTGGCATCCGTTCTCTGGTCTGTCATAGGATCCCTATCTAGGATGAGTAGACGTGTGTCTCCCCTGAAAAGGTTTGTCACACAGTACCAGGCCAGACAGGAAGGTTAAGATGGGGGCGGGCTTTCATGGCTTTGCAGAGGGAGTCCACGGTAAAATATGGTCTTTACGAGCTGGAATCTGGATGACTTACTTATGTACATTGTTCATAAAGTGTTCAAGCAAGGGGCATGAGAGAAGGCAGGGCAGACAGTCTGTCCAGGTCTCCAGACGGCAGGGTTTCCACCAAGCCAGAATTTCCAGGTAAAAGGCTGACAAAAAGCCACGCATCGTGCTTGTCAGCCCCTGAAGGCTTTGAGGCCTGAAACACTTGAAAGGGTCAAAGAAGAGAAATGACAGTACAGGTGAAAAGATGAAGCTTCCCCTGGGGCAGGCAGGCAGTCCGTTAGTGTGCTGTGCACGCCTCTCCCTAGAAGAAAGCGCACTGGGGATACAGACGTTTGCCCGGCCTGGGCCCTTTAGCAGCCGGGCATGACTCATGGAAAGGCAGAGCCACGGTGCTTCTCAGAGCCTGTCAGAAGCAGGAAGCGGATCCCGGCAAGCAGAAGGCAAGGATACAGCCCTGCTCCCCTTTGGTCTCCAGTCAGGCTGGCCCCCCAGGAAGCCCACTGTGTGTGGAGGATGTACCACGGCCACAGATGCAGTGGCAGGGTGGCCCGTGAAGAGCTGCACAGTTAGCTCTTTGTAATCTATCTAATGACATGCTGAATAAGGCCGCCCCTCCCTTCAGGCTGCCACCCCAACAGCTCTACTGACAGGATGACCCATGCAGGGGATGAGATCTTTTGGTGTTGCACTAGACCCTACTAACACTTTAAAATGAAAACGTCTCAATTCAAATGAAATAGCAAAAAAGTCCTGGTCTCTTCTTCCCACTCTTAAAAGACCAGATGCTCCCTTAGGATACTTCACAAAGGCCAACAACTGCCCGAGAGAGCAGACTCTGGTAGCCGCCTGCAAGCTGGGCAGGGTGCAGTTTATGCTGCTTTTGTGAGTGGTCAACCACACGCCCTGGGCTTTTGTGAGTAGCTGCCCGATAGACAACCCCAATACGCTCAATGGCTCACCAAGCCAGTCCTGGGAGAACTCTCTCTGTCACCGGTGCCTGATCTGGAGTGAAAAAATGATTAATCCCACCTACCCAGGAAACATTATCCAACAAGGACAGGAAATAATACCACTCACCGTCTGGCAGAAGAGCTATTCGGTGAGCTTCTGACAGAGGACCAGACAATTTTAGTAGAGTCCTACTATCCAAAGCCTGAGAAAGCCCTACTCTCTAGGCCCCTTAGAAATAGAGATCCAGGTGGTATAAGAGTGAGGACCACACTGTGGAACTGTCTCATAACTGTTAACCAATGCAAGTTTCATTAAGCTCATGTGAATGTCTACCAACACGTCTTTAATGATGAATTTCACACTGCTAGAACCACAGTCATTCAGACACATCGATAACTGACAGAGAAACTGAAAAGGGCATTATTAACATAACTGCTGAAATTCACACTACTGAATACCAGTATTTCCATATTCACATTGGCAAGGTTAAATGAGTCTCAGGCTGGATCCTGGATCGGCTGGTAAAGTGACCATCATGCATCCAGGGGACTTGAGCTTGGCCCTCAAAAATATCCAGGTTACCAGGAGCTAGGGTCTGGGATGACAGCAGGATCCCTAGAGTTCAGTGGCCAACCAATCTAGGCGAACTGTGAGCTCTAGCTTTGACCTCCACACACAAATGCATACACACACACACACATATGCACACACATGCAGACCTATAACACACACACCCAGTTCTCTGTATGATATCAAAGGCCAAAACATCTACTATAATATTTGTTGTTTCATTTGAATTATGGCAAAATATACATTAGATAGAAGTACTACCTGAGCTTGTGCACTACTTACAATCAGCACATGCTCTAAGGCACCTGAGGAGGCGGGAGGGCCGCTCTGGAGCTGGTGCAGTCCTTCTCCCAGCAGCTGTGGGATCAGCTCGGGCGTGAGGCCTGCGCAGCGGGCACTCTCACCTGCTGGGCCCTCTCCCCAGCCCCCATCTCAAACAGTTTTAAGTCTACAGTTCGCTCAGTATCATTATGTGCTTTCAAACAGTTGCGACTCCTTCATTTTATTTGCTATTTAATTTTTTTTGTTTGCTTCTGTGAAAATATTTAACAAAACTTATCAGAATTTCCTTAAAACTCTCTACACTTAACACAGTTTCTAAACTACCCTCTGACTTAATGAGGATCACTCCGTCAAAATGAACAAAGGGTAAGACAGTCCAACCCCCTAGGAACTGTGCGAGCCGGATCTGCAGTGAAGGGCGCTTCTGCTCCTGCAGGGACTCAGGTTTGGTTCCCAGCACCCACAGTGAACTTCTCAAACTCCAGCTCCAGCTCCAGGGGATGCCCTCTCCCGGCCCCCAAGGGTTCCACATGTACACATAAACACATGCAAATACATACACATATGTAAATGTAAAAAAGAAATAAAATCTTTAAAACAAGTGCTCTAATATCCTACTTACTGAAGAGTTTAACTTTAAATGCCAAGGATAAGGGCTAGAGGGATCCTTCCACCACAAACCATCGGCACTACTTGCCGATGAGGGACTATTTTTTTCTTCACTTTCAAATTTAGATGATTGTGGTTTTTTTGTTTTGTTTTGGTTTGGTTTGGTTTTTCGAGACAGGGTTTCTCTGTGTAGCCCTGGCTGTCCTGGAACTCACTCTGTAGACCAGGCTGGCCTCGAACTCAGAAATTCGCCTGCCTCTGCCTCCCAAGTGCTGGGATTAAAGGGCGTGCGCCACCACCGCCCGGCTAGATGATTGTTTTTATCATCAGGAAACCAATTTGAGAAAGTCATGAGAGCTGTCAAATTATAAAATAACTCAAAAACATAATTTTATTTCTCGTTACTATGAAGTTTCCATTGAGCGGCCAGACCTAATGATTTTAAGACAACCAGATCTACAGGGTTAGTCCTACTGTGTCACTTAATAGCTACGTTTCTGACTTTGACAATAAAAAGGTATATTAGTACATTAAAAATTATTGTTTCTATATATAAAAAAAATCAGACTTGAGATTAGAAATATTAACCTAAAAAGTCCCCTTTTCAAAAGTGCACTGAATACCTATATTAAGGTTTTCCTTATTTTCATAAATTTCTAATAGGGTAAGAATTATACATTCCATTGCTACATTATGAATACTGCCTTGTGGGGAACACTGGGTAAGTCAAGTTTTTAATACCTTGCACTACAAATTAGTTCAGAAGTTTTTTTTTTTTTTTTCCAAATGAGATTTTTCCTATACAAAAGAACAACTTGGCATCTCTATTCCAGACATTATTTTACAAAACAGCTATCATGTACTTATTAACTGTACTCCTGTGTCATCTTTTTTTAAAAAAGGCAAATTTCGCCGGGCGTTGGTGGCACATGCCTTTAATCCCAGCATTTGGGAGGCAGAGACAGGCGGATTTCTGAGTTCGAGGCCAGCCTGGTCTACAGAGTGAGTTCCAGGATAGCCGAAACTACACAGAGAAACCCTGTCTCAAAAAACAAAACAAAACAAAAAAAACCAAAACAAAACAAAAGGCAAATTTCCATAGTCAATACAAGGTAAGCACATGAAAGAGGAGAAAAGCACAATGTCTGAGCAGGCTGGAGGGGACCGTCAAAATGGCTCCCCTGCTATATCAGAATGAGGGCATCCAATCCTGTTGGATCTACATGGGCTTACTGTAGATCAAAAGCACTGTAATTAGCTAAGTTTCATTAATTTTCAAAATTATAAATGGTGATATGAAGACTGCAGCTTTTAAGAATTGTTGGTCAAGCAGTAAACTCTTTTTAAAGGCTGTTTGACTATACAGTTAACAAAAGTCATCTAATATTAACTGTCAATGTTTACTTGCTTCTTTAAGAAGAAAAAGGTTACAAGTCCAAATATATAAATATCTGCCACTAGCCATTTAGTTACAACCAAAACGAGTCTTCAAACTTTATTTCTCCATTTCCTACAGTTTAAAAGAAAAAGACTCATTTTTTTTTTAAAAAAAAAAAAAAGCTGAACTAAGAGCTGCCGTTCCACAAAGAACTGAAGAGAACAGCTTAACGACCATGCTGCTTTAATTCTATAGATAGCCATTTCCACAAAGCATGCATCACCTGCCTGACGGGGCCCCTGAAGCACAGGACCCCAAGACACACCACTAAGACTTTCCTCTATTACTTTTTTTTCCCCTCTATTATTTGAAATCAAAATGATTTTCAAAAACTTAGGCTCAAAATCCATCATCCCAAGTGCCTAGGCTTTAATAAAATCCCAAGAAACCCCCTAGTCCATCCATCCTTACACACATACATACACACATACATATGCACATACATACTAAGGAGTACAATGTTTTTCAAACAATACACTAGAAATCCACTTCTGGACACTTGCTTTTTTGCATTATGGCTGGTCTGATAGAAAGCAAAGGGTATTTTCTTTTACCTCATCCTTATACTACAGCCTGTTCATGGTGACCAATCCTGCTTTCTATCAGAAAAAAACAATTATAAAAGCCAAAAATTTAGGGCTGGAGAGATGGCTCAGCGGTTAAACACACTGACTGCTCTTCCAAAGGACCTGAGTTCAAATCCCAGCAGCCACATGGTGACTCACAACCATCAGTAAAGAGATCTGACACACCTTCTTCTGGAGTGTCTGAAGACAGCTACAGTGTACTTATATACATTAAATAAATAAATAAATCTTTACAAAACAAAACCCAAAATTTTAAGTGATAAATTTATCTGGCAAGTCTCACATCAAGAAGCCTCAACTAGCAAGCACCCTCTCTCCCTGCACAAAGCCAGCTGGTTAAATGCCATAGCAACGGACACATGCTCTAGGGGAAGAACTAGCCCAATCCATCCTTTTTATTAGGAATCATTCCCAAAATAGCTACTGTACTCCACTGTACTGACCACACTACTCACATGTCAGACCTTCCCAGCTCCCCTCCACCTAGCATGCACATGAGCACATGTACACACAGTCACACACTCAAAAGGAAGCCACACATATGGACTCAACATTTGCTCATGCCAAGCAAGCCCTCCTGGAAAACAAAAAACAAAAAAAAACAAAAAAAAAAACAAAAAAAAAAACCTATGCACTGAAACCTTCCAGAGTGGCAGGGTTAGGAGGTGAGGGAGGCCTTTGGACAGTGATTGGGCAACTAAAGTGAAACTTAGAGCCTTTGAAAGGAAAGACTTGAGTTCTCTTTGTGCCTCTCTCTGCTCACCACTAAAAAGTACTAAAAAGTTGCCAGTCAGCAACTCAGAAGACAGCTCTTACCAGAAGCTACCCTTCTGAGAGCCTGGTCTCAGATCCAGCAATATGAGAAAATTTTATTACTTATAAGACACCCAACTGTTACATAATAATGATAAATATTTATGAATCTACTAGTTGCTTTTAACTGAATGATGTTGAGCTAGGGATATGACTATTGGTGGAGTATATGTACACACACATGAACACAGGAGTCAACCCTACCACACCACACCACACAAGGGCAAAACTAATCTAGTAAAGAGAAAAACAGATAATCCCACAAACGTGCTTAGAAATGCAATTGCAAATCTTGGCCGTTGGTTCTCTGCAACTGCTACATTAGTAAGAGCAGCAGGACCCATGTTAAAGCACTGGTTAAAGAGACATTTATTCTCCAACTTCCTAGAAAAGTCAAACCTAAAATTGAATATTCTGTTGTACCTGACGCTAGACAACAAAGCAAGTTGCAGGGAAAGGCAGCTTCTTGGATGACACAATGACCTAGTATATAATCACAAGCTGAATACAGTTTTGGGTTAAGGAGAGACCAAGTCACATGACAGAGACAGGCTCATAATAGCACTAAAAAGCTATCATGAAGTGATATCACTGCCACTGTGATGTCACAATGCATTACTTCTGTGTTCTATGATGATTCTGATGTAAACCCAGTGGAGTGTACCTTACTGTCCCTCTCATACGAAACCATAGCTCATCCAATTGCATGCAGTACATAAACTTGGTAATGCTAAGTTACTAGCTTGATGTAGTAACTACATTATGCTTTTCATCATTATTTCACACGTATACACATGTATACACGGAAAGCAGCCTCAAGGAGGTCTTGCCGAAGGCGTTGCTATCTACCAGAGGAGCTGGGCCAGTGCTGCCACTGTCCCTGAGCGCATTCCAGGGGGACAAATCCTAGCACCCAGTGCGACAGTACTACAAAGTGAAGGACAGTGAGAACAATTATTCTGACCTGGTGTTGACCTCCGCTACTTAAAATATCTGTCCTACTTCTTTACAATATCGTACACAAAGTACAGTGAAAATAAAATTATTTAAAATAAAAAGCATTGTTAAGATGATGTTTCAAACGATTAAAATATTTTGTTCAACTGTATAGAGAATGATTATGTGTTTTAAGTATTACAAAAGAATTGCAAGTTTGAAATTTTTTAAAGATTCAAAAGTGGGTAAGTCTTGACCAGGGATGGTAGCCCGGGTCCACTGCTACTCGAGAGGGGTGACGCAGAGGACTGCCACCTCACCTCAAGGCTATGTGGGGTAGCCTGAGACCCTGACTTCCTAAACAAAAGGGAATCAAGTAAAGCTTAACACACCGCTGAAGAATAACATAGTTTTTATCAGCTCGGAATACCCATCACTGTGTTACTACTGTCAGAATTCACACACTGTTGTGCCACTGGACACATGCGAAGCCTGAAAGTAATACACATACACAGTACAGAGTACATGTGTATATTGGGCTGTGCCATCCAGGTTTCGGTAGACACATGTGATGCTCACACAACCAAATCACCTAGTAAGATGTTTCTGCAAACTTATGCCTATCATTAAGCAAGGAGGAACTGTAACTTCATGTACAGCTTGTGTAAGCAGCTTCTCCTGAAGACGGGCTGAGCAAATGCAGGATGAGAACATAGAAAGTAAGTTCTCTTACTCACCTAGCCTGCTGGCTGGCTTTCTCTAAAATCAACTGTCATGTTGTGAGCTGCTCTATGAAACTGATTACCTCAGTCCTACAACTTTCAAGGAGCTCTTGGCTACCAATCTGGACATTTACCTAACCCAACATCCCATAATTCTAGTATGTTTTTGTCCAAGAACAACACTAAACCCACAAAACAAACTTTTAAGAATGTATGTCATAACAGTTTTATTCATAATAGTCAAAATGGAAACCAGCTTAAGAGCCCATCAGTAGAAAGAAGCTTGGTTGCAGCACACTGATATAAGGAAATCTACTGAGCATGTTGGAACTATTGATCCATTCTAGGGGTAGGAGAGGCAGGCCTTACAGAAGAGTGCGACTGGGTATGATTCCGGTTATAGACCGTTTAAAACATAACTGTTAATCCCAGAGAACTGACCTTCCTGACTTTGTAGTGACTTTTTGAAGGGTCTGAGGGATTTGTATGCATCAAAACTCTGCTTATTTGGGCCACCTACTCAATGGTCTGCAATCCAGGCATTAGACAGTCTGAGACACTGAGGGATATTTCAGCAGACAGTATAAGGCAGAAATGTGAGCAATTTTAGATAACAGTTCGCTTGTTACTTTCTCCACTATTGGAGATATATCTGTAATGTCATCAAACAGCTAGCTTCTTCTTTACATCATTCACTTCCAAAGAGTGACATCTGATTGAGGCAAAAGAAAAACACACTTGTGCATCTCCCTATCTCAAAGCTCCCTGAGAACTGTAAGGAACATGCACAAGTCTTAGAAAACACAGGTACAATCTCATTTCCAACCAGCGATTTTAAGTCTAGGAAAGAATTTTGCAAAGCAAATTTTTTTCTACCATCATCAGACCTTTCAGTCCTGAGAAGCTGGGCCTGTGGTCCTGCCAGTAATCCCAGCACCCGAGAGGCTGTGGCATGGACATCAGGAAGCCAACCTAACCTAAAGCAAAAAGACTGTCTAAGACAATGAGGGCCAAACAAGGTAACGTCACCCACAGAATCATGGCTATTGGCAGGAGAAAGCAGAGGCCCAGACCTCACAGAGTCCCACTCCAGGACTGAAGCTCTTGGCCTACTTTTTACCACAGGTTAGAGCGTAAGTATTCAGCTAAACAAACAACTGTACTGGAAGGGGGAAGCCAGCATCATCTTTATGAAAAAAATCAAGATCTGGCATTGAGCAACTTTTGTGGGGGGGGTGCTTCAGGGAGTCCGTCCAAATCAAGAAAACAAGACTGACAGACATTCTACTTTTGGCTGCCTTTGATGCTGAAATGCTTTGTAATACACAGGACCATACAAGTAATATGTTAACTGACTAAACAGAAGCACACAGCAAGCATCTTCAGTGTAAAGTGAATACTGTGCTGGGCATGGTGGAGGCGCCGAGGGTTTAAGGCCAACCTGATCATACAGTGAATGGATTCTAGGACAGCCAGAGATATGTAGAGACCCTAGGAAAGGAAAAGGAAAAGGAAAAGGAAAAGGAAAAGGAAAAGGAAAAGGAAAAGGAAAAGGAAAAGGAAAAGGAAAATTAAACACTGAGGGGTTACAAGGATGAGTCAGTGGTTAGAAGTATCTGCTACTTTTCCAGAGGGCCCAAGTTAGTTCCCCTGTCACCCCTTATTTCATACAGCTTACAACCACCTACAACTCCAGCCTGAGGGGATCCAGCAGCCTCAGAGGAGACACACACACACACACACACACACACACACACCCGACACATGCCCATATATAAATACATATATAGACACATAAACTTTAAAAACTCAAATTAAGCTTTAAAAATAAATATTAAATACTGAGATCTCAAAACTGACCCCTCAAAAGAAAATGTCATCTGAACTCTTCTGTAAAAAGAAATTTCGCCAAAATTATATCAGTTTGTTAGTAAAAATGCATCACTAGTAGAAAATAGATTAAGATGGTCCCGTTTTAAATTGGTACTTTAAAAGCTCTCTAGTGAGCCTGTATAGAGCTCGCCCAGAATGCCAGCACTCCAGAGACAGAGACAGGCAGACTTCCGTGAGTTTCAGGCCAGCCTGGTCTAAACAGCCAGGACAGACAGGGCTGCATAGTAAAACCCTGTTTTCAAAAACAAACCTAAACTAAATAATCTGTTTTAAAGGAAGGATTCCCAGCGGCTCTAAACCCAGAATTAACAGCCTCTTCCACACACTCCAGAAGATATGGTAACAACTCCCACAGGTTATACTTCGAGGTTTGTTAATATTCTTTTTTAACTTCCTCACTGCACAGTAAGCTCTATAAAGATAAGAGTTATCTGCCACCCCAACGTTCTGCCAGTATTGAACATATTAGGAACTGTTACTATCATTTTTAAACTTTTTCATCTAAGACATTTGCCTATTTCTTATCCTTAAAAAAGCTATTCCAGGCCGGGCGGTGGTGGCACACGCCTTTAATCCCAGCACTTGGGAGGCAGAGGCAGGCGGATTTCTGAGTTCGAGGCCAGCCTGGTCTACAGAGTGAGTTCCAGGACAGCCAGGGCTACATAGAGAAACCCTGTCTCGGAAAACCAAAAAAAAAAAAAGCTATTCCAGGACAAACAATGACTATAACAACAGTCAACCAATAGTCAACTAACAAAGACGTTTAGCTGCTCAGCCTACAGTTAATGCAAACTAGACTTAAACTGTAATGTTAGTGTAGGTTAACTAGAGAATGATTTCTACTATGGAGACTTTGTTATCGTTTCGTCTATGTCCCACAACTGAGCTAAAGAACTGAGGAAAACAAAGAGAAAGCAAAGCTGATCCAGGTTAGGTCCTCCAAACTCCAAAGTAACTGCATAAGGCTGCTTCCTGTCTGCAGTCTAATGTATGTGAGTGCACAGAAACTCTGGGAAAGAATCCTAAGCAGTCTGTGGTGAAGAGAAGCCATGGAAGGAACAAGCCCTCTTCTGTGTGGACCAATACTGAGTAAAGTGATGCAGAGACAGGAAAGCAGCGTGCTGGTAGGCGGACATTCGTGAGACAACAGATTACTCAGATTTGGAAAAGCAAACACTCTCAGATGATTTATTACATCAGACTCAGACCTTTCATTTAGCCTCTTTTAAAGAAAGAGAAGTTGTATAGTGGCGCATGCCTGGAATCCCAGGGTTTGGGAGGCTGAGGCAGAAGAACCTTGAGCCTGGCCAGACCTGTCTTGAGAGACAGAGAAAATGAGAACTAGGAAAGAAAGAAAAGCAAGACAAGAAAAAGAAATGCGCTTTCATAGAAAACCAGGACGAGCCTTGCCTTTTCATCTGCTTAGATGAAAGCTGACTCACAAGCCAGTTCATCACACTCCAGTTACTGTCTAAACAGCCAGCACAGAGCCAGGAACCTGACCATTTCAACCGTGTCTCACCCCTGATGAGGGGCCATTAAGGAATCACAGATCCCATTTGCTAAAAGTTACGAGGAAGAATATATAAACACACACACAAGGGAGAGTGTAGTTTCCATCTCCTCAAAGGTCTGATTAAACTGCAATAATATAAACTCTAAGCAATGGCTAAAATTAAAACAAAACAAAACACCTAATAGCCATCCTCTTCCATGAGCCCCAGATGACTACTTTCTCCCCCCAAACCCAGTAACTTAGGAACTGTGTACTGCAATTACAAAGCCAAGTATAGATTATGGCTTCAGCTCTAAATCAAACTGCTCACTCAGCCTCCGTGTTCCACTGCTTTGCTTGTGAACTAGACTCACTTAAACATGTGTGCCTCACTTTATCATCTGTAAAATGGGAATCACAGTAGTTATAGGAAGTTATAGGAAAAAAAAAAAACCACCTGTATAAAGTTTTAAGCTTACGTTTACAGAGCTGAAGGAGTTGACACCCACTGGAGGTACAGCGAGAGGAGCAGGCAGTGTACATAGGCCAGAGGTAGAGCGCTTACCCAGCAAAAGCAAAGTCCTGGTGTTCTCAAGACAGCATCTCAGGACAGGAAAGGAAGGCACTGGAGAGATGCTCTGAGGTAATTAAGCACTGCTTACTCTTCCAGAATAACCCTGGAGCACCCAAGCCGGGTGACCCACAACAGCCTGTAACTCCAGCTCCAGGGAACTGCCCTCTTGTCCCTACACAGACACACAGACAAGCACACACCTGGCAAATACACACATGGACTCATGAAAAAAAAAATTTTTTTAAAGAAAAACTAACATTTAAAAGCGGAATCTTTGATACTTTATTTTAAAAGTGTCTTTTAATTTTGTACCTTTCTGTCCTATTTGAATTTATAATAAATGTGTAAGTACACACTTCAAAGGTGATGTTTTAAAGTGTATAACCTAATTATCTTTATTGAAAAAAAATCAACCAAAAGTATCAAGGTAGTGAGATTATGGCCCTTTTAGTGTTGTTCTACATTTCTGCGTGTTATAAAAATATTCCGTGTTTCTAAAAAAAAAAAAATAACTCAGAAGGGGGAGGGGCAAAACAAGTAAAGTTCAGCCTTTAGAAATCAGTGCCTACGTGGAGAGCTTCCCCACCAGAGTCTTCTTCCTAAATCCTCAAACAACCTATCATCTTTGTCTCTAAGAAAAGGAGCTAGCTGAGACAAGGTAAATACACAACAGACCTCAAAGCAGCTCTCTCCGGCCCTTATCAAAAGGCACACAATGCCCTCGGCACTATTGTCTCTGACTGGCCCGCTGTAGTCTCTCCAAACAGATTGTCGACTTCTTAGAAAAGGTGGAGTTTCACAAACCCCATTGTCTTTCGTTGTGTTACTTAAGGATTTGAGCGATTCTTAAACACTTGTTGAGTTACCGTACACTTCTTTTGGCCGGGACTGTCCGTCCTCAAGAGACAAAACCGTGTCGCAAAAAACAAAACTAGCACACGAACGACAAAGCTGTTCCTGAAGCTACTCAAATCCAACTTGTCTCAGACAGGCTCTGAACTGAAAAGTTATTTAAGCATGCCCACATCCAGGGTTGACCACTACACAGAGTATGCACAAGTTGAAGTACCACTCTTGCAAACGCCAAGGAGTGAATTCACACCTCGCCCCCACCACCCCATGCACTAAACTTCAGTTGGGGGGGGGGAGGTGTAAAAGAACCGCCACCAAGTCCCTACCTGTCCCACTCCAACCTGTAACTTTTTTGTCCTAGTCCGATCACCCTCCCTCCGCTCCAAAACCCGTAAACCACAATTCCAAAGGCTCTGACCTGCTGCGAAGTGCAGAGGAGAAGACTTTCGGCCGGCCATGTCCTTTGCATTCACGTTCGCGGCGTCCACCAACCTCTTTACCCGAGACACGTCCCCATTTCGACAGGCCTCCAGCAGCTCCCGCAGGGCCCCACTCACAGCTGGGACGCCCGGGCCGAGGCTCGCCGCCCCGGGCCCCAAAGTTGCTGTAGAGACAACTCCGGCCGCTTCGGGACTCTCCGCTAAGCTCGAGCCGGGGGAGGACGGGGAGGAAGACGAAGACGAAGTCGGGGAAGAAGTGGACGACGCGGAGTTGTTACCGCCGCCGCCGGCTGGGCTGGGAGCGACCCCGACGGCGGCGGAAGCTGCCGGGACCACGGCCGTAGTAGCCACCGTGCAGACGGCGCCGTCCACCGGGTCGGGAGATCGAGGCCTGTCGGGCGGGTCCCGGCTGCCATCCCCCTCCGGCAGCGCCAGGCCGTGCCGCGGGGAGGCGAAGGGCGCCAGGCCGCCGGCCGTAGGCGAAGCAGGGGTGGGTCCCGGGGCCAAGCCGGGGCTGAGCGGCGGGGGAGGTGGCGGTGGCGGAGCCGAAGCCCCTGGGGCGGGCTGGAGCTGTTGCTGATGATGGTGGTGATGATGCTGAGAGCGACGCGACGCCGCCATCTTCCCACTCCCCCGTACTGTCACTGCGGCAACGGCGCCACCGCCCGCCCTCACTTCCGGACTCTGGACCAATCAGGATCCAACATACCCGGAAATGATTCTTGCCGAAGTGGGTGGTGACCGATAGAGGAAGGGTAGTATTGGAAGCTCAGAGAACAACCAGCCTGGGGGCGTGGCTTAGTAGTTGCAAGACTGGCTTTTGTGACGCCCTGGCGGGCTGGCTAGGGAGATTTGAAAGTTAGAGAGCCACACCTGGCTGAGGAACTTCTGCCTTCCTTCACTTTCTGCGGGATTGCTTTCGACTGCTTCAGTCTTTTCTCAGGTGACAGTCAGTCTGCGGTGTCTCGCTTCAGAAGAAGCTATTAAAGTGTGTAACTTGTACAAACATCTATCAAAGGTCCTTGCCCGAAAATGGAATTAATAGTACCCACCTCACAAAATTGTTTGCAGGGATGAAGATGTAAGCTAATGCATACAAAGCGCCCTGCAGAATACATATCTACAGTTAGCACACTGGGAAATGTTTACATGCCCTCTACACCTTACTATCTCTTCGGTCTCATTCTGATACAGGACAGGAGGGATTTAAGGGCACTTTATCCTCTAAGAGTGCATTTGTACTTAATACCGGAGAAAGGAATCCATACACATACACACTGTCAATAGCTCAGGGTTGGGGTCTGAGAGTCGGATTATTGAACGTATACCCTAATACTGATCAGATCAGGGACATAGCTCAGAATTATCTGAACTACAACATTATCTTTTTCTATCAGCCTATAAAGGGAAAAAAAAAAAACCCACAATGAGGTCTTACACAGGTGTAGGAAGTTCTGCCAGGTGATCAGCTCTCACTTAAACCTTTTTTTTGTTTGTTTGTTTTTTCGAGACAGGGTTTCTCTGTGTAGCCCTGGCTGTCCTGGAACACACTTTGTAGACCAGGCTGGACTCGAACTCAGAAATCTGCCTGCCTCTGCCTCCCAAGTGCTGGGATTACAGGCGTGTGCCACCACCGCCCGGCTTGACTTAAACCATTTTTGACATGACAGTTCATATTATTAACAGACCTTTAATTTTGAAGGGCCCTCTCTAAAGCTTTGTGGAATTCCTTAAGATTAACAAGCCATACAGAGCATAACAGGGAATGTGACCATCATGACCCTGCTCTGACTCAAACTATTTCTCTGTGTCAAAGGCTGGCAGGCATATTACAGCAATGATTCGAAATAGCAGGCAGGCATGGAACAAAATGGCCGCGGCTACGCTAGGTGGGCGTGAGGTCAGACCACACAACACTCGGTTTGTCTGTTAAATCTGACTAAGGGTGCCTTGAGAAGCATGAAAGACTCGGTGGCATTGGGAGTATGCGAACCTAACAAACCTGACTAGACAGAGAACAAGAAGGGACAGGTGCAAGCAATGGGGGAGGGGTGAAAAGGCCCAGACTAGAATCCCAGAGACCAAGCAGACCACCACCTGACTTGAGAGACAGGGCCAAACTCTAGAATGACTGACTTTGTTCTGTTTTGCCAGCCGGGGGATGACAGGGAAAGCAGGTCTCTCAAATGTTAATCCTGTCCTCTCAGATTACAGACGCTCTGAAAAGAGCCATTCAAAAACTCATCCTGTCTCTGCTTGTTGGCTTGTGTAGGAAACTCTCATAATCTGGTGAGAGTTTTCCCTCTAAGTTTTCTCACTCTGTGTGTTAGGGTTCTCTAGAGTCACAGAACGTATGGAATGTCTCTATATAAGGGAATTTATTGTAATGACTTACAGTCTGCCGTCCGACTAACCCAACCATGGGCAGCTGTGAATGGGAAGGCCAAGAATCTGGTAGTTGCTCAGTCCCACAAGGCTAGTTGTTTCAGCTGGCCTTCTGTCTAAACTGGACTCCTGAAGAAGTAGGTCCCGAAGGCCGTGCTGGCAAGAAAGTGCAAGCAGGCGAAGAAGAGTGTACCTTCTTTCTTCCAATGTCCTCATGTAGGCTTCGGCAGAAGGTATGGCCCAGATGTGTGTGCCACTGTGACTGGATTTGGAACTTGATCTCCTTGCCCCTAGGATTAAAGCAACCTTTGTCTGGGCCTAAGCTTTCCATGACCACCTTGCCTCAAGATCTGGATCAAAAGTGTGTGTCATCCCACGTCAAGAGCTTGTGTCCTCCACCCTCCAGATGTGGATCACAGGTGTGCCCTCCATTTCTGGATTGTAGATCGTTCCAGATGTAGTCAAGTTGACAACCGGGAAGAGCCATCACTCACGCTCTGTGACTTAGTTGATGCCAGGTTTAAATGGTGATTCCGATTGTTGCGATTGAAATTCAAGCTCTGTCAGTTCCTGCCTGTGTACACGCAAGCAGGCTCGTTAACCCAACATTCGGCCAGTTTCCTCTCTGCAAGACCAACACATTTGATTAAATGTTAATTAAAATTAAGATTTTTTTTCTTATTCCTGGTTCCTGGAACTCATTCTGTAGACCAGGCTGGCCTCGAACTCAGAAATCCGCCTGCCTCTGCCTCCCAAGTGCTGGGATTACAGGCGTGCGCCACCACGCCCGGCTCTAACTTTGTACTTTTATTTCTCATCTTAATTTTTAACTAATTGTGAAAATGTTTTTTTTTTTCTTTTTTCAAGTTTGGCTCTTTCCCCATTCATTCCTTTCCACTCCCCTCTCCCCTCCTAATCTAAGATAAAAACATGATTTCTATCTACAGTGCACCATCAAAGTGCCATTTTCTACCACTAGTTTTTATCTTTCCTATTAATATTGCTTTTGTGTGACTCAGGAGACGTGCCCAAGAATGGGATAATCTCAGGGAGGTCTCCACTTCACACCAATGGTTCATTACTCGAGTTGGCGTTGTGGAAGCAATTAACAGCTTTATTCCAGTAGAGCAGACACAGAGAGTCCTATAAAACAATGTGCATCAAGCAGAATACTAAGCCATTGGTTGCTTCCAGTGTTCATTATTAAATATAATTAGCATGATATTGATATTCCCGTGTCAATGAATGAGTGAATTTTGGCATATCAGCTAAATATCATAGAATCAGGGACATGAGCGGCATTTGGTTTACATTGAATCTAGGACTGCAGGTTAGAAGTCTAACATTATCCTGCGTCTTATACATTTGTGCCCTTTCCCACAGTGACATTTGACAAAGGGTAAGGCAATATTAGAGAACTCAGTGAAACTAAAAGTAGGCCACGGCATATGTTCTCCTAGTTTAGACTCTTGTGTGAACAAATGGTATTATCCATGACCATTTATAAACATAAATCCTCAAACAGTTCAAGGAATACATTCAAGTACCTTAGACAAAAATTTCAATGGACAAAACTTAAATTTACAATGAAACCCACCAAAAATGTATTTTTGTTGCTGGGAACTGGCAAGCTTAACTCAACGCCCCCACCTGAGCTGTTTGCACAGGTTTCCTGAGAGCAAAACATCCTGAGGCTTAGCTTGATTCCTGCTTTCCTGCCTCGTGTGGTAGGGACCGCCCAGGTGCCTGACCTATGGCTATAATAGTTTTTTCCTGTTCCCTTCCCTGGCCTCTAGTATATATTGCTGGTCTCTCAGTAAAGCTTTGGCATTCTCCTTACAGAATGACCTGTGTCTGTGTTTTCTGTTAATCCCCCAGGCCTACGCCTGATATTCAGTACCGTGGCGGTGCGGGCGCCATCATTTTATGAACTATGAAGGTGGTTATTACTGCTCTGCCTTAAATTCCTTATTTTATCCAGAATCAAAAAAAAAAAAAAAAAAAAAAGGAGGCAACCTCTCACCCCCCAAAAATTGTACCCAAAGCATTTCTGGACAGTGAAATCCATAATCCAACTTGTAAGAGAGTGTGTCCTCTGTTTCCACAGTGCTGTTTGGATGAAGGAAGCAAGAACTGGTAATTTGACCACTCTTTGGATGTTCTAGATTTCTGCAACAGAAATCCACTATGAGTTGGTTACTCTCAACCTCAAAGTATATCAAGCCCCAGTTACTGAAGGTTCTGTATTTATTTTCCAATCAATGACCACACAGCTTTCTCATAAGAAATCAGAGCAAAAGATGGAACTCTGTTTGGTATCACAATCATCAACACCAATGAAATAAGTTCTCTTTTTCATCATTATAGTTTGGAAATTTCTATGGCGTGACGGCAGAACAGAATCGCTGAGTCAGCACTGTTGTCTTGCGTCTTCTTGACATGGAGCAGAAGCTCACACCCAGGAGTGGAGGCGAGTCACCACAATACGTCAGATAGCTACAACTTGCCTCGCGCCCCTCGAGCATTCTCTGAAAGGGAAGCATAAGGAATGTCTCATCTGGTCCCCCATGGCCATTTACCCATATATTGCAGAAAGAAGTAATGGTCAAACTAGTTTAAAATGCATCTATTTTGTCTGCTTATCAGAACAAAATAAATAAGAATATCTCTGCTGGATAGAGTAAAAAAAGACAGAATTGCCTGAAACTGATCGCAAGACATTCTGAAAACACATTCAATCAATTGGAAATAGCTTTTTTCATCCTCGGCGGAGAGCAGTAAAGGTGCTTAACATTAAGTATTTATAAAGCTTATGGGCTCAGAAGGGCTAATGCTGAGCTCTAGACTCAAAAGGGCAGTTATCACTACCTAATCTGTGGTTACACAGTTCCACGAGGGTATGATACAGCACGCTGTACCAAAAAAGGAAAGCCTAGCGTCAAACAAACGTGGCTTTGAACTGCATCTCTAACAGTGATTAGTCAGCTAGCCTTGGTAGATATATTTCAGCCTAAGAATCTGACTTCACTGGAACTTTGGCGTGAGGATTAGAAGGCCTAACTAATTTGTAAGTATTCCTTGAAAGTTAGTGCTGTTCCCTTCTGGAGGCACACATAAAACATTAACAGGAAGTAGGGCTACTATTAACAACTTTCTCCTCTCAACTACTTTTATGACAAAGACGACACTCAGGAATTCAGGACTCTTATAAGTCCCTCCATCCAAAACATGAGAATCACAGTAAAGCAACATCTTTATTTTTTTATTTTTTTATTTTTTATTTTTTTGGTTTTTCGAGACAGGGTTTCTCTGTGTAGTCTTGGCTGTCCTGGAACTCACTCTGTAGACCAGGCTGGCCTCAAACTCAGAAATCTGCCTGCCTCTGCCTCCCAAGTGCTGGGATTACAGGCATGCGCCACCACGCCCGGCTCAGTAAAGTAGCATCTTATCACTTTCAAAAATATTTACACAAAAATCATCTCCACTTGACTTAAAAGTATAAGCATACAGCACTCGCCTGGGCCATACTATTGTCACAAGGAAAAAAAAATCTGCTAACTGGAAAAAAAAAAACAACTTCATTTCTGGAATGTGTTCTAATATTTGGGTTTTCTCCCCAGTAGTTATATATGAACTCTCTTTGAAGGTTACACCATTTGGCGTGGATTCTGTACTGCAGTCTCAGTCGGACTTGGTTGGATTACTCTACCCATGCATTGCCAATTGATCTGATCCAGATGCGAGTCCACTAGTAGCATTTCAGATCTATCAAGTCCAGTTATTCTTTGGAGCTCTGTATAATGCTTCCTTGCCAAATTCTCCAATTCAAGACAGAGCTACAGCTTCATTATGCCAACTATACGGTATCATTTTCTCACCTTAGTTTTAGAGAAGATTCTTAGGCCAGAAATGCCCATGGTACCCCTGGCTCAGATGTCTCTATAAATGTGTCACTACATTCTCTTAGCTAAAGTTCCAACCAGAAATCTATGAGTCACAACAACAAAGGGACCAACAGTTACCATGGCAACCATCATGCCAAATGAATTGTATCAGGTGAGGGTTTGTTTATTTGGGTTTTTTGGTTTGTTTGTTTTTCAAGACAGGGTTTCTCTGGCTGTCCTGGAACTCACTCTGTAGACCAGGCTGGCCTCGAACTCAGAAATCCACCTGCCTGCCTGCCTCTGCCTCCCAAGTGCTGGGATTACAGGCGTGCGCCACCACGCCGGGCTTTGAGGGTTTGTTTAAAACAGAAATTTATTTTGGGACAGGAAAGTGACAATAATTCAAAGCTGATTTAGCAAACTCTCGCTTGCTTTGTAAGATGATTTCTTACACACCAGAGTCAGTTGGACGCTATAGAGGTTAAGAATATGGATTCCATATGTCAAATGCTTGGGTATGAATCCCAACGTTGTCACTATTTAAGATTAATTCATTTGCTACCCCCCATGTTTTATATTTGTATGCATGTACACATATGAGTGGAGACCAGAGGACAACATCAGGTATCATTCTCCAAGTGCCATCCATCTAGTCTTTGATTGAAAGACGGGCTCTTTTCTGTTGCAAGATATTTCCTATCTATTCACATTGAGGCAGTGAGAGGCCAGTGATTGGCTGGAAGGGAGGAGGAGGAGCTAAGAGAAGGAGGGGCAGAGAGAGAGGGAACAGGGAGCTGCAAGAGAGGGAGCGGGAGAAGTGTTTCTGGTGTGCTGAGAGGTTAGAAATCGTGGGATAAAATGTTGTCATTTGGCATTATGTAATTGGGAGTTACATATACATAAATATATTTGGTTACCTATCAAGTTTAAGAGTCATGCTTTGCAGGATACTTGGAAGGAGCGGGTGCTGGGCAGGAAGAGAGACTCGCCGGGACTTGGCGCAGAGGCCTGGTGGGGCGGTACTATATTTTAGCAATTTCCCACTACACTTTTTGGCCCAGAATTTGCCAAATAGACCACGCTGGCCAACCAGTGGGTCCCAGGGAGCTGCTCATTTCTTTCTCCCTACCTCTGAAATTATACAAATGCATGCCACCACCTGTGCCTTCCCTGCCCCCTTTTAAACACAGGTTCTGAGAATCAAGCTTGCAAGGGAAGCGTTAGGTTAAATGAACTGTTCACACCGCCTCTGCCACCCTATGTTTTAACAGAGATGGCTAAAAACCTGTTTGTTCCACTTAGGAAATGATACGTTTTTACACTTAATGCATTCCTTTCCTTATAAACATTTTTCAGTAATTAGAATACACGTGTGCTCCATTAAAGACTACCTCATGCCAAATATATATATATTATATATATATGTGTGTTATATATATATAATATATATATTATATATATATGTGTGTGTTATCTTTAGAAGTCTTAAGCATATTTTGAAAAATTCCCAAACATTCTGGAATACATTGGCAAAGAATGCATGCATAAAGACATAATGGTATATGCAACTTCAGAGATAGTCGATCAGAATAGAGCAATATAACTCCAAACTAACAGACTTCCGGGAGATGGAACCAGAAAACCCAAACTTCCCTATTAGAGTATTGGGGACATCCATCAAACCAAGATGCTGTTCCTATTGCAAAACCTAACAAATCTAACTAGACAGAGAATAAGGAGGGAGAAGTGCAGGAGATGACAGAGGAACAGCAGCCATGAGTCTAAGAGACAGGAGACAGTCCTCAAGTCCGGGACGATTGGCTGCTTTTATCCAACCACGCTAACCCCAGGTGAAGGCTGGAATGAAGACCAGCAGAAGCCGGAATTTGCGGCTGAAAGTCTGAGCAATGGGAGGCATTCGCCCTTTCAGTTGCGCCTCTCGCCCACTCTCCTCCTCTGATTCTGACTTGGTTTCTGTCCTAGATTGCTTTCTGTTGCTATGATAAAGCAGCTTGATCCAAAGCAACTTGGAGAAGAAAGGGTTTATTTCATTTACAGCTCACAATCCATCATAGGAAGAGAAGCCAGGGCAGGAACTCTAGGTAGGGACATGGATTCGAAAGCTGACAGCTGCTTGCTTCTCGGGGCTTGCTCGGCTTGCCTCTCTAGACCGCCCAGGACCACCTGTCCAGGAGTGACACTGCCTAGAGTGGGGTGGACCCTCCCACATCCATTTTTGATCAAGAATGTGAGCCACAGACTAGCATAGAGTCGACCTGATGGAGGCAATCCTTCAATTAACATCCCCTCTTCCCAGACGATTCTACCTTGTGGCGAGTTGACAAAACAAAACAAACAAACAAAAAACAAAACAAACAAACAAACAAACAAACAACCCTGCTTCTTGATAGAAGTCACTGGAAGAAAACTGAGTTAAGTGACATGTATGTGCAGTTTCTTGTATCCACTCCTCCCCATATCTTATCTTCGGGTATCTATTTTGGTGTTTAATTGCTTCGCCTAAAATATCCAGGACAATCCATTTAAGTTTTTTGTTTGTTTGTTTGGTTTGGTTTTGTAAATCCATCTGTACAGTGGGCAGCTAACAGGTATTATAACTTTTGGCTTTAGATTGACTTCTTAAATGAGACAACCTCTTATCTTCAGAGAAATATAAGTCACTCCTTCAGGCTGTAAGGAGCAAAGGTGGCCTCCTCAGCCTGGAAGCCGGTGTGTTTCCTTCTAAAGATTCTGCCCCGGGACTGAGAAAAAAAAAATCACTTTAGGATAGGGTTTAGGGTTTAGAGCCAAGCTTTCCAGAGGAAAACAAAACAGAAATGAAAAACCAACAAGCAACAAACAAACAAACAACAACGACAATAAACAAACCTTCAGCCACTCAAAGACTCCAGTTTCACCATTTAGTAAGAGGACGGGTAGTTAGAGACAACTCTATTGGCTTTGACTTTTGAGGTTTTATCCTTGCCCCACATCATTCCGTAACTCAGGACCAAGCCAGTGCTGGAGGTGAGGCCCAGATCGTTTCAGCAGAGCATTTTCTCCAACTCTACACAGTTGTCCATTGATGTTCACATGTGTATCATGGTGTTTACATGCATGCATCAAAAATACACATTTGAAAAAATATTTTATAAAAGTGAAGAATCGAGCATGGCAAAGTTAGGGTTGACCCAAAGGACTGGGTAGGAAGAGTTACACATTTGTTAAGTAGCAAACGATTTTAGGGCAAAATATCAAGAATTTGGTTTTGAATCTTCCAAGTTTAGAATTGCTATTACACACTTTTGTTTTTTGTTTTTTTGTTTCTTTTGTTTTTCGAGACAGGGTTTCTCTGTGTAGCCCTGGCTGTCCTGGAACTCACTCTGTAGACCAGGCTGGCCTCGAACTCAGAAATCCGCCTGCCTCTGCCTCCCAAGTGCTGGGATTAAAGGTGTGTGCCACCACCGCCCGGCTTGCCATTACACACTTTTGCATGGGTGCACATAAGGGCCCGGAGTTCAAGAAACAGTCCAGACTAAAGATGTAAACTGCAGAGTCATCTGCATATCGAAGGCTTGATAAGATCATCAAGTAAACAACTCTAGAGCTAGAGAAGATACCCAAAGTCTGACATTCTGGTGCACTGCTGGGAAGAAGCAGCCAGAGAAATATAGGTTAAAATAGTAAGGTACAATATTCTGGGAACCATTGAAGAAAAGGACTCAAGGAGTATGGCAGGGTTATTATTGACCATATTGTTTGCTGTTGGCCCTGTGACCTCACAATTTTGTCCTCTGGAGAAAAGTATGATCACTAGCCCTTTAACTTTAGACTCAAAGACATGATTTTCTGTTCGTGCGTGGGTGCAGGGAACCATGGAGTTGACCTGGCCTGATTGCCTAGAGAGGCATGTCTCATAGGTTTTTCGGGTTAGAGTCCATGGCTCCTGGGGCACCATGTGCCTTCCAGTTCCTGAGAGGGTGATGCAGTCCCTCAGGCAGTGAAGTGTTGAGGCAGATCTGTGTTTCTATGTTCCCTCAGAAGTCAAGGAAACGCGGAAGCTTGACAGGACAATTGGTCTTAAACATTATTCTTCAGGACCCTGTACGGCTTGCAAACGTCATTGAATTCTGGCAACTACAACTGTCTCGATCCTGACACTTGCCATTGTGTTGTTTCTGATAAAGGTATAAAATGTCTGATTGCTCTCAATAAAATTGTCATAACCTCCGTCTTGCTCCCAACTGGCCTAGATACATTTCTCAGAATGATATCAGGTAACCTTGGCCTGGTTAAGTGCAGCTGCCTCCAGGTGGACTTTCATCTGATCAAGGCCAGTTTGGAATCTGGACTTAAGAGGCAGCTTATGTTTCTTTTTTGCCCTCTGGCATTTTATAAAGTAATAAAGGAAACAGGCCTCAGTCAGTATGCTCACCCAAGAACATCTAGACACTTGTGGGGCAGACAGGAGCCAGTCTGCTGACTACAAGTAACCCGTGGTTAGACATGACTGGCAATTGACCTACAAACAACAATCATCTTACACGACTAGGTTGGAGGGTGATGTCTGACATAGGACTACCATCGCAATAGCTGAGCGATTAGAAGAATCACAAGGAAGTGGTAAATCCATATGGGATATCCCTAAGTGGAAGAGAGAGAAGTAAGGCGGATGTAGAGACTTGCTGGAGCATAAATCTCCATAGAGCATGGGAGGGGCTCGAGAGCAATTTGGGGGGAGTAGGAGCAAGACCGGCTAGCATAAGGGAAACCGACTCAAAACAGTGGATATCATGTTTTCAATGACTGTCGGCACAAAGGAAAGAAAGGGTTACAGTAAGAACAAAAAGGACTGACAGGGTTTTTATTGTATGGATATACATTTATGTTATAAAAATATTTTAGCCGGGCACGTGGTGGTGCACGCCTGTAATCCCAGCACTTGGGAGGCAGAGGCAGGCAGATTTCTGAGTTTGAGGCCAGCCTGGTCTACAGAGTGAGTTCCAGGACAGCCAGGACTACACAGAGAAACCCTGTCTCAAAAAACCAAAAAAAAAAAATTTATAGTTTATGGCTTTATTAACAAATAGATCCTGCTTGTGTTATTTTGCATAGAAAGAGATTTGAGAGGCAGGCGGATTTCTGAGTTCGGGGCCTGCCTGGTGTACAGAGTGAGTTCCAGGTCAGCCAGGGCTAAGGGAGAGAGAGAGATTTGAAGTGTATTCAGACATCCCATTAAGGCAGTTGGAATATCACAGTGATTCATTCTGTTCAGTTTCAGGCATTTAAAATATATTTTATCTATTAATCTATAAATTCATATAAATATGGATCACCCCTATGTATACTTTGGAGCCTCTGGTGGTAGCGCATGCCTTTGATCTCAGCACTCAAGAAGCAGAGGCAGGTAGATCTCTGTGAGTTTAAGGCTAGCCTGACTACATAGCAGGTTCCAGGTTAGTCAGAGCTATGTAATTGAGACCTGCTCTCAAAACTATATATATATATATATATATATAGATAGATAGATAGATAGATAGATATAGATATATAGATATAGATATAGATATATAGATAGATAGATATATAGATATAGATATATAGATATATAGATAGATAGATAGATAGATAGAATATATATGCTTTGAGATGGGGAGATAGCTTCATGCTTAAAATACTTGCTGTCCAAACATCAGGATGGGAATTCGGATCTTCAGAACCCAGGGAAATAGAGAGTGGGTGTAACGGCCCACCTCTCAGTTCATAGGTCAGAATGTGTATCCAGGGACTATGAGCTAGTTTATCCAACTAACCATATCCGGCAACTCTGAGATCAGTCAGGAGGCTTTTCTTCAGCCAATAAGACAGGACACAGTGGACAAAGACTCCCAATGCCAACTCTGAGCTTTCACATGCACATCCACACATGTATGAGTGTATGCACACAGCCACAAAACTCCACACGTGCACACAAATAGCATACATACTTTGAAGACTTCAGCACATTTAGAGTCGTGCAATCGATAATAAAACCTGGAGGCACACCGAGAGGAACTCTCAAGTCAATTACAAGCATATGTTAAAGAGGGTTTTAAGATGGAAAAAAAAAAGCCGGGCGGTGGTGACACACGCCTGTAATCCCAGCACTTGGGAGGCAGAGGCAGGCGGATTTCTGAGTTCAAGGCCAGCCTGGTCTACAGAGTAGTGTGTCCTTAGTAGGTCTGTGCTACTAATGGCCATTCCTTTCCAAAATGAAAGCTTGAGGAACTCCGCCACACGAAGTGTGAACAGCTGAGATTCAGGTAGGGTAAGTGTGAAGTGAATTATGGGAGGTCCTGAGCTATACCAGGTACAACTACGTGACCTGACGCAGACATCAGGAGTAAGTGTGGTATTCTTCCTTTTCTGTTCCAAATATTGACCTAGATTCACATTTATTTCCTTCTCTCTCTTAATGTTTTCTCTAAAAAGGGTGTATTAATGATGGTTACTTTGGAATCATATTGAAGCTACAGGATGTGAAAAGGAAGCCATCCCCGCCCCCCCAAAAAAATGCCCGTTGAATTTCTTGTGACACAGAAAGTTCATTTGCATCAGCGTTGTTAGAACATCTGACAGCCTCAGCAGCAAGCGACACACATATTGAATTAAGGCAGAGTTTGTACAACTAATTGTTTTCTTAGAATACTTAACAAAGGAAGATTGGGGAGAAAACTATTTAGAAACTCTTTAAAAATTCAAAGTTATTTCCTTTTTTTTTTTTTTTTTTTAAAGGCACAGGCAATCACAATCACAAAGGAAGAGTGTGAACCTGCTGTCCATCTCTAACAGGAAACCTGGAAACTTAATCTAACAAAATAATGCTGAATAAACACACAATAAAACACAAAACAAAAAACAAAACAAAACAAACCCAAAATGTTATTGCAGCCGTCTACTTATAGGGGTGATAAGCTAGAAGCAATATAAAAATTAATCAGGCCCTCGTTATTCAATTTAAGACATTCCCTTTGTTAGAAATTATAAAGTCCTACTCAATAACAAATTGGAGTGTATGCAAAAATGTGGGAACGCACTTAGAAAAAAATATGTTGAGAGAATAATGGAAGACATATTGTTCACCTTGAGCATAAAAAGGAGGCCAAGGCTTTGGCCTCTCAGTTTGCCTGACTCGTTAGTTCTCTTGCATACCGTATGACTTTGATTATCTGAGTCACTTTCTCCATCTACCAATATGTCTGATAAATACTAAGTTATGAAGACTTATGAGCTAACATATGCTAGAAGGTTGAGCATAGAGGTTATATTTCTCTTGTCTCGTCTCCACTAATCAAAAAAAAAATAGAATATAAAATACTGCATACAGTATTGTAGCTTCATAGACTATTTGTAATTGATGGTTAAGTTTTCTAACTACTTACCCCTTATAATTCATTCCCTTTGTCCCGGGTTTAAAGAGCAAAAGGAGGAAACAATAATTGTTTAAAAAAAAAAAAAAAAAAAGGAAATCCAACAGCACATAAAGACTGAATCAAACCTTTAAAAAGCCCAAATTTTGTGGAATTGAAGAGCCAGGATCAAATCACAGAGTAGACAATGACCTGTCGGGCTAAACTGCACTGTGTACTGTCTTAGTTATGCTTTTATTGCTGTGAAGGGACAATATTACCAGAAAGGGCGACTCAAAGAAAAACATTTAATTGGGTCTGGCTTACAGTTTCGGAGGTTTAGTCCATTACCATCGTGACAGGCATGGTGGCATTTAGGCAGACATGGTGTGCAGAAGGAACTGAGAGTTCTATGTCTTGACCCGAAGGTAGCCAGGATGAGACTGTCACTGGGCATGGCTTGAGCATATGTAAGACCTCAAAGCCCGCCTTCCGCCCTGACACACTTCCTCTGATAAGGCCACACCCACTCCAACAAGGCCACACCTCCTAATAGTGCCACTCCCTATGGGCCAAGCATTCAAACACATGAGTCTTTGGGGGCCATACCTATTCAAACCACCACATGTGCCCTAAAATTCATCTGTGGAGTCCACCCTCGTTTGCACATAATGTCTTTGCAAGGAGCTACCACAGCCTAGCTACTCTAAGACAGTGTGTTCGGCATGGCGGTGATTCATAGAGACATGCCTATAGGTAGCTGTTGGACAAATAATAAAAATCAGCCAACAGGGAAAGGAAGCTAACAAGGGACTAATGGCTAATACACTTAATTGGCAGAGGTGATCATAGGATAAGTAAGCTTACTTACTTACAGCGGGGGTTCCGCAATGGTCAATGGCCTTGTGGTCCTGATTGTACTAGATGCAGTTACTCTTTCCAAATGATCCTTTCCACCATGCGTTTGGAGCCCAGTGGTGGTTAGCTGGACAGGAAGCTCACCCCAGGTTCAGTAGGGACAAGCTGGACAAGCGACACATCGGACACTCACTTAGCTGTGCCACAGTGCTCACCAGAAGAAGGTTCAGGGCAGCTGGACCGAGAGACCTTGTCTTCTCCATGTGATCCCTTACCATACTGCTTGCAAGGAAAGGGGGTTCCTTGGTCAGGTGATGTAAGCACGGGCATCCCTAATAGACTTGTGTTTCTTGTGGGATCAGCATTCCGCAGAACAGCCGGCGTTCCCATGAGCGGGAAGCAGGTTCCCTGAGTACAGTAGCGGTTGTAGTTCCCAAAGTCCATTAGACACTCCTGTCTGGGTCAGCACAGCCCTTTCCCATTGCTCCTTTGGCTTGACTGGAGCCTTGGGAACATGAAGTCCTGTTTGTGAGCTCATTGGATAGAGATGAAATCATAAGGGCAGGACCTTCATTATGAGGTCAGTGCCCTGGAGGAAAAACACACCAGAGAGAGTCCCCTGACTGCCTTCCCTGCCCTCTTCTTATCTCTGCCCTATCCTATTAACAAGCACAGGGGAAGATGGTCTTCTGGAAGGTAAGACAAAGGCCCTCACTAGAATCTGACTATGCTGTCACACAGACCCTAGATTTAGAACCTAGTCAGATGCGGTAACACATGCCCATAATTTCAGTCATAAAAATTAGAAATCGGAGGAAGGATGATTAGGATGATTCCGGGCTACACTAGGTTCTTTTTTTTTTTTTTTTTTTTTTAAACAGAGTGAGTTCCAGGACAGCCAGGGCTACACAGAGAAACCCTGTCTTGAAAAAAACCACACACACACACACAAAAAGATTTATTTATTATTATATCTAAGTACACTGTAGCTGTCTTCAGATGCACCAGATCTCTTTACAGATGGTTGTGAGCTACCATGTGGTTGCTGGGATTTGAACTCAGGGCCTTCGGAAGAGCAGTCGGTGCTTTTAACTGCTGAGCCGTCTCTCCAGTCCGCTACACTAGATTCTATCTCAAACCCAACAAAACACCAAGAACCTAAAAATCAAACATTAACCTCGATTTTTTACCCTGCTATAACAATGTGAAAATAGATTATGTGATGTCAGCTACAGTCGATGGCTTGTGGTTGCAGCCACTCGAGCAGGACTGCAAGTAAAGAAAGGCACAGAATTTCCAGTTATATTTACATTTTACAAGGAGACAGGAATGAAGCAAGAGAAACAACAGATACCTTCCGAACTAATAAGAAATCCAACCTGACATTATAAGATCAGTAGTGTTGTTTAAAAAAATATATTGAATTTATAATCTAAAAATTAAATTGTCTTTGTTGTGAAAAGTCAGCTTGATTCATCTCTTTAATTTCCAGACTTTGTGGTCCTCAGCAACACCTGCACTTGGGCTCTTCGTAGGCATTGCAAGTTTAATAGATGGATAACTAACTTATTCTTGCTTCTTCCTAAAAAGTCATTTTTATCTTAGTCTCTCCCATCTTCATTATTATCTTTTAACCTTTTAAAATGAGATTCTTAAGGACCTCCCTATCCCTCCCCCCTCTCCCCTCCCCCTTCCCCTTTCTCTCCCCCCTCCCCCTCCCCCTCCCTGTATGTTTAGGCCAGAAGAGAATCTTCAGATCCCCCTGGGACTGGAGTTACAAGCAGTTGTGAAACGCTTAATATAAGTGCTAGGAAGTGAACAAACTTGGGTCCTCTGGGAGAGCACTGTAAAAATAATTTTTAAATCAGTTTTTATTCGTTCTGGGCCCGTAGTTCTCACCAATAACAACTCTGGAACTAATTATTTATTATTAAATGCCTAGGCCATAAGTTTTGGCTCATTCCCTGACATGCTCATAACTTATTTAACCATTTACACTCTCCCATGTCTACCACTTGGTGAGTTACCTCTCCTTCAGGCCCAGCCACTTCTTCCTCAGTGTCTCCTCAGTGTCTCCCTGCTGATTTACATCCATCTCTTCCATCCATCTCTCAGTTTGTCTCTCCCAGGTCTCTCTCATCTGTCCTCGGGTCTCTCTTTCTCTCTTACTATTTCCTAGAATCCTCTCTCTTCCTGATAGTGTCTCACCTCTTGTTTCCTGCCTCAGCTCATTGGCCAACAGCTTTCTTATTGGCAGGCAGGTGATGCTTAGAAATTATTCTTTCTACCGAGTATCAAGCACTCTTATCCACTGAGCCGTCTCTCCAGCTCTAAGTTCTTGTTTTGTTTGTTTGTTTGTTTGTTTGTTTTGCGTAGTCTCACTAGTACCCAGCTAAGGCTGACCTAGAACTCACACTCCCCTTGCCTCTGCCTCCCCAGTACTGAGATTACAGCCATGTGTCCCCATGGGTAATGCCCCCATCTTATCAGTTAGTATCAGTCACCGACTCATTTGGTCATCCTGGAAGCCTTGGAACCATTTTGAAATTGTCTATATTATGCACTAATATAGATTACAGATAGTATGCGCTGACAGACTCTGACCCAGTCCACCCATGGGTAAGCCATCCACAGTTGTTAAGATCTCCGTCTTGCAAACACACTGTGAATTAGCCTGCGACCCACCACTGCCACTTTGTGAGGATTAAGGTAATGATCTTCACCCTCATCTCCATACTGTCACTTTGGCACTTCCTTCTCCAGCCACTCCCATTGCCTTTTGGCAGTCATTTTAAAAATTAAATACCTTTAACTATGATGTATGCAGAGGCTTTTCATAAAACGAAAATGGACACTTAAAAAATTAGTAAATAAACATTAAAGTATCACCTAAGTAAAGAAGTAAAACATTCCCAGCACTCCAGGGTGCCACTCCAGTCCCTCCTTCTTCTGTGATAACCACTACATTGGATTTTAAGTGAAAATTATGTTCTTGGTTTGGCCCATGCCTTTAATCTCAGCACTTGGGAGGCAGAGGCAGGTGAATCTCTGTGAGTTCATGGCCAGCTTAATCTACCTAGTGATCTCCAGGACAGCAAGAGCTACATAGTGAGGCCCTATTTTGAAAACAAACAAACAAACAAACAAACAAACAAGCTAACCTTTATCTTAGTCTTCTAGCATTTACTTTAAAGAATGGGTGACACGTGAAAAAAAATCCTTTCAGGCTTCATTCATCTCTTCAATCTCTGGACTTTATGGCCCACCAAGCCCATGGACTAAAACTTTGCATGATTATATTTGAAGATGAGGCCTTTGAGACATTTAGATCAAAGAGGGTCCTCATATGGGACTGATGTCCTTACAAGATATTTTCACTCATAGAATGGTTATTAGACAATAAATGTTGCCAGGTGGTGGTGGCACACGCCTTTAATCCCAGCACTTGGGAGGCAGAGGCAGGTGGATTTCTGAGTTTGAGGCCAGCCTGGTCTACAGAATAAGTTCCAGGACAGCCAGGGCTACACAGAGAAACCCTGTCTTGAAAAAAACCTAAATAAATAAATAAATAAATAAATATTAACAGAACAATAGTAATAAAATATGATATTTGCATAAAAAAGAAAAGAACTGTTTCTGTTGCTTAGCCCTTAAATCTTTCTTATAGCAGTTCAAGCTGACTCTGACAGTGGACAGGGGCAGCAGCGGGCAGAATTTAGGAAGTGATATTGAAGGACATCAAGCTTGCTGTTGGAGGGTTTGCGTGTTGGGTTTGGAATGTTTGGTATTTTGCATTTTACTCAGTAGCACGGCTTCAAAGGTGAAGCCAAAGACCTTTAGAGCATGAAGAGAAAATATAAATACCCAGCTAGAGGAAAATCACTGGTGCTGGAGTCCAACAATCTCAGCAGGGCCCCTGAATTACCCACAATGCACTCCAGAAAAGGAATTAATTCCGACCATTTATCCCACCCACAGGGAGACTGTTTCAAACATTTGTTATGCTCACAGAGAGAGCCAAAAGAGAACAGTTTTCATCCCTTGCATCTCCATCCTCCCAGAATCAGGGAACAAAGAAAATCGATGGTGCAATTCAGGCCAAGTTCAAGGCTTAAAAGCTGGGTCAGTGGTAAAACCCCGGGTCCGAATCCAAAAGTCTGAGTCCCAGGATCTCTGATAGCTCTGATATCTATGGGTAGGAGTATGTATACACACACAAACACATACACATACACACACAGATATGATTTCTGATATCTATGTGTATATCTCTGATAGCTATGGATGAAGTACAAGCAGGAAGAATAAATGTATCTTTTTGTTCTATTCAACAGGTTGGATGACAGAAACACCCTTATAGAGACTTGTCTAGCAATAATATCTCACCAGGTATTTTAGTATCCCCTTGCTAAGTCATGTGGACACATGAAATTAACTTTTGAGGCATCTAGGCATGGTGGGAAAGAGAAGGGAGAGGGCTTAAATATGTATGAGTTTGCTACTTTGAAAGCCTCACGAAGCCACATATCCAACCACAACAATACCTCTATTTTTCATACCACCGAAAACATCAGAGACAGCCCACAGATATGAGACCAGTAGACGTATCATGAAGTGTCATCATGAATACCTCTTCCAACTCATTCCACGCGGGGAGGTCATGACACTCCAAGCATTGAAAAAGTTGCTTCTGAGCACGGACAATCCCCGTGGGTTGGAAGTTCTACTGAGGCAGAGTGCCCAGAATCCTTCCACAACCCCTTGAGAGAGCTCCGTGTCAAGTCAAGAGCACCCAAACACAAGGCTATGAGTACCAGTAATTGGTATCCTTTGAAGGTGTCATCTCAGGCCTTACCTCACATGGCACATCTGAACATCTGCCAAGCCAACAGCAGTGTCGGATGGATTTATACTTCAAGTGTACTTACACTTCAGGAAGGGTTCTCTTCCATTATCACAAAATGTTATATTGGATTCCCTTTCTAGTTAGTTAGGAAAAAAGAAAGAAAGAAAATGGATAAAAAGTGACTAATGTGGGTAATTATCTTTACAATCCTCACCACACAGAGTACTCTCAAAATTCTTTTTTATCCCTTTTCTTTTGGCCCCCTGAGAAACAAATCCCTTGAGAAATTTTAACGTATTGAAAATCTGTAGACTTCAGCCAACCCTTCCTACAGAGCAAGAGAATCATTATGGCTTTTCTGAAGCACAAAAAAAAAAAAAAAGAGGTGCTTAACTTTAATTATACCGAGCTTTATTGATTTGGCTGGCTTAATATCTTAAGCCTCAATTAACATCAGAGAGAACTTATAATCGTTATCATTCAGGCTTGGAGAAGGTGGAGGAGTTCAGAAGAAGAGGAGTTGCTAAGAATGGGGAGCACTGCCGGGCGGTGGTGGCACACGCCTGTAATCCCAGCACTTGGGAGGCAGAGGCAGGCGGATTTCTGAGTTCGAGGCCAGCCTGGTCTACAGAGTGAGTTCCAGGATAGCCAAGGCTACACAGAGAAACCCTGTCTCGAAGAAAAAAAAAAAAAAGAATGGGGAGCACTGTAGTGAGAGACCCATGAGTAAGGGTAGGGACCCCAATGACTCAGGCTACAGAGTGCACTCAGGTCCCTGTTGATCAAATGAATAAAGAGCAGACATAAAATATCCAAATATAAGTTTACTAAAGAACTTCTTCCAAGGGCATATTACAGCAACAACAATAATCCCGGGAACATCCACTTGCTGAGTTCATACCTCATGGTTTCTATTAAGTCTCAAACCCAGGCACAAATGGCTGAGGTGCTTATTTCACATATGGCCACCAGGTTTTCCCGATATCCCTCAGTCCCTACGTGTTACAGGATCTTCCTGGTTGGAATACCCTACCATGTGCCCCGTGCCCTAAACCTCTCCAGCTCAGGGCCCGGACTGCCCTTTCTCCAGCTGCCCTTCCCTATTTAACCCAGTCATGTTGGTTACCCCTCTGCTTTGGGGCATCCTGGCTGCTGGTTCCTCTCTCTTCCCATCCCCCTTCTCCTCACACGACTCAGGGTCTTATACACTCTGGACTCTCTGAAATCTCCCTGCCTATGACTATGCTCTCTTTTTTATCTACAATGAACCTTCTCCTCAGGCATACCTATGAGCAGTCATGTCTGTAACTTTTTTAGTGCTGAAACCCAGGACCAGTCACCTTATCTCCTTTCCTTTCTTTTATTTCCTCCTCCTCTTCTTCCTCTTCTTCTTCCTCCTCCCCCTCCTCCTCTTCTTCCTCCTCCTCCTCTTCCCCCTCCTCTTCTCCTCCTCCTCTTCCTTTTTCATTCAGTTCTCCCCTTGCTTTATGACTTGAAAGTCCATGTCTTGTGTTTCTCCATATGTTATTGCTCTTTGGATGCTTGGCTTCTAGATAGTCAGTGACATGCTGGGCGACTGAATCCTCTTCAGGAGTCTCTCCTCACTGTGTCACCGGAAATTGATCTGTACACAAGAAAGCAGCTGGACTGTTTGTGGCCACATACCTATTATTTCCCTTTGCAAAGCAGGGGCAGTGACCCGCGACAGTAAAATATGGCCATATGTTTACACCCAAGGGCTGATTCCATTCTTCTGATTGCTAAATGCTTAAGAAGCCCATTTTCCTAGGTCCCTCCTTTTCAAGTTAGCCCTAGGAGTCGTGTGGTACCTCCTGCCTGTGAGGGGATTCACCTTTCCTCACAGCTGCTGCCTGGAGCAAAGGTGAGGGGTCAGACTCCATTGTGTTCTGATGATAAGAAGGCCCTATCATCTTGGATCCCGAAGACAAAGACGCTGTGTGACATTTGCTCATAGTCTGTCTGTCTGGGAATCACCGCTGGCTAATGGGTCCACTTTAGTGTCATTGTCTAATTTGGAAAGTAAAATGGAAGCATGTATATAGAACGTTAGAGAAGCTATGTCAGCTATCCCTCCTCTGGGTTGCTAAACATTCTCCAAAGTAGTTACTAGGATATTTAAAGAGACAAACGTCGAAACTGGTGCTTTTGTTTCCTCTCACAGTACAGCTTTTCTGAATCAAATGAAAACTGCAAGGGATCTTTGAAACCATGTTGCCTAAATTATTTTACAGCTGATAGAGCTGTGCATCTGTCATGCACTAGTGACCCGTGATGTGAGAATCCCAGTTCAGAAATAACCTAACATCGCTAGCCTATTCTTTTATTAGTTGTTTAAGTTTCTTACTATTTTAAAAGTATTGCTTTAAACATTGAGATCTGTTTTATTCATAAGAGTGCTGTGCCTGGTGCCTGAGGATGCAGTGAGACTGTGTGGGTGCAGGAAATCAAATCCGGGTCTCTAAAAGAACAAGTGCGCCGGGCGGCGGTGGTGGCGCACGCCTTTAATCCCAGCACTTGGGAGGCAGAGGCAGGCGGATTTCTGAGTTCGAGGCCAGCCTGGTCTGCAGAGTGAGTTCCAGGACAGCCAGGGCTACACAGAGAAACCCTGTCTTGAAAAAAAACCAAAAAAAAAAAAAAAAAAAGTTGGCTCCCGGGCACTGAGCCAACTCTCTAACCCTATTTTAAGACATAAATAATCAACATCTTCACATGCACCTATGACTTTTTGAACAACAACAATGACAACGACAACAACAACAACTACTACAACTACAACAAACCTGTTATGTATACTATATGTATACTATACAAGTGTCCTGGCTCAGAACTTGTCATAACTTTAAAACTTTTTACATGCCATTTGAACAAATTTAACATTGGGAAACAAGGAACTCTTCCATCCTCTCATGAAGACTGCTGGGGGGTGGGGGAGGGGCAAGAACAACAATGAGGAAACTGAGAAACTGTCTCCAAGGCGTTGTAAGGCGGTTGGTTCTTCACAGTGAAGCAATATCATGAAATAATCCATCCCTCTTTTAAAATGGCTTCGATGTCTGCTCCAGAATTCTCTACCGTCTCACTGTGTTAGAATCAAGATTGAAGACCTCCAAGGAAAACTTCATCTAATCAAGAGAATAGAATCTCTGGTCTGGATGGGCCAGGCCAATCGCCTGGACAAGGTGCCGCCCGCCCAGGAAGAAAGGCTCACCTTAACGTAAGCCATGCTAAAAAAGACAGACGGAATGGTTGTCTTTCCTTGAATGAGATACTGTGTTTTTTACATTTCCTGCCCTCTAGTGCAGTCTCTACCAGCCACCGTGAGGTTCAGCTTGGGCTGCCCACCCTTCTGAGGTCTGAGGCAAAAAAGCACACATGTTATCTCTTTTCTCTTTACTCTCCTCCCTACCCCCTTTTCATGTCTCTTCCTTTCACGTGCTAGCTAGAACCCAGGTGTGGAGAGCTTTGGGGGCCACTTCTAGAAACCTGGCAAGAATTTGACATTGGACCAGGACAAAGAAGTAAGCTTAGTTGGGAACCTGACTTTGGCCTAGGAACTCCGGAAATAGGCTCATCTGAGGCACGTGTGGTAGACCTTTTGTCTTGCTCATCCTGATTAGCCCCTAGACACAGGTGTTTGTGGGATTTTTGTTTATTGCTTTGCTTGTTCCTTGACCCGGAACTGATCTTATTATTTTGCATGTAGTTAAAGTGGTTTTATAGACGCAGAAGACTAGGAAGAAAATAAACCCACATCAGCCTCCGAACTGGCTGGAGTCATGCTACAGTGTTGTCTAATTGTCTTTTGCTTTCTAACCATCCCTCCTTCCCTCCCTCCCTGGAGAACCTGTTGACTGACCTAGCTGGCTCGGTCACCCAGGTGTATGTTTTCTGATGCTCTGGACTTCTTTATCCTTTCTCTAAAGCTCCACTCCCAGTCCAGTGGCTGCTAGTCCAGCCTGTGTCTGCTTTCCATGCCTGCCCTACTGGCTCACTCCCCTTCCTTCCTCTGTTCTCCTCCAGCAATGGCTGAGGTTACAGCTTGCCTGCCCTAGGGGTTCTCATTCAAAGGCTACTAAAATTGTCCTTGAGCTTCTGTTGGAGTCAATTCTTAAACTCTTTCGTTAATGAGACTAAGAATCCCACGAGGAGACCCCACTTTTCCCAGCAGCAAATGAATAGTTATGTATGACTGCACCAAGGGTTTTCTAAGAGCTGCCATGTTTGATGACCTAAAGCTACTCACCTCTGAGCAAGGGAGAAGTTCTTCCAACTATTTCTGGCCCTCGTTGTCATAATGAAGCTGCCCTTATGTATGTGCAGCGAAGCCTGCGAGCTTCTCACCACAGCCCCCATGTCCTTCACTGTTTCCCGGACCATATTTTCCATCATGGTTCCTGCTACCACCAGGGCTTCCACTCCGCTTCCAGCCAATTCTTCTATGAATTCAAGGGCGCTTTGCATGGGGAGGTCTCCTATGGGGAGGTTAAAGTAGACGGACTTAACAAAATTCAGGTTTTGAATGTAGATGAAGCAACAGTAGGAGGAAAAGAGAAGAGAGGGAAAGAGAGTGTCACAGTCTGCTGTTGCTGCTGTGACAAACAGCAAAGGACACTTGAAGTGAGGATTTCTTTCAGCTCCAACTCTCAGGTCACGCTTTGTCTCTGAGAGGAGTCAGGGTAGGAAGTCAAGGCAGGAAACCTTCAGGGAACTCAACAAAGGGCGTGGGGGGAACGCTGCGGTAAGGAATAAATATAAACAATATGAAAGAAATTACAAATGTAACCCAGCTCGTGTGTGTGAGCGTGTGTGAAATGTGGTAAGGTAAATGCCCTGACTGAGTGAATGCCTCAGTTTTGATTGGCTAAAAAGATAACATGGAGACCAAGTCTGGAGTGTGTGTGTGTGTGTGTGTGTGTGTGTGTGTGTGTATGGAGATGATAAGGCCTAGTGTCAGATAAAGTGGTGCTGAAGGCCTCAGCTGAAACTTACAAACCCTGGTCTGGCAGCTCAGGTTGGCTTATTCCTGAGAACCCCAAGTGAGACTCTTCGTGTTGAGACTGACTAATTCCTGGAGCCAGCCTACCAATTCCAGACACCCCAACTCTGGACCAGGGCTCCAACAGGGATCCAAAGCACAGTGAGAAAACACTGTGGGCCTTGCCTGCACTTCCATTGGAACTAGGCTACAGCACTTACCAGACCAGAGGTGAGAGTATATGTGAGAAAATGAATGTGATCTCTTTTTGCTTCATATTTGTTCATTGTTGCTTATGAATAAATACTAGTGTAACCTGATCCTCCAAGTCACAGGCACTTTCTTTCGCTCTTTGCTCTAAGTCTGAGTCGTCGCATCTGCTTACTGGCTTGCTTCTCATGGCTTGCCCAGCCTGCTTTCGTAGACATCTGGGGTGTCCCTGGCCCTCTTGAGATGGATCACCCCACACTGATCATAAATCAAGACACTACATTACAGACTCAGGCAAGTGGAAATGCTTCCTCAACTGAGGATCCTTTTCCCAAACAACTCTACCTTCTGTCAAATTGACAAAAAATATATAGCCAGAATAGGAGGGGAAGATAGAGGGGAAGATAGGAAGGGAAAAGAGAGAGGAGAAGATGGGAAGTGAGAGAAAATGAGAGGGAGGGGGAGGAGAGGCTTTCCAGGTTTTTAATGGAAAGCTGTTGCTGGTGTCTCAATTATTCTTTCTCAGAACAAGGACAGATTTCTTTCAACTGTTTCTGGCCCTTAGTGTCATAATGAGGCCACTGTATTCTTGTTTTTTGTTTGTTTGTTTTTGTTTTTTGTTTTTTGTTTGTTTTTGGATTTGGTTTTTTCGAGACAGGGTTTCTCTGTATAGCCCTGGCTGTCCTGGAACTCACTCTGTAGACCAGGCTGGACTCGAGCTCAGAAATCTGCTTGCCTCTGCCTCCCAAGTGCTGGGATTACAGGCGCGCACCACCACTGCCCGGCGAGGCCACTGTATTCTTATGGTGGTTTTACAGCCAAGAGTCTCTTTGTCCACTTGATCATAACAAACATTCTGAGAGGTTCCTAATATATATGAAAAAAGTCAGGCTGAAGAATGTCATCTGATTTATTCAAGCTGCTGTCATAGGTCATAGCCAAATGCTTTAGTTCCAAAGGCGGTTCTCTTTCCAACAGAGGAAGGGCATTTTCCCTGTTTGAGTCATATGTGCCTATCAAATGCCATTTTGATTTCAGGTGACAGCTCATATCCATCCCCACTCTTCCTTGATTAACATCATACCGCACGGGACAGTTC
This sequence comes from Apodemus agrarius, assembly GCA_964023405.1. Lineage (NCBI taxonomy): Eukaryota > Metazoa > Chordata > Mammalia > Rodentia > Muridae > Apodemus > Apodemus agrarius. Next base: position 27,899,312 of record OZ030023.1, read on the forward strand.
CTTTCTTTTTGCTTTCTGGACCAATGAGTGGGAGACAAGGATAACTGGGAGACAGGAGAGAGGGACAGGCGAAGGTAAAATCTTCATCTTGCTCAGCTTCTTCCGGTATCATAGGCAGTGATCTCTGTGACCCCTTTCTGCCAGACTGATATGCTCCGTGAGATGGTAAGGATCCTGAGCTTTGGCATTCTGACTTCTGCCTTAGGATAGTAAAAGGCTGCCTGATTTTCTCACTTGTTTTCTCTCCCTTTCCATAATCCTTATATTCCCCAGACCCTTAGCTGAAAGACTTCCAGGAGCTTTTCTTTTCTTGAATGGAGCCAGACTGATAAAAGATACCAGCTAACCTGAGCCTCTTAAGAAAACAACTGCAACACAACTTCTCAAGGGGGATTAATACCATTGAGGGGAAGACTTGGCCATTGGAGGAAATTTGTCAAACATTTCATGCGTGTGTGTACTTCAGTCCTTGACTTTTAAGGAAATTATTTCAATAATGCCATTTTCTACATGGACACTACTTAATATTTGTAATTTAACAAAAACAAAACTTAATCATGTCCTTCTCCTCACAGACATATTGGCAACAGTACTGCTCAATAAGTAGATATCAATAAGAGTATAAAACCAGTCTATATTGCTCCATATATTCTCCAGACAGTATTTCTGCCTCAGTTTTTCCTTCTGAGATGACCTTTATATCTCTTTAAAGTTATCCATGGTGTCTTAGGGTTTCTATTCCTGCACAAACATCATGACCAAGAAGCAAGTTGGGGAGGAAAGGGTTTATTCAGCTTACACCTTCCACACAGCTGTTCATTACCAAAGGAAGTCAGGACTGGAACTCAAGCAGGTCAGGAAGCAGGAGCTGATGCAGAGGCCATGGAGGGATGTTACTTACTGGCTTGCTTCCCCTGGCTTGCTCAGCTTGCTCTCTTATAGAAGAACCCAAGACTACCAGCCTAGGGATGGCACCACCCACAATGGGCCCTCCCCCCTTGATCACTAATTGAGAAAATGCCTTACAGCTGGATCTCATGGAGGCATTTCCTCACCTGAAGCTCCTTTCTCTGTGATAACTCCAGCTTGTATCAAGTTGACACACAAAACCAGCCAATACACTCGGGTTTTAGAATTTATCCAAATTAACTGGAGGGCTTCGAATTCTTAGGGGATTGGGTACCATCTCCACTTTCTCATTCAATAGATATCTGAGAAAGAGACAGACTTTATCTTTATTAAAAATGTAATTTATTCCACAAATAGACTTACAGATTAAATGAGATCAATTGAAATCCAAGTAGGTTTATTATTTTTTTTGTGAATATTGACAGACTATTGTCAGTATATGAAAAATACAGAGATAGCTGTCAAGATAATCTTGAAAATATTGTTGCCGGGCATGGTGGCGCACGCCTGTAATCTCAGCACTTGGGAGGCAGAGGCAGGCGGATTTCTGAGTTCGAGGCCAGCCTGGTCTACAGAGTGAGTTCCAGGACAGCCAGGGCTACACAGAGAAACCCTACCTCGAAAAAACAAAAACAAAAACAAACAAAAAAAAATTGCTGACCAGCTAACCCTACCAAATAGCAAAATTTCTTACACAGCTGTAATAATGAAGAAGACAGCGTGGGGCTGAGACCAGAATGGATGAAAAGAATTGATGGTGGAATAAATGCCATCTCAGCACTCTGAACGTCAGTAAAATTAAGAACTGTGTCTGATGAAGGTGAGATCACGCCTCAGGTAACAGCACTTACCTTCTAAGCCTGGTGGTAGGACCTGATCCATGGCGTCCACACTCAGAAAAGAAACCCTGAACCCATGGTGGAATGCATGATCCACTTCAGAGAATACCCTCCCACCTCCACATACTCATGGCTGCCCAGTGGCCACAGAGAACTGGGTACACCTGGAGGGAGAGCTGGGGATGGAATAGGATGGGCGGGTGAGAGAAATATGGAGCCAAAACAAAGGGTTCTCTGATCAAGGCTCAAAGTTTAATGTTCTGCTCTGAATATATAGGGGGAAACCCAAGGACCCATCCCCTGTTTAGGCTGGATTCTGTTGCTTTGTTTTCAGCTGGATTCTGTTGCAAAGCAAGCTCAGTGGGCAGTCTGCTTCTACAGGAAACTGCAAGTGGGCAGGGCAGGAGACTTCCACCTAGGTTGGAAGACTGACTGCGGCAAACAATTAAGGTCTGTTTAGCCCGCTCAAGGCTCAAGGGAAGGGCACACATTCCAAAGGTGAGCATGTACTCCCCTACACTCTCAACCGTTAATAAAATAAATAAACATTTTTAAAGAATTATGTTCATTAAAAATAACACGGACGGAGAAAAGGGAAGATATAAGTGATATAATGGGATATAAAAAATGTCTGAGCACATTTTCCCAAATGTAGGTCATAGAAATATTACGAAAATCAATTATTACTAAAACCAATCGGAATAAAATGGGTGAGGGACCATAATAAGCCCTTCACAATAGACAAAAGTCAAGATGGCCAGTAAATGAAAAGGTGGCCAGCCAGTTGTAACCAGTTGTTAACTGGGAACGCGAATCAAAACCACAAAGCCTATATAACTGTACTTTCTCCAAAATGGTCAATAAGAAGTAAGTCAGGCGTGGTGGTACATGCCTTTAAACCCAGTACTTGGTAGGCAGACAGATTTCTGAGAGTTTGAGAGAAGTTGGAGTTTTTGGTCTTGATTGAGAGTCCTAGACCAGCCATCAATACACAGTGAGATCCTGTCTCAACAAAACAAACAAAAACCAACCAAACAAAAAATAGAAATAAACCTACTCCACCCATTGTTAGTAAGGATTTGAAAAGAATGAAACCGAAGTCAATGGCTGAAAAGTAGGGAAGTGGGTGCAACCCATTTAACAGAGCTGTTTAATATGATTGACTGAAAGCTTCAGGTACAGAGATTGAAGAGGTCAGCTGAGGACCTTTGGAAAATTCTACTAGGCACCCTTCCTTTCCTGGAAGAGAGAGGTCATGAAGCACATAGGCACCCTTCCTCTCTGGAAGGGAGAAGCTGATTCTGTCCCTCAGAAAGACCACAGGGGAGACCGACCATTGACCACCCACAGATAAGAGAATTCCTTGCTACCTCATTCCCTGAGGACCAATCAGTTTGAAAGTTCCACTGTTCTGCCAATCACATTGTGTCTAGTTGCTGATGCTCTATTCCGTCCCTGGAAACCGTATAAAACCTTGCCGACTCGGCAGACCAGGGTTGCCGCCTCTCCTTCGGGTGTAGGAGGACCCCAGTGCACTGGAATGATAAATTCCTGCCTGGCTCACTCAGAGGGTCCCTGATAGCTAAGGCTGCTCAGAATTTTACAAGATCTTATTGCCACAAGTTTTAGCAAGCATACGTCAACATTGATGCTATTTGCATTAACTAAAGCAGACAAGCAAGGCTAGTTATAGTAGTATATCCCTAACGGGCAAAAAGATGGAAACAACCCAACATCCATTAAATGCAACAACCTGGAATGCAGGACAGCAATGAGCAGAAACCAAGCAACGGTTGCCACACAAGCTAATGCAGAAACACTTCATAAGCCTGATATTGAGAAAAAGTATTTAGACTGTACGAAACGAGACAAGAGTTGGATGTATAATTGATTCCATTTGAATGAAGTTCATAAGCAAGAAGTCATCATAGGTAAAGAAGGAAGGGGGCAGGAAGTGACTGGGGTGAGGGTGAGAAGACCTGTGAGGTGCCAGTGATGTTTCGTTTAGTGATTGACCTATGGGCACACACGCACACTTAGTTTGCACATTAAGCTGTGCAGCCATGGCTTGTGTGCTTCTCTGTCAGTGTATTTCAAGAAAAACGTTACATGAAAAATGTAATGATGGAGGGTCTCAGAAACCCACCGAGCTTTAGAATCTGACACACTCCAATTCCTCATCAAAGTGGAACGGCGGCTGGCTTACCTTGATAGGCAGTTAGCTAAATATATTTGGAAAGATAAATTCAAACCACACTGTGAAGTTCTCTCGGTGCGGTGCCAAGGACTTAAGAATCTATTCATGGGGCCGTGGATGGAGACTGATAGACTGAATGAAGCAATATGACCAGATTCCTGTGTCTAAGAAACACCCTTACAGCAATAAGTTGGAACGGAGGAGGGAAAGAATAGAAAGGCTAATTAAAATACTGTTGAGGGTTGGGGGGGGGGGGGAGAAAGTATGTTATGTCAAAACCAAAGTATGTCTCCCACACTCATCCCTGTCTGCCCCTTATCTAGAGCCATTTGAGTAAACAAGTACAGATTCTGGGAATACTGGCTACTGCTGGAAAATTCCAGTTTTCCTTCCCAGGAGCATCTTCAGTGTTGATGGCTTCCAGGCGCACAGCGCAGTCCTGCAGGAACTGCTGTCAAGCCATCTTTCCAGCCCCCCTCATCAAGTTTTTGTTTTTTGTTTTTGTTTTTGTTTTGTTTTGTTTTTTTTTTTTTTTTGATTTGGTTTTTTGAGACAGGGTTTCTCTGTGTAGCTTTGGCTGTCCTGGAACTCACTCTGTAGACCAGGCTGGCCTCGAATTCAGAAATCCGCCTGCCTCTGCCTCCCAAGTGCTGGGATTAAAGGCGTGTGCCACCACCACCCGGCTTCATCAAGTGTCTTTTAACAGAGACAACCAGGTGTTTGGGTGTGGGGTGGGAGAAGGGAAAGTATAGACATGATGATGGTCTGGCACGTTCAGGATCTTGAGGATGCCCAGAATCTTGGAGGCACAGGTAGAGTCAGTGCTGGCATTCAAGTCCAAAAGCCATCTGCTAGCTCCTAATCAGAGACCAGTCTTTCAAGTTTTTCAAATGATCACATGAGGCTTACTACCCACACTCAGAAGACGATGTGCTTCACTCAAAAGACTATACAATTAAATATAAATCTCATCTGAAAAAAAACACCCTCACTGAAGCATTCAGGGTAATGTTTGACCAACTACCTGGGCTCTGTAGCCCAGCCAAGAAAATAAAATCAACTACCCCAGTGCTAAACACAGACTTTCCTCCTGAGAGCCCGGAATGTGGTAATGTCGCAGACAGAGGCTGTGTATTTAGCTAGCCTCGGTGAAAAGCCTTGGCATGGAATCTCTAATCAGAGCTTGACTTGCAGATAACCCTCACAAGTATTGTCCCAGCTCTAGCGGCGGGTGGGGGAGGGATGGCTTCGCCACATTCTGTGTGGCTCTGCTGGGAAAAGACCCTGGGAAAGCTTGCCTTGTCAGCCCATGTGACTTTTGCCTTTGCTGTTTTTGGTCCTTATCTTTTGGCTCTAAGGAACAGAGTTGTGACTGTGACTGGGTATCGAGTTCCATGAGCTCCAGTGACTCTGGGGACGCCAAGCACCAGCGATGATAAAAGTCCATCTAAGGTCTTTATTCCACTGAAACGTATCCAAAGGCACAACAAAGACAAACCACATGCCAGCCGCTGTAAGAACAGCTCAGGATACTGGAAATATGAGGGGTTACATAAATGATCAGGCAAATTGTACTTTTCTATTAATCCCCAAAACCACTTTCACAGATTTTCACAGAAAACAAGTTTAATTATGTACATCCAGCAAGAATGGTCATGAAACATCTCAATAGACATAGAAGCTTTTTACCATTAAAGATAAGTACAAGGGAACTATGATTGGGAACTATTGAATGGAATTTATAGCCCGATAGGTTTTGAAATTGGTTTATTTGAATTATAAGAAAATACTTCATGTATAATGTTCTTTGAGTTTTTCTTAACAGGCATACTAATTAACTTCTCAAACTCAATAAAAATGTAGGAAATTTACCTGCGTTCAGCACTTGACAAATAAATCATGTTAATTACATATTCACATGGCCAATAATGGTTCTTTTAAAGCATGCTGAACAGGGAGACTGCCTTAAGATAATTATTCTCTTTAAATAAATCACATGTATAAAATGATTCCTGCTGGTCAGGAGCTTCGAGGCTCCATGATGATTCAGAAAAAGGAACTTCTCAAGTCTTTGCTTCACGGTTACTATTCTTCCATGTTCCGCTGCAGGAGGATTAACATCTCCAGGGCACCATAACACATGTAGATAAGGCCATATAGACGTGAAGGATGCCAGCGAGTTCAGCCTGGGTTTTGTTTGTTTGTTTGGTTAATTTTACCCTGTTTTCAGGGCATCTTTTGTTGCCCTGTTGCTCTTCACAGGAAGAAAGGCCATATATCAAAATCCTAGAAAACAAAACAGTGATTCTTACAGTGTCATCTCAAGGCCAAGAATAGTCCACTATGTCACCGGGGATCTCGATAAGAATATAGATTCTGGGCGGCCACAGGCTCTGAGGGTAAAGGTACTCACTGTGCAAGTCTGAAGACCTGAGTTCAACTCCCAGGACTCACATAAAGGCAGAAAAGAATCAATGCCACAAACTTTTTTTTTCACACATACATCACAGGGACACACACACACACACACACACACACACATACACACTAGCAGAGAGAGAGAGAGAGAGGGAGGGAGAGAGAGATACAGCGAAGGTGAAGGTATAAAGTGGAGCTTTGTCATTGCTGATGGGAATGTAAAATGGTTATGAAGTTAAAGTTATGAAGGAAAGGGATATAGTGATTGCTAAAATGTTATACATAGAATTACCATATAGCCCAGCAATTCTATTTTTAGATATCTCTCTCAAAAAGAAATGAAAACAAGGACTCAAATAGATACTTGTCCACTAATATTTGCAAAGGTGATCTCTACAAGGGCCAAAACATATTCATTATTCAAATGCCTGTTAATAGGAGAACTAATAACCAAACCAAAATATTATTTAGCTTTAAAAAAGAAGGAGGCAGGCAAGGTGTCACATGCCTTTAATTTCAGCACTTGAGAGGCAGAGGCAGGTGGATTTCTGTGATTTAGAGGTCAGTCTGGTCTGTCTATAGAGTTATTCCAGGAATTTGATACGAGAGACAATTTAGGAAGCCTGGAGGCTATACCTTTCTAGTTTGATAGATTTTTTTTAAATTTTATTTTATTTATATGAATACACTGTAGCTGTCCTTCAGACACACCAGAAGAGGGTGTCAGGTCTCATTACAGATGGTTGTGAGCCACCAGGTGGTTGCTGGGATTTGAACTCAGGACCTCTAGGAAGAGCAGTCAGTGCTCTTAATTGCTGAGCCATCTCTCCAGCCTAGATTATTATTTTTTAAGTTAAATAAATGTTGGCAACTACATTAGTCTTTCTCTTTTGGTAAGGAAGTCGCGGAACTCTGATTAGGCACTGATGCCTTGTCAGTAGCAACGCTGTCTCAGCAGAACTCCAGGCTTTATTCCCCGTTGTAGCTGAAAACCTGAGCCATGGCCTCTCAGGATCCATGCGCAATCTCAGGGCCGTGGGCTCTTGCCAGCAGTGCTGTTTTCCTCATTTACTGGAGGAAGAGACTAATAGATCAAGTGCCCCATGCCCTTTATCAGAAACTTTTCAGCCAAGGAACATCATCTGGTACTGTGCAGAAAAGGGTTGCCGAGGGTACATTTACAAACCCGTGGAAAGAAAGGGCTTAGAACACGTCTCTAGATGACCTGGGTAACCCAGAGGCTTGTTTACCTAAAATAAGGGTCTTTATAGTCCAGTGAGACTAACCTAGAGACAAATCTACTTTGGGAAAAATACAGAAGTTAGATATGGTCCATCCCTTTATTACTGTCCTTTCCCTAGAGGGCCATCCTAACGCTGAGCACTAGGTGGACTTTAATTTTAAGTCAGTATTCCACAGTGAGTCATTACTACAGCCTCTTCATTTTATAGGTGAAAACAGAACTCTTAAGAATCAAAGACATTGTTCTCTGGCCCTCTTCCCCTTGTCAACACAAGGTTTAGAATTTACGCTTTGTACCACACCCAAGTGCATGAAACCAACCTTGGAGACATTCTTACTCAGAAGCATTTCTTCTGTTGAATCGTCAATCAACTGTACAGATCTGAAGCTAAAGATCTGTGATCTTATATTCACTCATGTGAATAATAAGGACAGAAGCTTGTGTTAAATTGTCTTGTTGTTGGGATCTCACTGCACATCCCTGGCTGGCCTTGGAACTCCATTTGTAGACAGGCTCACCTGGAACTCACAGAGCTCTACCTCCTAAGGGAGGGGACTCACGTGAGTGCCCTGCCCAGCAAACTGTTCTTAATCTCTTAGGCATTACATCTGTTAAAAATAGGAGCAGAGTTGCATTCCAGCTTGAGTTTAAAACTGTTACCTATAATTATTTTTGTTCCACGTGATTTCCTTTGAATGGACTAGTGAAATAACTGATTAAAAGCTCCAAGCATTGTCTCAGAGGCTAACCTTATGCCTTGGTACAGAATCTGCTCACACAGCTGGGCCTCATGGGAGCCTCTTGACTGACCCATAGTCCATGCCTTTGAATTTCCCACTGGTGATAAATCTCAGCCTTACAGAACAAATGTAATATGTAGAAACACCGTAAAGACTTTAGAGTGTGATAAAAAATAAAAATGTTTCCACTGAATTTGGGGTTACCCATTGTACAAGTAAGACTGCTCATGTGATCTATAACAAAAACCAATCATGAGTTGTTCCAGGATAGCCAGAACTGTGTAAAGAGACTCTGTGTAAGAGAAACTCAGAGACAAGGAGAGAGAAAGAGACAGAGAGACAGAGAGACAGACAGAGACACACACAGAGAGACAGACAGGAGAGACAGACAGACAGAGATTGGGAGAGACAGAGAATTCTAACACATACTACAACACAGAAGAAAGTTGAATCTGTTTTACTAGGTGAAATCAGCCAATTGGGAAAGGATAAATATTGTTAATTCTACTTATACAAGGTAACTAGTATAGGTATATTCATGAGAGAGGGCCAACTAGAGGCTCTCAGAGATGGATGATGGGCACTGCAGAGGATTAAAAAATTATGTTTTAATGGTACAGGTTTTATATGGAGGATGGTAAAAAGTTCTGGAAATCAACAACGGTTCATAGAACATTGTGAATATACTTAAATTTTTTTTTTTTTTTTTTTTTTTTTTTTTTACTTATTACTCAGTTGTTTGTTTACTTTGAGACAGGGTTTCTCTGTGCAGCCTCTGATGACCTGGAACTCACTCTGTAGACCAGGCTGGCCTCAAACTCAAAGATCTGCTTGCCTCTGCCTCCCAACTGCTGAGATTAAAGGCGTGTGTCACCTCTGGCTGAGTGGCTGATATCATTGTGACTATACTTAATGCCACCAAGTAGTAGTCTAAAAAGGATTGGCAAATTTTATATTATCTATTATTTTACCACAATAAAAAAATTAAGCTAAATAATTTGATAGTACTGTTCTTTTTTTCTTTGGGGGCTGGCCGTTAGTAGGATGTCCATGCTATAGTGGGCGGCCCAACATGCTCATATCTGCAGCAGTAATTGGCATTGGGTGGGTTATTTAAAAGAAAAAGGCTCCGGGCGTTGGTGGCGCACGCCTGTAATCCCAGCACTCTGGGAGGCAGAGGCAGGCAGATTTCTGAATTTGAGACTAGCCTGGTCTACAGAGTGAGTTCCAGGACAGCCAGGGCTACACAGAGAAACCCTGTCTCAAAAAACCACCCCCCCCCAAAAAAAAAGAAAGAAAAAAAAAGAAAAGGAAAAGAAGTTAGATGGGAGGCTTGTTGAGGTGTCTTTGGGGTAGATGTGATCAAAATACATTGTGTGAATATATGATATTCTCAAAGGTAATTAAAATTTTTTATAAGAAAGGTTCTTGTTTTGGATATGGAGACTGAAGTGACCATCTCCTGTGGCCAGGTGGAGGGAGGGGACATTAGCCCTCCCACAAAACCTATGACCCAAAATTTGTCTTGTCTACAAGATGCATGGGTATAAAGAGGGAGCAGAGATTGAGGGGAGGGCCAACCAACGACTATCTCAATTTGAGACACACCCCATGTGAGAACCAATCCCTGACACTATTTCTGAAACTCTGCTGTGCTTGCAGACAGGAACCTAGCATGGCTGCCTCCCGAGAGGCTTCATTCATGAGCGGATGGAAACAGATGGAGAGAAAGACCCATAGCCAAACTCCAGGCAGAGCTTGGGGAGTCTTGTGGACGTGTAGGGGATAGGAGTGAAGGGGCAGGAGGGGGTCAAAGACACCACAAGAAAACCTACAGAGCCAACCAACCTGGGCCCATGGGGGCTCACAGAGCCTGAGCCACCAAGCAAGGAGCATGCGGGGGCTGGACCTAGACCCTACACATTTGCAGTGTGCAGCTTTGTCTGCGGGTCTGTTCCATTGTTCCAGCGATGCAGGTTTAGATGGAAAGAGGCAGCCCATGGTTTACAGCTTTATTGTAGAAGAGTGAGAGAGGGGAGGTAGAGAGATAGACACCTGCTATGGCCATGTGGAAAGAGAGGGAAGGAAAGGGGGAAGAGAAGAGCCCAAGAGGGCAAGAGAAGGGGAAAGAGAAGAGAGAGTAAGAGAGAGGGGAGGGGGCAAACAGCCCCTCTTATAGTGGGGCTGGGCTACCTGGCTGTTGCTAGGTAACTGTGGGGTGGGGCAAACCTGGCTGTAGCCAGGTAACTGTGGGGGTGTCCAGCCACAATACTAGGGGCTTGGGACATGATTGATGGCCACATACCTCTCCTGAGGGGGGGGTGCTGTGGGGCTGCAACTGTGACAGGTCGATGGGGTTCAAGGTTGGTGCTCGACCTGGGACCAGGCTACCTGTGCACAGCTCGCCTCCCGACATTTGTCTTCATGAGGATCCCCTAACAACTGAAGTCGGGGCTGTCTCTGACTCTGTTGCCTGCCGTTGGAGCCCCTTCCCCTAACAGGACTACATGGTTGGGCCTCATTGGGAGAGGATACACTTAGGCCTACTGTAATGGGATGTCCCACAGTGAGGTGTTATCCAAGCAGGGGCTTTTCCTCAGAGAAGGGGAATGGGTAAAGGGGGGAGGGATTTGAAAGGGTGGAACTGGGAAGAGAGGAATGATGTCAGGCCACAATCAGGATGTAAAGTGAATGAATGAATAAATAAATAAATACCCATCTTCAAAAAAAGTCAATGTTTTCTATGTGACCAAAGTATGTATTTCCAAAGGAGGAGTCCTACCAACTAGAATATAGTGATACTGTGGCCATTTACCTTTTAGGAGTCACCTTTATAGTGTTAAGCTGCGGCGAGGATCGTAGTTGACAATGCAATACTTTCAAATGTTTCCTATCGGCCTGGTTGATGAGGGTTACCTCCTGTACAGTTACAGCCAATGGTTATTATACAACGGGAGGTGACAGCGCTGGGAATAGCCCTGGGGATTACCGGATACTGTGGCAGTGGATCACTCAATCTGTCACTTCTTAACAAATTTTGATATTAAGCTATCAAGAGGCCAGTGTTAGTTTCTCCAGTATGCCGTAAGGAACGCCCCATAGTGTCTTAGCAGAGGATATTCCTTCTGAAGCCAGGAGAAGGGCTATTTCTTTCCCTCCCTTAGCTTCTGGTAGTGACCTGTCCTTTGGAATTCCTTGGCTTTTAGTTGCTTTAATCTATTTTTACGTGAGCGTCTTCCTTTTGACACATCTATCTCCACGTTACAGTTTCCCCACTTTCTAAGGGGTTATTGACAGTTGACAGATCCTGGATAGAGTGTAATTTTACAGAAAGTGGTCCCTAGTAAATTAACTGTTATCTGGTAGGTGGCCTTAAACCCATTAGTTTGAGCACAAATCGAACTCTGCAGGTTATTTAACAACAACAAAGAAAAGAAGCACATGAAGTTTGGAAGGTGGATCTGGGAAGAATGGGGCAAATATGACACAAATATAATATTCAGAGAATTAATAAAACTATTACATTTTAAAATTCCCCTTCTTTATAAGGATACCAGTCACATTGGATCACTTACCGAACCAATGACCCGTTATGCTCCATTAGCTCTGGAAAGACCTGTCTCCACGTCATATCATATTCCGAATTAGTGGATATATCTTTTGTAGAAACACACAACAAGGACCATTATGCACTGGTTTAGAAGTCTCTGCCAGTTGATAAATAGGAAGTCACATGACAGGGAGCCCAAGGAACAGCTTCCCATGAGCAGGCATCTAAAATATCATCCTTAAATATGAGAAGCTGGGGCTGGAGAGATGGCTCAGTGGTTAAGAACACTGGCTGCTCTTCCAGAGGTCCTGAGTTCAAATCCCAGTAACCACATGGTGGCTCACAACCATCTGTCACGGGCATCTGATGCCCTCTTCTGGTGTGTCTGAAGACAGCAACAGTGTATCCGCATTCATGAAATAAATAAATCTTTTTTAAAAAATATGAGAGGCTGTTTGGATAATTAAACACCATTCTACAGATTTACCAGCCTTTTTTTTTTTTTTTTTTTTTTTTGACAACTCTACCCTCAGTATGTGATTATAATGGTTTTGGTCCTCAGAGTGAACAGACATCAGCATACATAACTCTACAAACAAAACGTGTTTGGTCCTGGAAGTCGAAGTCAGAATTGCCACTGATGGGAAGCAAGCTTCAGCATCGTGAGACCAAATTACATAAGCTTTTTTTTTTTTTTCCAGATCCGTGCGTGTTAAATAAAATCCATATTTCCAAGGTGGCAGCAACCTTAGCAGAAACGCCATCTTGGAGTAAATGGTCGGAAGCAAATGCATGTGCTGTTGGAACGCACTGAGGCGGCCTTCTGGCATCTCTTTCCTTTCAGAAATTTAGTACCCACTCGGCTCCGGCGATTCTCTCAGCTGTCTGCAATGCTTCTTTCTAAATTGCACTCTAGCTGCAACACCCCCCAGGCAGCAGTCATAGATTTTTTTTTAAGACCAGAAAGCAGAGGGCCAAATGACCTGCTAAGAATAGCTACATTCCTGGGTCAATTAAATCCAACGTGACATCCTTGGTGCATGCGTAATGTGATAATAATAATGGTCTATTTCTTAGGCTGTGGTGAGGAATAACACATTAGTGACTGTAAAGCACTCCGAAAATAGAAAGGGCTCAATAAAAGCTGGTAATTATTAATGGTAACCATTCGAGACTGACCTAGAAATTACCGTTAAGTTACAGCATGCATCTTGTAATCTATTCTTTTTTTTCTTGTAATTTTTGGTCTTCCTGCTCCAAGGTCTATGCAGAGAGGGATTTTACAAGGCTGTACTGTAGTCCTTAGGAGACTTCTATGTCGGAAGCTTAGAAACAATACTTACCTTAAAAAAAAAAGTTTATATTTTATTTATTCATTGAGAAAGAGAGACACACACATATACAGACACACAGAGAGAGAAAGACAGACAGAGAGACAGAGAAACAGAAAGACTGTATGATGGTTTGTATATGCTCCACCCAGGGAGTGGCTCTATTAGGAGGTGTGGCCTTGTTGGAGTAGGTGTGTCACTGTGGGTGTAGGATGTAAGACCCTCATCCCAGCTGCCTGGAAGCCAGTATTCTGCTAGCAGCCTTCAGATGAAGATATAGAACTCTCAGATCCTCCTGTACCATGCCTGCCTGGATGCTGCCATGTTCCCACCTTGATGATAATGGACTGAACCTCTGAACCTGTAAGCCAGCCCCAACTAAATGTTTTTATAAGAGTTGCTTTGGTCATGGTGTCTGTTCACTGCAGTTAAACCCTAACTAAAGCAGAAAGTGTACACACATGAAGAGGTCAGAGGGCAACTTTCTTCCCACAATGTAGAAAACAGGGTTTGAAATCAGCAAGAGGTTTTTTGTTTGTTTGTTTTTTGTTTGTTTGTTTTTTTGAGACAGGGTTCTCTGTGTAGTCCTGGCTGTCCTGGAACTCACTCTGTAGACCAGGCTGGCCTCAAACTCAGAAATCTGCCTGCCTCTGCCTCCCAAGTGCTGGGATTACAGGCGTGCGCCACCACGCCCGGCTGAAATGAGCAAGAGTCTTACTCACTTACTTACTTACACCATGCCAGCCAAACACTTACCTTTGAGTCTCTTGCATACAAAATGTGTTTGGTTTTGTCTACGGTTAAAATTGGAAATAAGATCCTTCTCTTTCTCCTTCTCTCCCTTCCTCTGCCTTCCTTTCTTTCACACTCCTTTCCTTCTTTCATTCCTCCCCCACTTCATTCAACAATTAATTGCTGAGCATTGAAAGCATAGACCCCCCCCCCAAGAACTCCCAGGGATAAACCACCAACTGAAGAGTACACATGGAAGGACCCATGGCTCCAGCTGCATATGTAGCAGAAGATGGCCTTGTTGGGCATCAATGGAAGGGGAGGCCCTTGGTTCTGTGAAGGCTCGATGCCCCAGTGTAGGGGAATGCTAGGGAGGTGTGGCGGGAGTGCGTGGATGGGTGGGGGAGCACCCTCATAGAAGCACGGTGGAGAGAGATGGGATAGGAGGTTTGCAGAGGGGAACCGGGGAAGGGGGGGATAACATTTGAAATGTAAATAAATAAAATAACCAATCAAAATTTAAAAATAAATAAATAAAATAAAGTATAGGCTTTGGTTTTGGGGGAGGGGACACAAAAGCAAAAACTAAGAGACAGACACGGAACTCATCTTAGAGTCAGCATGCTGACTGGAGGGAGAGATAACCGGGCAGTTATTGAAAACTGTGTACTAAGTATAGCAAGACAGGACAACAAGAACAGTATGAGGCCACCTGAGACCATCGTGCCAGGGCCTGGAGCTGGGGTAAGACCTTAAGAGCTCCATGTCTCGGCAAGGACACTCTTGCATTTCTCCATTCCACTCTCTGGAAATGACAGTCACGGGGATAAACTGTGTCACTCCCTTATTTCCACAGTTAGTGACTCAAGTAATGACTCTTTACCCTTTTTTTCTAAGAATGGGAGAAAAGGGTCCTTTACCAGACCAACAAAAAAGCCTTGCTCTGCTTCCTCTTTCTTATCCAAGGCACTGAACAAATAAATTATTGACCAGCCACTAGGAAGATGTGCAATCATCAGGTAGGTTTCTCTTTCTGCTGGGACTCAAACCTTCTCTATGACCCTATGGTTGGCTCAACTCTGTGGTAGGGCCTAGCACGGGCGCCAGTGAAGGGTGGCGGCAGCCCAGGCTGCGGGTTAACAGCTCTGCTCACCCTGAGGCTTCCGTACTGTGGCACCTGCTGTCTCTCTCTTCCTGTGTCTTGGTGAGTCAAAGGCTCATTACGTTCTAGTTTCTCCAGGCAGGGTCCAGGCCTTGCTTTTCCCGTGTTTGTCAAAGGCTGGACTTTTTGGTTTTGCGCCCCATCCCTTCTTTATGACTGGGGAACGCTTAGGCTCTCATCCTAGAAGGTAGGGCCTTGGTCGCATTGTTTTCTCTTGTTTCCTATTCCACACCTGAAAGAGCTCAGTGATTCAGACACTCTGTATCCGAGACTTGTTTCAATGTGTTTGTTAATGGCCATCGAATCTTCCTTCTCTTCTTTGACGTTTTTACAAATGCTTATTGAATTCCTCCTCTGATCTCATACCATACTTAGTTATGAAGGGGACCAAGATTTAAACAGTCTGCCTTCTCTATATAGTTTTCTATAGAATTACCATGTATAAGCTGGATTCCTGGAAAGACTCAAGTAGCTTTTCTACCAGCTAAGGTGAAATATATTTAAAAACAAAGTCAGATAAGACCAGAGTTTAAAGGTAACATGTTTGCATGCACGTAGTATGTATGCATGCATGTACGGTCTTACCTTTTTGATACAAGAGCTCTCTGTATAGCCCTGGCTATCTTGGAACTTACTATATAGACCTGGCTGGCCTTGAAATTGGGTCTGCCTGCCTTTGCTTCCCCATTGCTGGGATTAAAGGCATGTGTCACAATGCCCAACCGAAGGTAACTTAAAAAGTGAGTCCCGGGCCAGGCGGTGGTGGCACACGTCTGTAATCCCAGCACTTGGGAGGCAGAGGCAGGCAGATTTCTGAGTTTGAGGCCAGCCTGGTCTACAGAGTGAGTTCCAGGACAGCCAGGAACCCTGGACACAGAGAAACCCTGCCTCGAAAAACCAAAAAAAAAAAAAAAAAAAAAAAAAAAAAAAAAACCAAAACAAAAAACAAACAAACAAAAAGTGAGTCCCGGGGCTTTTACCAGAGCAGTTGTCTACTAACGTGTACCAGCTTGGGTCTCTGGGCCCTGACTCTGGTTTAATTCAGCTCCTCACTGCTTTTTTTCGGCCATGTCTTTGCCCCACAATCACAGCCTGAGCCAAAGAACAGCTGCTCTTTCCGCTCAACACTCCCTGTGGTTTGTTCCTAGACTCTGTTATAGTTGTTGGTTGTAATCACACATATTTCTTCAGAGTTTAGCTTTCTGGAGGCTGCCTAGAGAAGTACCGTGTTCTATAATTTATTAGATTGGCCCATTAGGTCGACGTTTGAGGAGTTTGTTCTAGCTGTTTCTCTCGTTGCTATTGCAAAATGCTGGGCAAATGCAGCTGGGGGGGGGAGGGAATGCTTTATGCTGGTTCACAGTTCAGGGGTACAGTCACGGTGGGAAGGCGATAGTGGAGGGATCTAGGGGAGTTGCTAGAGAGCAAGAGAGAGAGAAAGAGAGAGAGAGAGGGAGGGGAAGGGGGAGAGAGAGGGAGGGAGGGGGAAGAGGGAGGGGAGGGAGGGAGAGGGAGAGTGGGAGAAGGGGATGGAGGGAGAGAGAGAGGGAGGGAGGGTGGATGGGAAAGAGGGAGAGGGAGAGGGATAGAGAGAGATATTGTTTAGTTGGCATGTTTCTCCTTTTATCCAGTGCCCTTTCCTTCTTTCCTTCCTCCCTCTCTCCCTCCCTCCCTCCCTCCCTCCCTCCCTCCCTTCCTTCCTTCCTTCCTTCCTCTGCCAACCCGCTTTTCTTTTTTCTTTTTTCTTTTGGTTTTTTTGAGACAGGGTTTCTCTGTATAGCCCTGCCTGTCCTGGAACTCACTCTGTAGACCAGGCTGGCCTCGAACTCAGAAATCCGCCTGCCTCTGCCTCCCAAGTGCTAGGATTACAGGCGTGCGCCACCACCGTCAGGCCCAGCCCACTTTTCACAAACATGCCCAGAGGCTTGTTTCCTAGGTGAGACTAGCTCATGTCCAGTCGAACCGAGGGTCTGAGGAGTGTACTCAAGCTAGAGAATGTACACCCCGGCAGCCACAGAGTCAAGTCGCACCGTCTGGACTTTGACTGTTTTAATACTGAGGCTCCTTCCTCTCCCGCCACAGCTGGCTTTCAGCGTGGGTGGGGAGAGTCATTGATTTCTCATTTAGAGACATACGCTGCCTGGCAGGGACATGGTCCGAGCTGTGCCCATATGCAATCAGGTTCCAGCACTTCCTGGGTCAACAGCCAACCCAACTCAGTGACTATGTGCTTACTTTAGGAGTAAAGTTACGCAGGCACACACACACCTCCATGTGAATAACAAATAAATCTTTTTTAAAAGGTGATAAGGTGGGCCGGGCGTGGTGGCGCACACCTGTAATCCCAGCACTTGGGAGGCAGAGGCAGGTGGATTTCTGAGTTCGAGGCCAGCCTGGTCTACAGAGTGAGTTCCAGGACAGCCAGGGCTACACAGAGAAACCCTGTCTCGAAAAACCAAAAAAAAAAAAAAAAAAAAAAAAAAAAGGTGATAAGGTGAAGCATATAACACAAAGTCTCACGTGGGCAGCATTCAGAGACACGGGTCCCCTCGGAAGGCTAGGGACCCACTGTTTTAAATCTATGGCACTGAACAGGCACCTTGGCTCTTCCTGGTGTTTTTCCACTCTGCTGACTTTAGATGTTAACGCTGTACTGGCTGGTTTTGTGTGTCTACTTGACACAGGCTGGAGTTATCACAGAGACAGGAGCTTCAGCTGAGAAAATGCCTCCATGAGATCCAGCTGTGGGGCATTTTCTCAATGAGTGATCAAGGGGGGAGGGCCCATTGTGGGTGGTGCCATCCCTGGGCTGGTAGTTCTGGGTTCTATAAGAGAGCGAGCTGAGCAAGCCAGGGGAAGCAAGCCAGTAAGAAATATCCCTTTATGGCCTCTGCATCGGCTGCTGCTTCCTGACCTGCTTGAGTTCCAGTCCTGACTTCCTTTGGTGATGAACAGCAGCGTGGAAGTGTAAGCGGAATAATCTCTTTCCTCCTCAACTTGCTTCTTGGTTATGATGTTTGTGTAGGAATAGAAACCCTAAGACAACAACAACAACAACAACAACAACAACATATCATCATCATCATCATCATCATCATCATCATCACTAACCATACTGCTAAACTAGATACAATAGGAAAGAGACAATAAGCTAATAATCGCCACTATTAGAAAACCCAGGGGAGAATGCCTATTGTCCACGTTTTCTTTGATTCCCTTGGACTCAGAATAATATCGCACACCACCATCTTGTAAATGTGAATCAATGAGAAGAGCAGGAGGTTGAGAAATCAACCTCAAGGGCCAGGTGGTTGTTTGTCCTTCACGGCTTATTTTCAACCTCCAGGCTTTGGAGAGAACCATAATAGTGCTTCGTGTTTGCTTAGGCTTTAAGCTATGACCGCTAAGGAAGGCTTGTTAGGGTGTAGTTTGGACAATTAGGAGGTGAGAGTCTAAGGCTGCTAATCTGGCAGAACCTCGAACCACCCCCAAGGACAAATTAATTTAAACTGGGCGAAGACGAACCGCAATTATTACCTCGCGTAGGGCCAAGGAGTGCTTGTTAGAGGCAAGAAGCCCAGCAGAATGCTAATAATGGCTCTGCGGCTGGGGTGTTTGTGAGTGCGTTAGGTACACAGATTGCTTTTGGTTAATGGAACTCTTGTTTCTTGTGAAATTTGCTCCTCAGGGGAAGTGTAAAAGGGAAATGTATGTCTTTCTTAGTTCCACAGTTCAGAAGGGAAAAAATGGCATTGCTTCCCAGAATGAGTGATAAGGTTCAGGGCCATAAGTACAGCAAATATTCATCATGGGGAGTTAGACATAGAGAGAACAGGCGTACCCAAGCCTGTGGTGGGATTGTTACTCATCAGGTACATTACTCTGATTACATTTGGAATATAAGTCTTCAGGTGACTTGCAAAGGACTGGAAAGGTCCTTCGGAAATGACAACAAAAAAAAGATGGATTTGATCTTAGCCTTTTAGCTAAGAAGCAAATGTCTCAGCTGCGATAGATTCTAAGCCATCTGAAATTTCTTGAGGTTAAGCAGTACTGCGTTGTCAAGAGATGCAGGGGACCAAATGTCCTCCCAAGACAATCTCAGTCTGTATTTATGAAACCTCTTCCTTTAAAATAGTTAAAGATGCCTCCCTGCAGTTCTCTGTCTTAGCCCTGGGTATTTCCAAATGTGCTTCTACATGTTAGAATGAAAGTGGCTTGTTTTTTGTTTTTTCCTCATACTGTGAAATGATAGTCTAAGGCATCTTACTGCTCTCCAGGGAGAGAAAGCCCTGTGGAGTGACTACCCAGGGGTTTGGAATCTATAAAACATGGATTTTAATAAATTCTTAAACTATTAACTAATCTTTAATGTTTAACTATCTTTTTAAAAGATTTATTTATTTATTTTATGCATATAAGTATACCACCATTGCTCTCTTCAGACACACCAGAAGAGGGCACCAGACCTCATTACAGATGATTGTGAGCCACCATGTGGTTGCTGGGAATTGAACTCAGGACCTCTAGAAGAGAAGTTGGTGCTCTTAGCTGCTGAGCCGTCTCTCCAGCCCTGTTTAACTATTCTAAAGGGAGAGGTTTCATAAATACAGACTGCAATTGTCTTGTGAGAACATGGTCTTGATTCACAGAACTTTAAATAGCTGTCTGTGCCTCCCTGGTCCCATGCTGGTAACAAGAGAAAAGGGGGGCTTACAAAGGATAAAAGCAGCCACCCCACTGGCTATTCCAGTTCTCTGTACAGTATGATATCTAGTGCCAGAAAGGGCCAGATGGATGTCCGCTGAGGCTATGACGTGTGTACTGAAGATTGCAAAGATGGTCAAGGATATCACACAAAGCGTTTGCCCATCCTTGTCACCTCTCAATACATACAGAACACCCCAACCTTCTCTATAACCCTGTGATTTGTGACAGAATAGAGGCCCGGGCTTCTTACTAATTGCTTTGGTGGCAGCAGGCGTCACAGCAGGGCCCCTTTAGATGCCGAAAGCCATCTCTAAGACTTACAGATTCGCTTGGTGACTCTTTTTCCTACCAAAACCCTTGCTCCCCCTTCTCTTGCCTCATTCTTCATTCTACTGAAAGTAAATTTCAACAAAATGCTCACCTCAGAAGAAAATCAATGAGCAGAGCTAATGAGGCCACGACATTATTCTCTAAAGGCCACTCATTGGTATGTGGTTTCGAAAGTTTGATCTTATTTGCATGTAGAAAAAAGACCAAAGGTGCAGAATAAGATCCCTACTATTTCATATTTCCTTCCCTACTCCTCCTCCCCCCCCCCTTACTACTACTTTGAGAAGAACAAGTCAATTTAAGGTTGGGGAGGGGGATAAAATTACATCCTCTTTCTCCCTTCCTCTGCCCCTCCCTCCCTTCTTTCCTTTTGTTATTTAATCTTTGAAATAGGGTCTGACTATGTAGTTCCGGTTGACCTGAACTTACTACATAGACCAGACTGGCCTCAAACTCACAGATTCTCCATGACTCTACCTTGGCTATTTTTAATGCTGTCAAGACTGAACAACATCAACTGGCATTGTGAATAATCATTTTCTTCTCTATGAAAACTCAGTCTTCTGATTGCATCCACCATGTTGTAGGCTCTGGCACATCTTATTGGCATAGCAGCATGACAGGTGCAACCTTAAGGCCTCCAAATGTGTCCTTGAACCGATTCACAGGACTCAAGGAAAGAGGGCGTGTCAGTCAACAGCTTCTGCGGATTGCTCCTTTGGATTTCTAGCCGCTCCTACTTAAGAAAATCAAACAGGGTCACTTGTCACCCACATCCTCCCAAGAAAAACGTGCTACATATGCGCAATAAAGTTTTATTCGTCCACAAAGAAGCACATTATATCATTTGCTTGGAAAGGCATGGTTATTCAGTAGAATAAGCCAGACTCAGAAAGACAGGGTTTCTCTCCATTCTTGAGGCCGTCGATCTGGGGTTAAATGGAACAAGCCCTCCTCACTCTACCCTGCTCTGCGTGCTAAAGCTGTATTTTCAGCTCCAACTTTACTCTCCTGTCGCCTTCCTCCTCACCCTCATCTTGCTTCTCCTCCCCCCCACCCCTTCTTGATATCCTTAATTCGTGCTCTGCACCATTTTATGCTGTGAGGCTATGCCAGCTGCCCTGGGCCTTGATCTATTTACCCTGTTCATGAATTAAAACTAAGCTCTTCTGGTTCTCATGGTTTCTATCTACGGAGTTCTCCAGAGTATACAGACGTCTGTATGAGAAAAAAGAAAACAAGGCATGGTTTGGGGAAGAAGGAGGCAGCCAACAGGAATGAGGAGAAGGGGACACGGGGAGAGGGCTGGAGGGCGAGGATAGCCTAAGTACATTATATGCATGCATGAGAGCATCATAATTAAACTCATTACTTTGAACAATGAATATACACTGTGGTGGTTTGAGTATGCTGGGTCCAAGGAGTGGCACTGTCACAAGGTATGGCCTTGTTGAGTAGGTGTGGCTTTGTTGGGGGAAGCGTGTCATTGTGGGGATAGGCTTAGAGACCCTCCTCCTAGTTGCCTGGAAGATAATAGTCTGCTCCTGGCTTCCTTTGGATAAAGATGTAGAACTCAGCTTCTCTAGTGCCATGCCTTCCTGGATACTGCCATGCTCCCGCTTGATGATAATGGACTGAACCTCTGAACCTGTAAGCCACCCTGAATTAAATGTTGTCCCAAGGTAAGAGTTGTCTTGGTCATGGCTATTCATAGCAATGAAACCCTAACTAAGACATACACTAAAACAAAAACAAAAAACAAAAAACAAACCCCAAAACAGAGTTTCATCACTGGCAGTGTATATGTTATGGATGCTTTACGTATTATCCAAATGCAAAGCTCCCAGAAACATAGCTCATGGAATACAATAAATAAAGATGCTTGGTGGAAGTCTTCTGCTGTTGCTTATTTGGATGCAGTACCTGGAAAATTTCCCCGCTGATTAATAATCAAGGAATTATCTGAACACTTTGAAGTAAAAATGTACAACTCTAAGTATTGAATTATTTGTCCTTATTTGTCTGCTATTATTCTGGAATCTCATCATAATGCAATGTGCTCACAATGACCTTCAGAAGTGGCCCCAGAACTTAAGAAGGTATTGAAAGATGGTTTTAAGTCCTTGGGGGCAGATTCCATAAGCTCCTCAAGAACTCCTTTGGTGATGACAACATATAAAATTACAGTATTTAAAATTACTCCATTTAAAAGAGAATGGGCGGGAACATTTCTAGAAAAGTAATAGATGATCAAAAAGCAATATTCCTGATCAGAAAGACAAGCTGGCTCCCATTTCCCCGGGAAGAGGCTCTGGAAATTTCAAGTCAGATCTCTTCCTGAAGGATAGCCCTGGTCATTCATGGAGACAACAGGTTTCCCTTTGTCCCCAAGGCAGAACTTCAACTGTGAAGGCCCTGTGTCTCCCGCTAGACATGATAAGAGAGGTTATGAGGAGGAAATCAAGAGAGCCGAGTTTTAATTAATCAACGGAGTAATTAGATCAGGGCACCGGTGACTTGAAGAGCTGAGTAGCTGACAATGATGTAGACAGGAAGTCAAGAGTGACAGACCAAGGAGAGGGGAATGGAGGGACAGGAAGAGAGTGACAAGGATAGAGCTGGTCTTGAAGATGCAGCTGTAAAGCCCCGAGTAGAGAAAAAAAGCAACGAGACTTGCTCTGTTCGACACCAGAACAAGCCTGGGCTTGCACCGCATACAGACAGCTTCCTCTGCCCACCCAGAAGGAAATCCCTCTTAACTGTTCTTATGTCCAGTAAAGTTCTTATGTCTGTAGCAAAGCAGATCGACACCAAACACGGTCATGACTTTTGTTTGTTTGTTTGGTTTGTGTGGTGAGTCAAAATAATTCCTATGGTGTGGGCAGAAGAGCTGTCCCACCTCTAGATACAAGCCTCGGGACAAAGGTTAGTCCCTGAGCCTCACAGTGGGCAACCCTGTACGCTCACCCCCTTCTTGTTTTCTGTCTCTCCTCTGGCAGGAGGATGAGGAAAAGGAGCTATAAACTTTCTTCTCATCTAGTGTTCAATGGTGGGCTAGCAGGTTTGCATTTGTGGTTTCACTGAGTCCAAACAATAACCCTGTGAAGGCACCTGCTTCCGCTGTTCCACAAGTGAGAAAGCACAGGGGTTGACAAATTGACCCAGTGTGATATCTATAGGAAGTGGGGGTTGGACCTGCGCTGACTACCATGGTAAATCATTATGGCTCTGCCTGAGCCAGTCAGCAAAGTGTTTATCATGAGCCCCATGGTGAGACGGGGCTCTAATCTACCAAACTCCTTCTGTTTGCTAACCCTCAGCATAGGCAAAAAGATGAAGGGTGGTGGTGTATACATGTGAATGAAAGAGAAATAAAAAAGGTTTGAACTTTTTTATACTCCAGGGTTGTTTCTTTTATCTACTTTATTTTCATACCCCTCTCCCAGCACTTGTCACACATTCTCCGCCCAGCCCCCATCCTACCTCTTCCCCAGCCCCCATCATACCCCTACCCGAACCCTCATCATACCCCTCCCCCAGCACCCCCATCATACCCCTCCCCCAGCCTCAGATCATATCCCTTCCCTCCAGCCCCCATCATTGTCCCTTAAGCAATAAATACTGGTCAGGTTATTAAAAATGAGCAGAATAGCATTTCCCCACCACCACCTGATTTTGTCTAGGTGAGCCATAGATAGCTGGAGGTAATTTCAATCCATTTTAGAGAGAGAGGAAAAAAAAAAAAAAAGACTGTCCACAATACTGTCATGCTGGAGATGAATCCAGGACAAAGCTTTTTCACTGTATTATGTGCTAGAGAAATAGAGTCAAAGTCATCTTAACTTTGTAATGAATAGCATTTCGTCAGAGTGAATATTTGGCTCATGGGAGGTGAAAGGAGCGGCAGGACTAAAATGCTTTAATAGCCCAGAGACTTGCACAGTGAAATGAATTTATTGCTTTTAGTCAAGTCCCCAGTGGACAGCACATAATGAAACTCGCTATCTGATAAGGCCGCCTTGTTGAGGAAACTCACTGGGAAACAGGCACAGCATACCGAATCCTGGGTTGCCAGCAAACTTAAGGTGACCCATGCAGCTGCTGCCCAGGTGGCAAGCAGCAGGCTTTTTCCTGTCTGGGTGAACCAATATGCAGGGTCACACATGCAAATTCTTTTGGAGCGGGGTGTGAGAAGTGGTCATGTCTATCAGGAAGGGTGCAGGAGGCTATCCATTTTCTGGTGGTCTAACAGATAATCAGTACCTACTGAATGGGAACGGGATGCCCATGGCTGGACTATACACTTGCATTCACTATCAAGAATCAAAAGCATTTGCTTCCTGTAGGGAGCATTTTCTGCAGATCTCAAGGACCCAGCCGAGACATCTGAATGCTATATATCAAAGTCAATTAATTAGGCACCCCTGATAGCTGACTACCAGGCTGCTCATTGAATAGAAGCAAATTCACAGACAGGGAAGGACGAACAATGCTTTGGAAGTAGTGTGGACAGACAGATCACTTTGTCCAGAATAAAGAACTGCCTCGAGAAGGAGACATTGGTTTGGCTTGAGAATAAAAAGGTTAAAACATTTCTCAGTCTCTCTAAGAGGAACCGAGAAGAGTCACATCGTATAAACAATGTCAAATCTAAGAACCTAAGGTCAGAAGCAAAGACTCATAAAATATAGATCAGTGGTTCTCTACCTTCCTAATGCTGTGACCCTTTAATATAATTCCTCATGATGTGGTGACCCCCTCCAGCCATAAAATTATTTTCATTTCGACTTCATAACTGGAATTTTGCTACTGTTATGATTGGAATGAAAATATCTGCTATGCAGGAGAACTGATATGTGACCCGTGGAAAAGGGATGTTTGGCGCCCCAAAGGGGTTGCCACCCATGGGTTGAGAAGCACTGATCTGGCAAGACACACACTGATGAATATCAGCAGAGAGGACAGAGGAATTCAGCTTTAGCACTTTCTCATTCCTAGGAGGCATATCTTGAAGCCTCTTCTCCACTGTCCACCATGTTTGTCTATGTAACAGTAAGCAGCATCATTTGTCTACTTATTATTTTTCTGGAGGGAACGCTGCCTAAGGAGAGTGAGATGCTGCTTGTGACAGGAGAAACAGAATAATCATTTTGCAAAACAAATTGCCACTATCTCCTGACCAAGCCCGCGCCGTCAGGTTCTCCAGGGCAGGAGTGAGGATTAAAAAGAAAACAGACAATGAGACAACATTGTAGCATGACCCCAGCCAGTTCTGAGGCTGAGGGCAGGTTTATTTATTTTTTTTCCAATCTGCTTTTATACCATTTTAATTACATGCAGGTATTAAGGGTGAGCAGTACAATAAGGAACAAGCAAGACAAAATCCCACAATCACTCAGGTGATCACTGTTTCTGAGGATGATGAAGATATCTGTAGTGGTGGCACACGCCTTTAATCCCAGCATTTGGGAGGCAGAGGCAAGTGGATTTCTAAGGCTAGCCTAGTCTACAGATTGAATTCCAGGACATCCAGGGCTACACAGAGAAACCCTGTCTTGAAAAACTAAATAAATATATATATGTTTGTATGCAAATATATATGTTGTTTTATATGTAAATATATGTATATATGTGTATGTATGTGTACATATGCATATATATATATATATGTATATATATATATATATACATGTATCTGAGCCTACTTCTTTGTCCTAGCCTAAAGTCATATTCATGCCTTAAGCCTACTCCTTTGTTCTACCCTAAAATCAGATTCTTGCCTGAACTTACTTCTTTGTCATGCCCTAATGTCAGATTGCTGCCTGAACTTATTTCTTTGTCATGGCTTAATGTCAGATTCCTGCCAATTGGTACCCCAAAAGGCTCTCCACAATCTCCCATTGTTCGGAGCGTCTCTGGATTTCATTTCTTGGTATGTGTGCACAGTAAATTCTAGCACATTCATAGTACTAAACATTCATAATAGTAAAACCTAGAAGCATGTACTCACCACCCAGGGATAAATAAAGCTTAGGTCGAGTAGCTGAACCCAGTGAACAATTGCCAAGTGAGCCAGCCACACCATTTGAAGAACAGCATGGATCAATCCATCTATGCAGAGCGATAGTAAGTGGAAAAGCCTAACATCGTTGTCTTCGTCTGCTTTGAATTGCTGTAGCCAAATAACTGAGGATGGGTGGTTTTATAGAGAGATTACAGTTCAGAGGGCTGGACAGTCCAAATGGCCAGCATGGCACCAGCATCCTTGCTAAAGGTCTGCTGGCTGTATTAGAACTTGAGTGTAGAAAGGGAACCAGCCATGAGAAGATGGGCCAAGCATATAGAATGACCTTGCTCTATAACAACACCTTTTCTGGTAACAAACCCAGCCCTTCAAGACTGTGTTAAACCCATTTTAGGATGAGACTTCTATGATCTAGCCTTTTTCTAGTAGGCTCCACCTAATTTTTAATTAAAAAAATTTTTTTTGGAGCATTTCCTATGCAAATATTATATTTACCTAATTTCCTCCCTATCTCCTCTCAAATTCCTCCTAGGTCATTTCCCTCACCTCCCTCTCAGAACGTTCAAATTTATCATCTCTTTTTGATGAATTATAATTGTTACAAATCTATCAGGGTACTCATCTCTGGAGGAAACTGATTCTCACTCTGTTGGGAGCTAGAAATTGCCTTTAGCTCATAACCTAGGACCGGGGCCTCTTGAGATGTCTGTCATCTGTGTTGGTGTGCCAACTGCTGTTGTCATATGACTCATTTAGGCAGCTATATTGTTGAGTTTTCCTGGGCATAGCTTCCTTGTCGTAGATAGAGAGAGGAGACTCTCTCACAGCAGACCTCCTGGTCTTCTGGCTCTTACAGTCTTTCTGCTCCCTCTTCTTTGATGTAGGGGTTTCTTTGTAGGTATATCAGTTCAGGTTGAGAACCCCACAGTTAGATTCTCTCTGCGTTTTGGCCAGCTGTAGATTTCTGTAATGGACTCCAACTGAAAAAAAAATGAAGCTTTGTTGATGAGAGATGAGAGCTACACTTATTTGTGGGTATAAGGATGAGCAGTTAGAATTTATACTGTATATATATATATATATATATATATATATATATATATATATATTACATATGTGTGTGTGTGTGTGTGTGTGTGTGTGTGTGTGTGTGTGTGTGTGTATGTGAATAGTAGGTTTTTCCTAGGGTCCATGATCTCACCTAACTTAGTTAGCTAGGTGTCTTAGTTAAGGTTTCATTGCTATGAAGGGACAAAATGACCAAGGCAACTCTTAAAGAACATTTAATTGGTGCTGGCTTGCAGTTTCAGTGGTTCAGTCTTTTATCATCATGGCAGGAATCATGGCAGCTTGCAGGCAGACATGGTCCTGGAGGAGCTGAGAGTTCTACATATTGATCCAGGAGGACACTATGCCTTCCACAGGCAGCCAGGACGAGGCTCTCTTCCACACTTGGACAGAGCTTGAGCACTAGGAGACTCAAAGCCCGCTATACAATGACATGTTTTCTCCATCAAGACCACACCTCCTTAGAGTATCACTTCCCTTGGGCCGAGCATAGTGGAGCCATCACACTATGTGATGTCTTATATCCAATTAGACAGTTATTGGTCACCCTTAGGGTGTAGGTACTTAGGTGACACTACTGCATTCTTGGGGACAGCTTGCTGTGTTGGTCATGTGGTGGTTCCTAGGCGTCATACCTGAGTAGAACTGCTGATTGTTTTTCATTTCTGATTTATAGGTGATGTCTTAGTCAGGGTTTCTACTCCTGCACAAACATCATGACCAAGAAGCATGTTGGGGAGGAAAGGGTTTATTCTGTTTACACTTCCACACAGCTGTTCATCACTAAAGGAAGTCAGGACTGGATCTCAAGCAGGTCAGGAAGCAGGAGCCGATACAGAGGCCATGGGGGGATGTTCCTTACTGGCTTGCTTCCCCTGGCTTGCTCAGCCTGCTCTCTTATAGAACCAAAGACTACCAGCTCAGGAATGTCACCACTTATAAGAGGTCCTCCCCCCTTGATCACTAATTGAGAAAATGCCCCACAGTTGGATCTCATGGAGGCACTTCCCCAACTGAAGCTCCTTTCTCTGTGATAACACCAGCCTGTGTCAAGTTGACTCACAAAACCAGCCAGTACAATTGACGTCTTGTCAACTTGACACACAAACACATCACTATTAAGCCTCAACCCTTACTTTCTTATTCATCTGCAAGATCTAAATAACTTTAAAAGTCCCACAGTCTTTACATATTAAAAGTTTAATCCCTTTAAAATGTCCAATATCTTTTAAAATTCAAAGTCTTTTAAAAATTCAAAGTCTCTTAACTGTGGGCTCCACTAAAACACTTTCTTCCTTCAAGAGGGAAAAATATCAGGGCACAGTCACAACCAAAAGCAAAACTCAAAATCCAATGGTTCAATGTCTGGGATCCAACTCACGATCTTCCGAGATCCTCCAAGGGCTTGGGTCACTTCTTCTCTGCCCTTTGTAGCGTACACCTTGTCTCCCTGGCTCCAGCTGTCTGTTCTCCACTGCTGCTGCTGCTGTTCTTCATGGTCATCTCATGGTACAGGCATCTCCAAATCACTGCTGTCTTCCACTGTAACTAGGCTTCACCAATAACCTCTCATAGGCTCTTTTCATGGTGCCACACCTCAACTCCTATGCATGACCCCTTCAGTCCTGGGCCATCAACTGCAACTGAGGTTGCCCCTTTACCAATGGCTTTCCATAGCCTCTCACAGTGCTGAGCCTCAGCTGCTCTTCATGACCCCTTCATGCCTTCAAAACCAGTACCACCTGGGTGACTCTTAGATAGTACCAAGTCCAGCCACAGCCATAAAGTACAACTGTGGCTATCTCTGGAACACAGCCTCTGTGCTCTCAGAAAACACTTCCCACAAGATTTCACCTCAGTGATACTGGTCTCTTTTTAATCACCGCTAATTTCTTAGCTCCATCTAAACAGCATCAACCAGTAACACAAAGGTTTGCTTTAGTGATTCTGGTATCTTGTTAATCACAGCTACAGCTAACCGAAACCACAGAATCTTTACAATCAAAACATGGCCTTGATAAGAGTCTTCTTATCTTCCCTCTGAAATTTCACAAGCCAGGCCTCCATCTTCTACGCTGTTCTCAATATTATCTTCCAAGCTCCTACACAACATTCCATAGAGCTTGTAGCACCAAATGGATCATCTAGCCCAAAGTTCCAAAGTCCTTCCACAGTCCTCCCCAAAACATGGTCAGGTTGTCACAGGACTATCTCACTATGCTGGTACCAATGTGTCTTAGGGTTTCTATTCCTGCACAAACATCTTGACCAAGACGCACGTTGGGTATAGGTTAAAGGTCCTTGGTCCTGTGAAGGCTCGATGCCCCAGTGTAGGGGAATGCCAGGGTGGGGAGGCAAGAGTGGGTGGGTGGATGGTGGAGCAACCTCATAGAACCAGGGGAAGGGGGGATAGGATAGAGGGTTTCCAGAGGGGAAACTGGAAAATGGGATAACATTTGAAATGTAAATAAATAAAATATTCAATAAAAAAAATCAAAACATTTCTTGGATGAGAAACATTGAGTGCTAAGTAAATGTGAAATGAATAAAAATGAACATGATGAGAACACTGTCTTAAACTAGTAGTTCTCAGCCTGCTGAATTCTGTGACCCTTTAATACAGTTCCTCATTGTTGCGGTGACCCCCAACTATAAAATAACTTTTGTTGCCACTTCACGACTGTAAATTTGCTACCGTTATGAATTGTAATGTAGATATCTGTGCTTTCTGTTGGCTTAAGGTGACCCCTGGGAAAGGGTACTCCGAGTCCCCACCCTAAAAGGGGTTGCGACTCCCAGGTGGAGAACCACTGTCTCAAATAAATGAGCTCCATTTTCTAAAAAGAACTTGGCGAAGGGACACAGTATTGTCATGTTGACGGAGAAAGACAATGGCTCCTGAGTCTGTCCTGGAGACACTCCAGCCTGAGCTGGGAGCACTGCATCACCCTCAAGCCAGTTCATGTGGACTTAGTGGGAATCCTGGAGTGGGATCCTTCAACTAGGATGAACTGATGGATTGAAAGATGGGGACTGGGGGGATGTGAGAAGAAAAATGTTGCCAGGCAGTAGTGACACACAACTTTAATCCTAACATTTGGTAGGCAGAGGCAGGCAGCTTTCTGAGTTCGAGGCCAGCCTGGTCTACAGAGTGAGTTCCAGGATAGCCAGGGCTATACAAAGAAACTCAAAAAACAAAAACAAAAACAAAAAAAATTGTTAATGATAAATCCTAGGTATATGAATGTTGGTTGTAAAAGTCTCCCAACTTTGCTCCATATTTGATACTTGCAGTATAAAATGTTGGGGGAAAAAAAGCCATTGGGATATTTTGAAAAAAAAGAAGAAAGATTTTTTTCTTTCCAGTCAAATTATGCCAGTGTCTGATTCAAGACGTGTAAGCTTGCACCAGCAGGTGAGAGCCACCCTGCTGTGACCCTAATTTTGAGTATCATTGTTACCATGGGGCCTGATTAGACTCCAGTATTTCAGTCTGTCATCACAGCCTTGCAATACTGCTTAACACCAAATACTAAATGGAGTATTATGGAGACAGTGCAATTATTTTCTTTTCTTTCGTCTCTCTTTGGACTTTAGGGGCCAACAGGATCCTTCAAGTTCCTAAAAGCCAAACAGGAGCAAACTTAATAAGGCAATTTTTATCCAAACACAGGATCAAGGAGAGTACAGCCACCACTGGTCCACAGCAACACCCTCTAGTGGGTTGAGGGAGTATCCTAGAGGCAAAGCCTGTGCCAAGCACACACCCAGGCTCCATCCCAGCCTTGTAAGAAATCCAAATCAGCATCTTGAGGAAGATTTACAAGGGGTTGGAGAGACTTCAGTCCCACACTTGCTTATGTCTAAAAATACAACAGATTGGTTGCTTCCTCCCAGGTGGGCCTACTGTTTAGCTTTTCAGTGCACCATCAAATTATTTTTATTTATTATTAATTAAAGTGATACAAGAAATTCAGTTCTTGGTATGTGGGCTGTCATCCTGAGGCTCCTGTTACAGTACACAACCTAGGTGGGGGTAAAGAATGAATATATTTGGTTTGTAAGAACAATAATTTGTAAAGAAACATGTTGCTTTAAAGTAGAGGTTGGAAAACTGTGTCTGGCAGATTAAGCTTGGCCCACAGATTGTTTTGTCAATAAAGTTTTATTGGGATACAACTGTGCCCATCTATTTATGTATGGCTGCATTTACACTCAACAAAAATGACACTAACTAGTTGTGGTAGTGACTTCATGGCTCACAGAGTCTAAAACACATACTAGTGCTTTACAGAAAAATTGCCCAACTTTGGTTTAAAGGAGTGGCGTTAGGGCAAGTTATATTTTGATGGAATGGAGAGAAAAGCAGAGCAGTGACTTTTTTAAGCAATTGGTTTGTGCAGAGACTCAATGAATATCCTTCTTCACACATGCACACACACAACTCATCAACCAACTAAACCATTTCCACTTTCATTTCTTTTGTACCCTGGGATCAGTTAATGTGAAAACGGAGTTTTAAAGATTTATTTACTTAC
This sequence comes from Apodemus agrarius, assembly GCA_964023405.1. NCBI lineage: Eukaryota > Metazoa > Chordata > Mammalia > Rodentia > Muridae > Apodemus > Apodemus agrarius. Next base: position 27,931,104 of record OZ030023.1, read on the forward strand.
TTTTTAAGATATTTATGTATTATTGATTGATTGATTGATTGATTGATTGATTGAGACAGGGTTTCTCTGTGTAACCCTGGCTGTCCTAGAACTCACTCTGTAAGCCAGGCTGGCCTTGAATTTAGAGATCTGCCTGCCTCTGCCTCCCAAGTGCTGGGATTAAAGGCATGTGCTACCATGGCCCAGTTTAAAGACCTACTTTTGTTATTTTTAGTTGTGAATGTGTACAGATGTCCATGGAAGCTAGAGGTATCGGTGCCCTTGGAACTAATGTTATGGCTATCATGAGTTGGCGCCGCCACCATGAGTCCTGAGAACCAAACGAGTCATCTAGAGAGTGCTCTGCTCTGTCAGCTGCTGAGCCATCATCTCCTCAGCCCTTGAACAAAGGGTTTTTAGAACCGTTAAACATACTTAATATTCTCTAGGCCACTGATTCTAACTATGAGCTAACAGTAGAAATTTCTAGAAGCTTCTAAGTACTAACACCCTGATCATAGGCCTGCAATTTTGATTCATTTGCCTTCGGGGCTGGGGAGCCTTGGCATTGTAATAGAAACAAGTCAGGCACAGGAAAGCAAAGGCAAACATCTATGATGGTTTTACTGTGTGTTAAGCTGAGAAAACCACTAGCCTAGATGGGAAAGAAAGTCTGGATTAGGGAAGGGTCCTTTGAGGAGAACTTGATCACTTAAAAGTCCAATAAAAGTGCTAGAAAACTATCAGAGCTGAGAAGAGGGACCCCAAAGCACAAGAGAAGCACAAAATACAGGGGTTGAATCAGGACTTTCGTAGGTCAATGTCTCTTAAAGTTGATGTATGGCTAACTGTTGTATCTTAGATCTTAGTCACTGTTGCAAGTCAGCTTAACGTATTCCCCCCAGGCCACTTAAACCAGGGCGAGCAGAGTTAAAAGGCAGAATTGAGAAAGGTATTTAATATTAGCCTTGATTTAAAAGAACAACCTAATCAGAATTTTTGAAGAGTGTGTTGTTCCCACACTATCAATCTATACTCGGTTCAGCCTTCAGGGCCTGTGGGAAGTAATTTTACGTCCCGAGTGGGTGATGAAGTGGTGGCAAAAATAGAAAGCACCACCTTGCTTTCTGTTGGTGGGGACTTAGTGTACATGCTCTTGTCTCTGTAGGATGCTCTCTTTTTAGCTGTGCTCTGAAACTTTTGTCTGGGAGGGGGCAGGTAAGGAAAGAGGTAGGAGAAGTGGGTGAAGAGTATGTCAGGGTGAGGGGATTGGGTGGGGAGTAGAGGAGGGTGGGGTATGTGGGGATGAGGTGTGAGAGGGGTCTGGATCTCAGAGGGCTGACTGTACACGGTGTAGACAGAAGAATATAAAGGCTGTAGTAGGAAGATTCTAGATGTGGGACATTGGAGAGAGCCCCTTTTCTGTGAAAACCAACCAACCAACCAACCAACCAACCAACCAACCAACCAACATCAAAGCAGTCTTTGGACTCCTCAAATATCCATCAAGAAGCTGAAGTCATTAGGGATCCCTTTGGTAGCCAAAGTAGACTTAACTTTTTTGAGGATGGTAGCTGAGGTCATGGTCGCTTTAGAATCTAGAGTCTAGCTACTTCTTATGTTTAGTGGGATCTATAGTTTTCTCTTTTTCCTTTTCTTTCCTTTTTTCTTTTCTTTCCTTTCCTTTCCTTTCCTTTCCTTTCCTTTCCTTTCCTTTCCTTTCCTTTCCTTTCCCTTCCCTTCCCTTCCCTTCCCTTCCCTTCCCTTCCCTTCCCTTTCCTCTTTCCTTTCCTCTTTCCTTTCCTCTTTCCTTTCCTCTTTCCTTTCCTCTTTCCTTTCCTCTTTCCTTTCCTCTTTCCTTTCCTCTTTCCTTTCCTCTTTCCTTTCCCCTTTCCTTTCCTTTCCTTTCCTTTCCTTTCCTTTCCTTTCCTTTCCTTTCCTTTCCTTTCCTTTCCCCTTTCCTTTCCTTTCCCCTTTCCTTTCCTTTCCTTTCCTTTCCTTTCCTTTCCTTTCCTTTCCTTTCCTTTCCTTTCCTTTCCTTTCCTTTCCTTCTTTCCTTCCCTTTCTTTTTTCTTTTGGTATGTTCGAGACAGGGTTTCTCTGTATAGTCCTGGCTGGCTTCAAATATGGTTTTCAAATACAGGGCAGGAAAGACACATAGGACTCTGACAGAGTTGTGAGATTCCTTTGGAGCTTACCCAAGGCTGGGGCTTAGGAGCAAATAGATCCCAAGCAGCTCGTCATTCCAAACATGTGTTTCTTTCCTGCCGCCTGACACTTGCAATTGTTATTTTCAGCTGTTCCTCCTCCTCCTCCTTGTCTTCTTCCTCTTCCTCTTCCTCCTCTTCCTCCTCTTCCTCCTTCTCCTCTTCCTCCTCCTCTTCCTCCTCCTCCTCCTCCTCCTCCTCTTCTTCTTTTCTTCTCTTCTTGTTTTTTTCAAGACAGGATTTCTCTGTGCAACCCTGCAACCCTGGCTGTCCTGGAACTCACTCTATAGACCGGCTGGCCTCAAACTCAGAAATCTGCCCGCCTCTGCCTCCCAAGTGCTGGGATTAAAGGCATGTACCACCACTTCCCAGCCATTGTACCTTTTCTTAAGAATGTCTGTGGCTCAGCAGTAAAACACACTTGTTCTTGTAGAGGACCTGGGTTAGGCTCCCAGCACCCACATGGTAGTTCACAACCATCTCTAACTCCAGTTGCAGGGGATCCGATACCTTCTTCTCACCTCTATGGGTATTGTACGTATCTAGTACACAGACACGCATGCAGGCAAATTACTTACATGGATAAAATAAATCTGAAAATAAAATACTGAACATCCTTTGATACTTGGAGAATGGAGAATGTGACGCACATTTCCACACCTCAGGTCTTCCATGGCTGTCTTCATGTATTGGCTTTATATCTCTATATCTCATTCTTACTGCTTGTCCTTCACAAGTGTCTCCCCTAGGCTATGAGCTATTCCAAACACAGGTGACCCCTCACAGAGGACCCCTCAGTCCTCTGTGAACCCCGGCTGCACCGACTAATGGTACCCAAGACAATCTTATGCAATAAATCTATCTCTATGCTTCTTTGTCTGTTTTTGAAAGCAACAACAACAACAACAACAACAAAAAACTTGTTTCCTCTTTTGAATCTTGTTTTTTGTTTATTTGTTTTGTTTTGTTTTTCAGACAGAATCTTGCTATGAAAGTGGGGCGTAGGGGGTAGAACTTGGTATGTAGCCAAAGCAGGACTTAAATTCTCTCTCTCTCTCTCTCTCTCTCTCTCTCTCTCTCTCTCTTGGTTTTTTTGAGACAGGGTTTCTCTGTGTAGTCCTGACTGTCCTGGAACTCACTCTATAGACCAGGCTGGCCTCGAACTCAGAAATCCGCCTGCCTCTGCCTCCCAAGTGCTGGGATTACAGGCGTGCGCCACCACACCTGGCCAGGACTTAAATTCTTGATCTTTTTACTTTAGCCTACTCAATAAAGCTACACTTAAGCTGTCACTTATAAAAACACAGTAAATTGTGACTTAGAAATATATTCATTTTGTTGGGTATTGTAGCAAATGTCTATAATTCCAGTACTTGGAAGGCAGAGGCAGGCAGATATCTGTGAGTGTAAAGACCAACCTGGTCTATGTCATAAATTCCAGCAAAAAGCTACATAAGGAGATCATCTCTCAAATATGTGTGAATGTATAAATATATTTCATTTATCAAGATCCAGATGTTTTCTAGGTCTTGAGATCTGGAGGCTGCAAAGGACTGAAACAGATTCTGAGCTGGATGTGGTGACACACACCTTTAAGCCCAACACTTGGAAGGGAGGTAGAGGCAGGTGGAACTCTGAGTTCAAGGGTAGCTTGGTCTATAGAGTGAGCAGTCAGCCAAGGCTTATACACAGAAAACCTGTCTTGAAAAATTAAAACAAGCAAACAAAAGAAGCATAACTTCTGGCTTCTGGGGCACAGTTACAGGTGAGTAAGCTGAGCTTACTTTAAAGCTTGAACTAGGTGGCAGAGAAGAAGGCATTCATCTTGGATAGCACAGGAAAAGCTATCTGGAAGGTTTGGGGATTCAGGAAACTAGGAACAGTGGATCTTTGGGAGTGGTGGGAACAGGTGGGGGCATTTTAGAAGTCAAAGGTCTCAAATCATGGCAGTAAAAAAAGAGTAGAAGACTTTGCCCAGCTCAAATTGTGAGGGGAACCTATTTCTGGTTCTTATGCTATGACACCTCAGAAGATGGACCTGCCTAAATGGAGAGGAGAAAAGGAAGAGAAGAAGCAAGGGAGACAAACAGACGATAGACAGATACACCCACACATAGACATAAATACACAAACTGAAGTGGAAATTTCTGGTTTCTTTGGAGACTCAGTTGTATCATGTGATGTTTTTCTGGAAACTGCCTTGTGAGAGGATGCTTCTGCTGAAGCAGACACGTGGTGTTTTTCTGAAAGCTGCTTGGAAAACTGGCATGTGTTATTTTGCTAGAACAGACCCATTTGGGAGAACAGACCCACCATGGATCAAACACGTGATGTTTGGGAAGGGTATACGTGTAACCCAACAGTCAGTGGACGACGCTGTGGCGTTGGTTCGCCTTGCCTTTTTTGCTGATCATTATTCATTGTGACTTCACAGAGAGAATGGAACCGAAGAACTTCTCATGACATTCCAGTGTCTCTTTGCAGCTTCCATGGACTTGGGCTGATTGGCAGAGCCTCGTGACCTCTTCTGGATTGAACTGTGTTTGTTGTGGATTCGTGAATGGTGTTTGTGAATGGATCAAGCTACCACTGCTGATTCCTGTGAACTAAGCTGTTGATGTCCTGTCAATGAAGATTGGAATTGCCCCAAAGAACTATTTTTAAACAGGCCCACATCCTCCTTTACCCTATTAACCTTTCTTTTCTATTGCCTCTCATGGGTGGTGGGCTAGAAGGGAGGTTAAAAGGTTTAAGGACTTTTTTTTTTTCCAAGACAGGGTTTCTCTGTGTAGCCCTGCCTGTCCTGGAACTCACTCTGTAGACCAGGCTGGCTCGAACTCAGAAATCCACCTGCCTCTGCCTCCCAAGTGCTGGGATTACAGGCGTGCGCCACCACGCTCGGCTTTAAGGGCTCTTATTAAAGGAGGTTTTGAAAATATAAGCCTACAAAACACACAGACACGTACATACACAGATGAGCACACACACAGATTCACAAACAGACATACACACACACACACACAGACACACATGGAGACATACACACAGACAAAGACACAGGTACAAGCATACACAGAAACACACACACACACACACACACACACACACACACACACTGTGGGTGGGGTGGAGAATGTGGCCAGTGTTCCATCCCATTGGTTTGACCTGGACATAGCAATTTCAAGAGCTATAAACAGAAAAACTTTCCCCCCTTTAAAAGGTCTTTTTAAAATGAGTCTGATTTTATACAGCCCAGCAGGCATAGCAAGGTTCCAATTTCATTTTGTTAGGGAGAGGCCAATAATTTTAGGGTGGAAACTGGTCTGTTTGCACAATGGGAGAATTTCCCTCATGCACAGTGTTCCTGAGCAATCTATGGCCTCGCCGAACACTGCTTATAGTTCCTACAATGACAGGAAAATTAGGGGGCAGAGTGATTATTACGCTAATCACAAACTTAGAGGATACACTGGTCCTGGTTCCCTTTCACACCAGCAAAGGCCAGCATTGCTTGGCTTTCAGCACAGAAGAAATCAAGCTGAAGGGGCAATTTATTCCCTTCTTGGATATTATCTTTCAGCCTGAAAACCCCCACCAGATGCTAACTGTAGCCTAGCGTCTGAGGTTCTTGCTTCATCTTCATCTAAGACAAGTAGTAAAAACAACATCGGGAAGTCGACCTGGACCAGAGAGCTGGGACTCCATGCAAAAAAGGTCTCCATAGAAGTCCTAGGTCTGCTGTCTCCTCCTCCTCCTCCTCCTCACTTCCAAGCAGCTCATTTAAATGTTACACTGTATTCTGCCTAAATACCTGGATGGTTCCCAGTTTGCACCTCGGCAAGCAGGAGTAATCGCTGTCTTCCGGTCTGGACGGTGCGTGGAGGTATTCATAGCGGGCTGTCCCTTTGTTGTGCTCAGCTAATTGCTAATTATGCAGTGATGGATGTAAATGGCGCAGTTGGCATTTCGGGCTTTCTACTCGTTCCTTTTATTTAAAGGAGAAAGGCCAAAAAATATTAAGAAAACAAAGGAATCTCTATCCAGGAAAATAAAGCCTAAAGGGGCAAAATAATTGCACAAGAGGACACGAGAGGCGGGTCCCTGCTGACCCCGCCCCGATTTCATCAGGATGGTGGGGATTCTCGGAGAGACCCACTCAGTGGTAGATGAAGAACGGGTGCCCTTGTTGCAAGAGCAGCAGGGTCCCCGGCCTCTAAATGTTTTGTTCAGAGATGAATAAAAGAGATACTAACGAACAGGACTACTTTACCTTTGAAAGGCAAATCGTAGTTTTATGGCTCCTCAAATTGTCCCATAAGATTATGGAGTTGTATTAACCCCAACCAAAATGAAATGAAATGAAAACATTAAGAAAAAGGCTGCCGGGTGTGGTGGCACACGCCTGTAATCCCAGCATTTGGGAGGCAGAGGCAGGTGGATTTCTGAGTTAGAGGCCAGCCTGGTCTACAGAGTGACAGCCAGGACTACACAGAGAAACCCTGTCTCGAAACAAACAAACAAACAAACAAACAAACAACAACAACAACAAAAAGAAAGAAAGAAAGAAAGAAAGAAAGAAAGAAAGAAAGAAAAAGGCTGAGCCAGGCGGTGGTGGCGCACGCCTGTAATCCCAGCACTCTGGGAGGCAGAGGCAGGCGGATTTCTGAGTTCGAGGCCAGCCTGGTCTACAGAGTGAGTTCCAGGACAGCCAGGGCTATACAGAGAAACCCTGTCTCGGAAAAAAAACCAAAAAACCAAAAAAACCCAAGCCTAATACAGATGCGGATGCCTGAAGCCAACCATCGGATTTTGAGCACAGGGACCCCAATGGAGGAGTTAGGGGAAGGACTGAAGGAGCTGAAGGGGGTTTACAACCCCATAGGAAGAACAGCAACATCAACCAGACACCCCACACACACACTCCAGAGCTCCCAGGGACTCAACCACCAACCAAAGAGTACACACCGAGGGACCCATGGCTCCAGCCGCATATGTGGCCGAGGATGGCCTTCCCTGAAGGCCGGAGGCCCTTGGTCCTGTGGAGGTTTGATGCCTCAGTTTATGGGAATGTCAGGGCTGTGAGGCAGGAGTGGGTGGTTGGGTGGGGGGAGCACCCTCATAGAAGCAGGAGGGATGGGGGAGGTGCGGTGCGGGAGGTGGGTCGACAAGATAGGTGGTTTGCAGAGGGGAAACCCGGCAGGAGGATAACATTTGAAATGTAAATAAATAAAATAACCAGCAAGTTTTTTTTTTTTTTCTTCCCAAAAAGAGAATGAAAGGAAAAGTCTAGAGACTGTCTCCCGTGCTTCCCGCGGGCCGAGGAAGCAGATAGACCTCAGTGTTACGTTTGCCTTTCGCCTCATGCGGTCTGTGGCGCCATGGCACATGCCTTTACATTTTATGTGATGTGTAGTTTAATCGGAAGGATCGTGTTAAGCGGGAACGGGTTTATTTGTGACTTTCCTCAGTTGTCTCTGCCGTTATCTTTGCTCCTGAGCAAGGAAAATTTACTTAGAGCTGGCGAAGGACTTGTCACACCGATGCTGATGCAGTAGGCCACTAGGACGCTTGGACAGCAGCAGGCAATATTCCTCCGAGGATGTTTTATCACTGTACAGAATCCCCCGCTCCTCCCCCGCCCCCACCACCACTCCCCGCCCCTCCCCCACCACTCCCCGCCCCTCCCCCGCCCCTCCCGTTGTAGGGGCTTTTCTTTCACGTATTCACCTAGAAACCTTGTTTTCTTAAATTACAGGTAGGGCTGTTCTGGTTTGAAATTGTACTAGTCTGAACGCAGCTTTCCATTTCCCACGGGGAGGAGCGGGGGAGGGGGGGCGTTGAGGGGGGGCTGCAGAGAAGCAACCTCTATTTCCAAGGCAGGTAGGGAGCTGCGGGAAAGAGGTACCTGAGCACAGCGTTTCCCATTAACTCAACTTTGCAGTGTCTGAGGAATAAGCCCCCCAGTCCTCCTTGCAGGCCTGTTTCATGTTGCGCCTATCAAAACACCCCTTATTCCTCAACGAGATACCACTTCACACCCAGTAGGACGGCTGTAATGAAAAACATGTCGAACTTACAAGTGTTGACAAAGAGGTGGAGGAATTGGAATCCTTACAAGCTATTGGTAGCAAATGTAATATGCTACAGCTACTGTGGAAAGCTCTTTGACAGTTCTTCTAAAACGTAAGGAGAGAATTACCGTATGATCCTGAATTGCGCTTTGGGTATAGAACCAAAATAATAGAAAACGGGAGCTCATATAGATAATTATACACTAGTATTCACAGCAGCGTCTATTCTTAGTAGCCCTAAAGTGGAAATAATCAGTGTCTATCCTAGACGGATAAATAAAATGCATACACACAGAATACTGCTTTACCTTAAAAGGGGGAAAATCCAGAGCAAACTCCAACATCACTGAGCCCGGAGGACATTCTGCTCAGAGGAACAAAAGGCAGAGGCAGGACAGAGTCTATGGTTGTGCTTTCGTGACGTACTTGGAGTAGTCGCATTCAGAAAGACAGCGTGTTGTGTTTATAAAAAGATAAGGAGGGGGGGATGTGTTCTATGGAGATGGAGGGAAGGGGGTGCTGAGGTATCCCTTCCCCCTGAGGGACCAGGGCGTGTGTGTGGGGGAGTGATGAGGGAAGTAGAGACAGAGAAAGGCAGAGAGAGGGAGAGGGAGAGAGGGAGAGGGAGAGGGAGAGAGAGAGGAAAAAGGAGGAGGAGAGAAGAAGAGGGGAGAGGGGAGGGGAGAGGAGAGGAGAGGAGAGGAGAGGGGAGGGGAGAGGGGAGGGGAGAGAGAGAGAGAGAGAGAGAGAGAGAGAGAGAGAGAGGAAAAAGGAGGAGGAGGAGAGAAGAAGAGGGGAGATGGGAGGGGAGGGGGAGGGGAGGGGAGGGGAGGGGAGAGGAGGGGAGAGGAGTAAAATAGAGGAGATGAGGCCGACCATGAGCACGTGGAGAGGGGGGAAAGGGAAAAGCAAGAGAAAGCAAGAGAGGAGGAGCAAAAGAGAGGACGGAGGGGCAAGCAGCCCCTTTATAGTGAGTCAGGCATACCTGGCTGTTGCCAGGTAACTGTGGGGCGGAGCATACCTGGCTGTTGCCAGGTAACTGTGGGGCGGAGCTTAGAATGCTAACACAAAGTGCAATGGCTGCTGGAGTTTGGTTTGGGTGGAGGTATAGAGATTGGAGTTACTGGGCGATGTGCACAGAGTTACGCCCTGGATAAGGAGCAACGAGTTTGGAATGGTGGTCGTAAGACAGTGTGAGCACACTAACGCCACGGATATGCTCCCTAAGACATAAAGATGAACAGAGAAAGCCACCCTCCCCCACCCAACCTCTTCATTTACATTTTGCCTAAGCAACGATACTCCTCCACACCAATTCCATTTCCTCCTGTGTTTTGGTGAAACGCCCACAAATCCCCGAGGGAGCGGTTTCCCACACAGCGACAAGCTAAAAAGCTCTCATTTGTTGCCATAGTTTTGTCCTCAGTGATTTCGATTGAACGGGTTAAGAAGGTGTTCACTCTTGTCTGTCTAGCAACCTAGATCTTATTATCATCATGGAATTTTGGGGTTTCTGGCTTCTGTCGGGCTTCGGGGATGCTTCAGATTTGCTTACCGTGCAACAGGGGAAGACTCAGTGCCCACCTCAGTTGGGGATTGGCTCATTCTCCTCTCTGCCAGGGCCTGGTATTTCCACAAAGCCATGGCTCCAGGTCACAGCGGGGAGTGACTGCCCGCAGGTCTTCCCACCTGCCCCACTGCTGGCTTCTGGGCTCTGATCTCAGCTGGCTCATGGCTTCTGTCTCTCTCATCGTCTGGGGTCATTCTATTTCTGGTCCATAGAGATGTATCTATATTTTCCCTCTCCACTTTGCCTTGTCTGTCATTGTTGCTAGTTTTCATTAGGGGACAGGGAAGGAAGAAAGCGTCCCGGCACAGTGTCATCTTGACCAGAGTTTCTGGGTTAAAAACTTTGCGTGACAGATTTCCACAGCAAGGTCTGAAGATCATAAGGCTCTTGAGCTGCATAAATTTAGAAGAAAAATATCATCAAACTGTGCAATAGGAGGTACAAAGGTGTCTAACAGCATCCTCATTCTCAAAGAGGATAGCTACTTTGATTTTTTTAATTTTAATTTATTTTTGTTCATGTGTGTGTGTGTGTGTGTGTGTATGTGTGTGTGTGTGTGTGTGTGTGTGTGAGTGTGTGGTATGTGTGCAAATGAGTGCAGTGCCTGCTGAGGCTAGAAGAAGGCGTGATATCTGCTGAAGCTTAAGTCACAGAGAGCTGTTAGAAGCTCAGTGTGGGTGCTGGGAATAGTGCTGGGGTTCTCTGCAAGAGAGTAAGTACTCTAAACCACTGAGCCATCTCTCAAACCCTATTCCTTTGACTTTTAAAGTTTACTTTTAATTAATTTTTTTTACCATTTTTTACTTATAATAATATATAATATAATATATAATATATAATATATAATATATAGTATATAGTATATATTATATAATATATAATATATAATATATAATAATATAGTATATGACTGCTGGACAAATCTTAGGAGTACAGTGTAGTAAGAATTTTGATTTCTTTAAAAACTCCATTAAGTTAGACGAATATGGTTTTGTTTTAATCCTAGGTGTGGCATACGGGGCTGTTTCAGACTGCCCACAGCTGATAACTATGATTTTTCTCGTGCTCTACAAAGAGCGTGTGAATGATCTTTGCCAGCTGCAGATAGCTTATGTTTTGGGATTCCGGGGAATCTTGAGAAGGTATAAATGCAAGAGCCCCAGGAGGACCTCTGGCCCCTGCTGCTCCCCCTGCTGCCCCCCCCCCTGCTGCCACCGCCACTGCAGCTGGTCCCTGTGGCTGCTTTCCCTGCTGCTGGATTGCTGGTTGCTGTTCTGCTGGATTGCTGGTTGGAGAAATCATGACGATGGGGATTGGACTTGTCCCGAGGAACCCGGCACCCCTAGTCGGCAGGAACTAATCTAAAGTCTTTGTCCTCTTTCCCCTTAACCTTCTTTCTCTCCTAGTGTTGGGGTGTTCAAAAGAATTCGGGTGAAATAAGGGTTGGAAGGGTGGTAGACAATAGAACCCAAGAAAGTACACCAAAAAGTATGCCAACGGTACAGTGTGATGTTTTACACACACACATATGTATATGTATGTATATGATAGGTAACAATTGAGTCAGGGAAATTAGCATATCTATCACCTCCAACAGTCTTCATTTCTTTGTGGTGAAACATTCAAAGATCTGGATAGACCCTCCCCCAACTCTCAAATCCTTTCTGTTCTCTTTACCAGCTCTGCAGTCCTGGTGCCCCAGTAGGCACATATGGGGCCCACTAGGTACTTCAAAGCTCATGGCCTGTAGCTAAGAAAACGAAAGGATGCCCTTCTGTCTCTTGTAGAATGACTCATCTGGGTGCTGGGTCTGCGTCCTGCTCTGCCCTGATGGTGCCGGTTTCCTGTTTTACGGTTTGTAGGACTCATTCCTCTCCAGATCGCATCCATAAGAAGACCCACTAGGAAGATCCAGCCCAGTCGTTTATGTTCCCCACACGTCCCCATCATCTCTACATTCCTCTTAGAAGAAGTTCTTGGTTTACCGGAGAGTCTAAATTGAGTTGTTACGTAGTGAGGAATGAGGACATTTCCAAGGACACGGATGACCACTCCACGGATGACCACTCCACCTTGCCAGTGTCAAGCGGATCAGTGGATGACAGAGATTTGAGGCAAGAGGACAGACACGAAGTATTGTTAATTTCAGCACTTTACCCCTATAAAGACTTTTGCCTAGCAAGACCCATAACAAATAATGATTTGAAAACAATCATACTCAATGTGTGTCTAAAATCCTCTTTGAATCACTCACATTTATATCTATGACATCACCTTAGAATTCAGTAGAAAAACAAAACAGAACAAAACAAACAAAACAAAACGAACAGCAAGATTTCTCATTCCCCTTAGAAGAAAGTACAACCAGGAAAGCATGGGAGACTTCTGGCCATGGGAAAGGCCCCAGTGACGGAGACTGAAACACTGAGCCTTGGTACTGTTCAGACCACAGCTTCCTGATCTTTAAGAAGATAGATCCTAAGAATTTCATATTCACTGTTTCTAATGGCTGAATAGTAAGTATTCCATTGTGTGTGTGTATATGTGTGTGTGTGTGTGTGTGTGTGTGTGTATCTATCTCTATCTATCTATCTATCTATCTATCTATCTATATATATACCATAATTTTTTGTATCCATTCCTCTGTTGAGGGACATCTAGGTTCTTTCCAGCTTCTGGCTATTATAAATAAGGCTGCTATGAACATAGTGGAGCATGTATCCTTATTGCATGCTGGGGAATCCTCTGGGTATATGCCCAGGAGTGGTATAGCAGGGTCCTCCGGAAGTGTCGTACCCAGTTTTCTGAGGAACCGCCAGACTGATTTCCAGAGTGGTTGTACCAGCTTGCAATCCCACCAGCAGTGGAGGAGTGTTTCTCTTTCTCCACATCCTCACCAACACCTGCTGTCTCCTGAGATTTTAATCTTAGCCATTCTGACTAGTGTGAGGTGAAATCTCTTGTAAATTGACATCTTGTAATTATGAGTTTAATATACATAAATACAATTGGTTAACTAATTAAAAAAAAAAGATATATCCTGTCAGAAGCCTGTGATGGGTGAGCTCTGAGAGGCAAAGTCCCAACAGACTTCATCCCACGGTTGCTTCTTGCTGCAGATATGCCTTTCTGGTTGCTATTTCATAGCCTAATCATATCTGGGCATTAGCCCACCCTATTGGGCAGATTTCCTGAAGAATCAACATGAAGATGTATTTTCAAAGAGCAATGCTGTGCAGATGAATTGGTGATTCATAATTCCTGATAATCTTATAGAATTCTTTTTTTTTTTTGGATTTTTTTTTTGTTTTTTTTTTTTTTTTGTTTTTTTTTTTTTTTTTTTTTTTTGAGACAGGGTTTCTCTGTATAGCCCTGGCTGTCTTGGAACTCACTCTGTAGACCAGGCTGGCCTCGAACTCAGAAATCTGCCTGCCTCTGCCTCCCAGAGTGCTGGGATTACAGGCGTGCACCACCACCGCCCGGCTAGAATTCTTAATTTATAGAAGTAATTTCAAGCCCTCGATAGACTAAAAGCTGCAAATAGAGCTCTGTAAACCTTCATGTGACACGGGTTAATTGCACTAGAAAAAGAAACCTGGCCTGAAACACATTTACGATCAAGAAAAACATCCCTTCTAGGTTAGGTATAAGACCATTATTTGGTAACTAAAGGTCATAAACTGGGAACGGACAATTTATTGTAGGCGCAAGGACAGAAAATAAAATATTAACTAGTTTATCTATACAAACCCTCAAAACTAATAAGACACAATGCAGACTATTTGTCTCTTGACAAAACCATGTTACCTTGTGACATAAAGATTATTGCTTTAAACTTTTAGTGGACTAATAGTGCTAGTAACATAATGAATGGTTAGTGAGATACTAGTCTTAGTGGAAAGACATATGAACAATTCTACTGTGACTTTTTTAAGTCTTGAACTTATTGGAATGTGAAGGTATTTAAAAAATTATGTAACCAACTATCCTTGGGTGTAAGGGTTCTACCTAATAGTTAGGGTTCTACCTATTAGTTGTGCGAGGTGGTTTTTTAGAGAGAGTATAAATACCAAGAACAGCAATGAAGTAGAAGTGCTTTCTTCCAGTAAAAAAGGGTCAAGCTTCTTTTTCTGCTTCATCTAGAGTGAATGAGTGTTTTTTTCTGCATTACTTTATTTTCCTCTTTCTCTGGTTCACAAAGAGTTAACGGACTCAGAGCCCTTTGTCTGATCAGCAAGGGGACCTCAAGACGAAGAACAAAGAGCCCAAGTAATTAACTTCTTTTCTTAATCCCTTGCTGCTAACAGCGGGAGTAAAATCACAAATCAGGAGAAGCCAGTGGCTTTTGGCCATAGAATTGCAGAGAGTTAAGGCGAGAAATAATTTGTCAAAAGTAAGCTAGTTTTGCCCCTGCCACCACGGATGTTATCCATCAATGCCTGCCTCAGTCTAGGGGGTGCAGTTTCCTTTCTGGACGTTTATTTATTTAATTTATTTTTATTTTATGTGTATAAGTGATTGTCTATATGGTGCACTGTGTGTGTAGCCAGGGCCTGTGGAGGCCAGAAGAGGGCCCGAGATCACCTGGACCTGCAGTTACGGATGGTTGACAGATGGCTGTTACAGATGTCATGTGGGTGCTGAGGAGAGAACCCTAGGCTTCTGCAAGAGTTAGCAAGTGCTTGTAACCGTTGATCTCTCTCCCCAGCCCTAGAGGGTGATTTTATAAATAACTAAATAATAATGATAATTTTTATTATTATAGTGTGTGTGCAAGACATACATGAGAGAATACATCTAATATATCATGGTGTGCATGCAGAGACCAGAGCACAACTTTTTGGGAGATGAATCTCTCTCTCTCTCATTCTCTCTCTCTCTCTCTCTCTCTCTCTCTCTCTCTCTCTCTTTAAAGATTTATTTATTTATTAACATGGTTGCTGGGATTTGAACTCAGGACCTCAGGAAGAGCAGTTGATGCTCTTTAACTGCTGAGCCATCTCTCCAGCCCTTTAAAAAAAAAGATTTATTTATTATTATATCTAAGTACACTGTAGCTGTCTTCAGGCACACCAGAAGAGGATGTGTCAGATCTCATTATGGATGGTTGTGAGCCACCATGTGGTTGCTGGGATTTGAACTCAGGACCTTCAGAAGTGCCCTTAACCGCTAAGCCATCTCCAGCCCCTGAATCTCTCTCTCTACTACGGGTTAAAGGGATTGGACTCAGATCACCAGGTCACATGGCAACCTCCCTTACCCTTTGAGGCATCCTGTGGACCATTAACTCTATGATCTTGGAACATTTGTTTTTTTTTTTTTTTTATCTCAATTCCGCATCTATCAGTTTGGAAAGGAAGGCGTGTCTGTGCCATTCAAATCTCTTCCTTCTACAGAATTTCATAGTTTTAGGATGCCCGCTTCCCCTGGTGTATTAGCTGATAAAGAGTCATTCTTCTCTGGGATTTACTCATTTTAATGGCGAGAGAGGTCTTGGACACAATAAGATGTTCAAACATGTAAACCACAAGGATATTGGGTACCATCGCTGATTGAAATACTTTCCTACAGAAATCGTTTAAGACACCTTAAATCATAAAGCGGACTGAACCATCGAGTTGTAGATCTGGGGTGAGGAAAGAGGCCGACACATGACTTTTTAATTCCCCTTCTTAATTACGCTCACCAATCTGAAATGTCCGCTGCACACACAGCAGTAATGAGGTGCACCCAGGCCCCGGTTCTTTTTTGACAAAGCGTGCTCGGCGCAATCCCTTCCCTTCCCTTCCATTTCCCATCGTGTTTTCCTCTTGACTTCATGCTATCCGCTGCTCGTGGTTAAATAACACCATTGTAAATTGGGTGCTGCTGGTCCCTGGCTTGTTTAGATCTCATCAGTGGTGCTCTATTAACACAGAGATATTTTCAGTCACAGATAAATGGCTCTGTTCAATTTGCATTTCAGTAATTTTTCTGATTTAGACAAGGGGTTGGTAATGGGCATACTAACTCAGGAAAGGGCGAGGGGAGGGGAACGCGTGCATCTTTAGCAAGCTCTCAGAATAGTCTCTGCTTTCCATTCTGCAGGATCTCCCTACATCTAAATACATTAAGAGTTAATCACCCTCAGAAAGCCGGGGTGGAAACGGGATAGCGTTATTTTGTTCTCCGTATCCTTTTGCTGTCGACTTGAATTCAAATAGGTTGCGCAAGTAGTTTTGCCCCAGGGGTCCATTTTAATAGCCGCATTTCTGATTTGTCATAATTTCCTGAGATACATCGACTATTAAAACCTTACTTTCAAAAGGCAACGCTTGGAAAAGGGCATTAGGTATTGGCTTTGCAGCTTGGATTCTGCTCGTGGCCTCCGCCTCTTCGTTCCTCCTCCGTTAAGCCGATCACGGCCGTGGCCTTTGGGTTTCTACGGCTCTTCCCATCCTCTCGGACCCAAACTTCTTCTGGTCTCTGCTTGTTTTCCTCTAAGACTTCACTCAGCGTGAAACCGTAAGCAGGTACACAGCTGAATAAATAGAATTACTTATCTAAATCCCCAAAGACAGTACTTGTCTAAAAAGAAGACGCACAGAGCCGAGAAGTGGTTTATTGATCTGTTGCTTTGTCTTCGAAATGCCAAACAAGTGCCTGGGTGATTTTTTTTTCTCCATTATTGAATTTATGTATTTGTATGTGGGAGGTGGAGAGCTCTTAATCAACCGCTATGACAGGTTGCTTTTGCCTTCTGAAAACAAAGCTTTTAAACGATAAACCTGGATCCATTAAACAATATGAAATTGCCTTAACCCTCCCTGTGTTCTACAGACTGCGGGGTGTGTGCATGTGCTCCAGGGTCCCCATGCGCTTGCGGTGTTGGCATTAAGACCATCTCGCTTTCAGAAACAAAGAGATCTTTCAGGTAGAAAAAGATATTACAGGAAAAAATAAAATAAAATATAAAATAGGACCTGGTGGTAGACTGGGTTTTGAGCACATTTGTTTAACCGTATGCGAAGTCAGTCCTTGGCTCTGCAAAAACGAATAAAGATATATTTTAAGACGACAACCAAAACTCCCCCCAAACTCTGAAACTTTAGTAGAGAAATGGTCCCTTTAACAGCTTCTTCCATAGCCTCCTAGAGAGCTTTAACGAGCACGCGGTAATGCAGGCACACAAGCAGAGACAGCTATTTCGTTCATCACTTCTATGCTGGCTATAATGGACATCATTTTCTATCCGTAAGCACTAAAGTCCATTTCAGTGTTTTGTAGTACTGAAGACGGTACCCAGGGCCTCCCACACACCGGGCAGCTACTCCACCTCAGAGCTTAGTGCCCAGACTCCTCTCCAATTTTAACGAGCCTAAACCATTTTCTTGGGGGGGGGCAGTTTTAATTAGAGTCTCATATTGCTCTAAATCTAATATTTGCTACTGCAATCAATGTTTTGATTGAATATCCTACTGTGTATGTGTCGCTGCACATCGGTACAAGACATTTGTCTTAAATTTCCCCGCAAACATTGTTAAAGGGCATTGTCTGCTCACGTTCTACCAATGTTATATGCAAAGGTCCGTCCTGGCTCATACCGCTTGCCGTAGTTTTTGGTGGCTTGTCACAGACCTAGTCACACCTGGACACACTGGATCTCACCTGAGGAATTGCTCCATCAGGTTGGCCCGTGGGTAAGTCTGTGGGGTATTTTCTTGGTGGCTGGCTGATGTACAGAAGGCCCTGCCGCTGTAGGCCACGCCGTATCTTAGCGGGTGGCTCTGGGCTACACAAGAAGAGTGGCTGAGATTGGGGAGCAATCTAGTAGGCAGCACACCTCCATGCCTCTGCTCGAGTTCCTGCCTTGGCATCTCTCAGTGACAGCCTACGTATGAACTAGGAAATCCAAGCCAAAGGAACCCCTTCGTCCGACATTTGCTTTTGAGTTTTGTATTTGCTGCAGCATAAGGAACCTCACGAATTCACTGCTATAACATAACAATGGTGGATTAAATATTAGATTTATTTATGAGTAGCATTTAATTTATCATTGATGGGCTGTTCCTCACAGTTCGAGGGCTCTTCAGGATAAACATGCTAGTAGATGATTGGCTCATGAGGGCTCCAACTGTACCCATGGATTGCTTAGTTCGTTGAGAAATGAGCAATTAGGAGAAAAGACCAATCAGAGAAAGTAGGTCACTAGGGCATGTGTCTGTAGAGCGTAGAGACTGTTGTCCGTTTTCTCTCTCTCTCTCTCTCTCTCTCTCTCTCTCTCTCTCTCTCTCTCTCCTCTTCTTTTCTCTCTCTCCTCTCCTCTCTCTCTCTCTCTCCCTCCCTCCCTCTCTCTCTCTCTCTCTCTCTCTCTCTCTCTCTCTCTCTCTCCCCTCTCTCTCCCCCTCTCTCTCTTCTTGCCCACCATGATCTAAGCAGCTTTCCTCTGCCAGGCCCTCTGCATCAGGCTCTGCCTCACCTTAGGTCTAGGAACCTCAGAGCCAAGGAATCATATGTCAAAATCCCTGTAACTGTGAGCCCCAAGAAATCTCTGCTCCTTTTCCGTGGTTTCCATAGACAGAATGCTGACTAGCTCAAGGGATAACAGTCAACATGGAGGTCAAAGGTGATAGTCTCAAAAAGGTAACAGGTGTGTGTGTGTGTGTGTGTGTGTTTATGTTAAACTGATGCTGTGTTAAACTGGGGGTCTGCAGCTGCTGGAAAAGAGTGTTTCAAGAACAGTGTGGGGTGGCTTCCCACTCCTGTGATTAAAGTGTGGAGGCCAGGCGAGAGGAGGTCTTATGCATGGCAAATGCTTTTCCCTCCTACCGTTGCTTGCTTTGTGACTTTATCAATGTGCATTTTGGCTATCTATATTTACAAGGTGTACTGGCTGGTTTTGTGTGTCAACTTGACACAGGCTGGAGTTATCACAGAGAAAGGAGCTTCAGTTGGGGAAGTGCCTCCAAGAGATCCAGCTGTGGGGCATTTTCTCAATTAGTGATCAAGGGCGGAGGGCCCTTTGTGGGTGGTGCCATCCCTGGACTGGTGGTCCTGGGTTCTATAAGAAAGCAAGCTGAGCAAGTCAGGGGAAGCAAGCCAGTAAGGAACATCCCTCCATGGCCTCTGCATCAGCTCCTGCTTCCTGACCTGCTTGAGTTCCAGTCCTGACTTCCTTTGGTGATGAACAGCAGTGTGGAAGTGTAAGCTGAATAAACCCTTTCCTCCCCAACTTGCTTCTTGATCATGATGTTTGTACAGGAATAGAAACCCTGATTAAGACACAGGGGCTCCTGCTTTTTATATAAACAATATTAGCAAATTTTCTTATAACTTCTCATATTTTATGTTAAAAAATATCTTACAATTTCTGAAATCACAACTTCTTTAAAAAGAACAATAACAACTAAAATATTTCAGTACTTTGTTATTGTTTTTTTATCTGTAGTCCCTTTTAGATTGGTGGATATATAGGAAAATGGATTTTTATTTATTTTTGCCCGCTTCAAGCTCCAGGATTGCATCTTGAGATATCCCCAGATGTTCTTTGAATGTGTACTTATTATATCTTCACATCTTTTCCTCTCCACATAATGCGTCTCTCAATAAAATTTTCACATACGCACCGCGTCCTGGCCAATTGAGCCACTGGAGTGCCTAAACTTTTCAGTTCACAGCTCTTTAAAACATTCCTGTGCTGTCAGCCTCCTGCCTCTCAGCTTCTGGTAAACTATGAAAGCAGTGCCATCTTTGAGATATAGATGCATCTTTGAATATAAGCATCTTAGAGATTTTGATCATCCTGATGCTGGGTCATCTTGAAAATCGGCAGTGCTGGCTAAATTCCTGGAAGAACGCTCAGCCTGGATTTCATTTTCTATGTAGTTTTCATCAGCATCCCCTGTCCAGAAGAAAGCTAAAATGCAAAGCTATCAGAGAGTGGGTCAGTGGTAGGCAACAGCCCCCACACACTGCACAGCTGCTTCAAACAACCATTTACGTGTAGGAGTAACCCAGAGACCATTCAGGCCGGCAGCATTGCGTTGCCGCCGAGTACAGATCACCCTCCTTTTCCACCTGTCTCTCAACGTTTAGGATCCCCCCACTTCCCTAATTCTTAAATACTGCTTTAAACAAGTAAGCATCTTAGAGTCATGCTTTCCGTCCCGGAGAGGGATGGAAGCCATTGCTCTGGAGGAATGATGGACAGGCTCATGTCATTGACACTAACAACCCATGGTGAAGGATGGGCACTGACCTGCCACCCTCTTCCAACGTTTGCTCATTTCTTGTGTGCTGCTGTTCTATTGAATGTCTTCCTGGTCCCAGTTCTCTCCCTGGCAATCCAGGGTCCAGATGACGTTTGGGATGTACACTCGAACAAGAAAATAAGGGGGTGTGGCTCCCTTGTTTGGGAAGTTCTCATGTTTCTCCACTGCCTACATGAAGCTAGAGTTGGGTGTTCTAGATCCTTCCTACCCTTTACCGTGACTCTCCTGTCTTCTTTGTTCGCGCATAGCTCTCTTTCCCCCTCCCTTATTCCTCTGCCATGTGTGTTCCTGTCTGGCTCCATACTATCTCACCTGCAGCCCTCATCCGCCATCTCTGCCATTCACCCTCGGGCTCTCTCTCCTCCCTGCTCCTTGCTTCTTGTATGTTAAAAGGTCTGAGCTCACGTCCAGATTTGAAAGCCCACCAATCCCTGAGCTCAAAAAACCCACCAATCCCAGAGCTAAAAAAAAAAAAAAAAAAAAAAACCACCAATCCCTGAGCTCAAAAAACCCTTCAATCCCTGAGCTCAAAAAAAAAAAAAAAAAAAAAAACACACACACAAAAAACAAACCAACCAACCAAACAAACAAACAAAAAAAACCCCCACCAATCCCTGAGCTCAAAAACCCACCAATCCCTGAGCTCAAAAAACCCACCAATCCCTGAGCTCAAAAAACCCACCAATCCCTGAGCTCAAAAAACCCCATCAATCCCTGAGCTTGAAAACCCACCAATCCCTGAGCTCAAAAACCCACCAATCCCTGAGCTTGAAAACCCACCAATCCTCAGGCTTGCCCCAAGCCCGGGACTTGAAATATCACCAGCTCACACACTGGAAGTCTCCATCCTGGAAAACTCTGCCCCCAAGAAACCCCATATAAGTCTGCATCCCGCTCAGTGCCCTTTTTGTCTGAGAAGAGGCAGCCACCTCTTTGTGTCTTTCCCAATAAATGCCTCGTATGAGATTTGTACTGCAGTGTGACTGTGTGGTATCCCTTGGCTCTGGACTGCCAGGATACCTTTCCTTTCAGGGCTGTAACGCTTGCATTGGGGAAACCATTCCCCTCTGAGCTTTAACAAAAGTACTACAGACTATGTAGGGCTCAGCTCCCACATTACCATCTCCAGGAAGCCCTTTCTACTCCCTCAGGCACACTCTATCTTTTCCTCATTAGTATTCCTAAAGCATGGGGTTGATTTGTATGACCATAGAACAGAAGCTGTTTCCCAGGCTCAGGAGTCTCTGCTTTTAGCACCCTGGTGAGGCTTTCTGTGTACAGTAGCAGAGCTACCGGGTGCTGGGCATTTTATGGGCATTATTTCACTTTATCTCTAGATGATCCCATGAGGTAGGCAGTTTTATTACCTTCCTAAGGAAATGGAGCCTTGGGAACATGAAGAAACACGCTTGTCCACAGTCTGTGGATTTACCCAGCATGCTCAGTGGTTGGGACTCATTCCCATTGTCTGACTCCAGAATGAATGAATAAAAGAGCCACCACACCTGCAGAGCCTTGTGCTTAGAGGCAAGCTCTCTACCGCAGAGGTATGTTCCCAGTCCCTGATTGTGTCTCAAACTGTTTACCTCACTGGGCTTTGAGAGGTGCTGCATACAATAATGGAAGGAAGACACGTCCTCGCTGGGGAACCGTTAGGGACAGCTTCTTTAACTCTATTCCCCATTTCACAAGGACGACAGTCTGCCCGTGTAGATGCTGTGACCAGAGGGGAAACAGAGAGAAGGAGAGATCAAAACCCAGCAGGGTGACATCATTACGCAGAGCTCTCTGGTCACTCCCAAGAGGGTCTTAAATGAATCTTAAATATATCATGTCAATAGTTTTGACTCCTGTATCTATTCAGAGGAAGGTATGACCTCATGGAGTACTATAAAAAGGGATGGGGAACTAAAAAGTATGTTTTTTTTTTTTTTTTTTTTTTTGCTTGTCCTAAAACAATGACCATACTTTGCTATAAAACCTCAGAGTTTCGACACTGGCTTTCAGAATCGAGAGATAAACAACGCCCTAGAGACACCCAGCATTTGCTTTTGGCCTCATTCACACTATCACCGATGACTTCAAGGTTCTTGGCTTCAGCGGCAAGATTTGCTGCTCACAGGTTGGGAAGGGAGGAGGGGAGGACACTTGTAAACAAACAAACAAACAAACAAACCTCTGAGGTGTGGCCTCAGAACTTGGTGTGTGTGTGTTCAGCATCTGCCATGAGGAAGGGGCATGTGAGGGAAGAGTGTGTGTGTGGATGGGAGGGGCATGTGAGGATGGGAGGGGCACGTGGGGATGGATGGGAGGAGTGTGTGTGGATGGGAGGGGCATGTGAGGATGGGAGGGGCATGTGAGGATGGATGGGAGGAGTGTGTGTGGATGGACAGGACGGGCATGTAAGGATGGATGGGAGGAGCATGTGAGGATGGGAGGGGCATGTGAGGATGGGTGGGAGGGGCATATGAGGATGGAAGGGGCATGTGACGAGGGATGGGTGGGGCATGTGAGGACTTATGGGAGGGACTTTTCTGTGAAGATAGACGGAGACAAAGCATGGCAAACTTCCAAAGGCCCCCGTCGAAAGGTCCAGGGGAGTGTGACCTTCCTGATTGTGATTCTATCTTGGTTGGGGCTACTATTGGTGTGATAAAACACTATGACCAAAGCAACTTGGAGAGGAAAGGGTTTATTTGGCTTCTACTTCCACATCGCAGTTCATCATCAAAGGAAGTCAGGACAGGAACTGAAGCAGGACAGAAACCTGGAGGTGGGAGCGGACGCAGAGGCCATGGAGGGGCGCTGCTCACTGGCCCCTTCCTATGGCTTGCTCAGTCTACTGTCTTATTGAACCCGGGACCACCAGCTCCAGGGCTGGCTTCACTTACAGTGGGCTGAGCCCTCCACTATCAATCACTTATTAAGGAAATACCCTGCAGGTTTGCCTACAGCCAATCTTACAGCTCCCTACTCTCCGATGACGCTAGCTTGTGTCAGGCTGATATAAAACCAGCCAGCTCAGACTCCATCCAGGAGTCGGCAGATGGGTGCCTTGTGGTCAGAGGAAGTAGCCAGGGTTAAAAGCTTAGAAAACAAGTGGGAATTATTCAGAAGAAGGGAGGATAGTCCTGCTGTGGGATGGGTCTTTTAGAAAATGAAGATATACAAAGACACCAAATGGCCAGTTAGGAGCTCCACTGATGATCAGTGGAGAATGTGCTGGTTAGATTTTTTTCTGGCTCGACACAGACTCCGGGAAGAGAGAACCTCAACTGAGAAAAGGTTCCCATTAGATTTACCTTTAAACAAATCGATGGGAACATTTCCTGAAGAACGGTTGATGCAGGAGCCCAGCCCACTGTGGGCGGTACCATCCCTGGCAGGTAGTTCAGGGTTCTGTAAGGGAGCAGCTGAGTAGGTCATGGGGAGTAAGCCAAAAGGCAGCATTCTTCCATGGCTTCAGCTTCCAGTCCTGTTTCCAGGTTCCAGCCCTGACTTCTTGCCCTGACTTCATTTCATGACGCACTATGAACTATAAGATGAAATGCACCCTTTTGCTTTTGGTCATGATTTTTATCACAGGAATAGAAGAAAGCAAATCAGAACGGAGAGATTGAGATCTGAGACCTGGACAGTCTTCAGACTTTCTACAGTACCACACTAATTTTGCATAGAGACAGGCATATTTGCATTAACCACACAGCAAACATTATTATCTGTGCTATCACAAGATCATAGAATGGGACTGAGACGTGCACAGGCTCACCTCAGGTTTTCAATATTTTTATATTCATTCATTCATTCATTCATTCTTTTTGGTAAGTGTACATTCATGCATGCGTGTATTTATGCATGCCCTGTTGCACATGTGTAGAACAGAGGGCAACCTGGTATGTAGGTACTTGCCCTCCATCTTGTTTGAGACAGTCTCTTTCTTGATTACTGTTGTACATGCATGGCTAGATTCCCCTGACTTCGTTCTGGGTATTTGAACTCAGCTTGTCAGGCTTCTGTAAACAGTACTTTACCCACCGAGGGCTCTCCCCCATTGTTCACTTATTTTGGAGGCAAAGTCTTGTCTTGTGACCCATGCCCTCTAGAACTCACTATGTAGCCCAGGCTGTCCTCCAGCCAATTCCAACTGATCCTCTGGGCTGTCTCTTGAATGCTGGGACTCTAAGTCTGGGCTTCCATAATCAGCCTTATTTGGAAAGAACAAGAGAGGAACCACTCTGTGAGGGATAAAAAATTACAGCAATATAAGTGGTATTAGTGAAGATATGATTACTCTAGCAAAAAAAGAGGTAAGAATTAGTTTTTTAAAAAATAATAGATAGCATATGCTATTATCAGAGCTGAGTTTGTTCTTCTAGTTATATATCTAATACTGTGGGTCTAAGACAAATGAAGCTTATTAGTATGCATGTATTTAAATGTTGATTTTTGTATACAAGTTTGAATTGAGATCCATGAAAGTAGTTTCATTTACGGGTCAACACACTCAAACTGTGTAATGCCTCCGCCACTACTGATGACCCTGTTGACAAGGCAGGTTCACTCACTCTGCAGATGGGAAAATTGGAGCTACGGACCTTATTGAAATGCTCAGCTCAGGGCATAGCAAGGACATTAGAAATGAAAGGCAATAGAATTCTTACATGTCTGTGCTATGCACTGTTCTTGGAATTTCATAATACGTTCTTATTTATTTGGTGTGTGTGTGTGTGTGTGTGTGTGTGTGTGTGTGTGCAGTACCAAACCAGAGTTGACTCTGGCTATTGTCCTCAATTACTCTGAACCATTTTTTTTTGTTTGTTTGTTTTTGAGACAGAATCTCTCCTGAACCCAGAACTCCAAGGTTTGGCTAGACCCCAGGGGTTTTCTGACTCTGACCCCAACCCAGTGCAGGGAATCCAGGCATGTGCCAGCCATCACTCCCGGAGTTTACACGGGTCCTGGGGATCCACACTCAGGTCCTTGTGCTTGCACGTAAGCACTTACTCACTGAAACACCTCTCAACTCTTCATACGACACCTTTAACTCCTATGACAATCATCAAGGTGCCTCCTCCACGTTAGAAAGAGGAAAGTGGAGTCCCAGAGACACAGTGCTCTCAAGGTAAAGAACTAAGTGGGTACACTGGGATTTTAAGGTGATTTTCCAAAATGACATAGCTCTCCTCCATGTTTCTATAGCCATCTGTTATTTTTTTGAATGTGACATGTTCCCTCACACTTATATGAGCACACTTATGAGCACACTTGGTCTCCAGAGGCTGGGTGGACCTTGAGGTGAAGCCTTAGTGGAGGAAGTGAATCGCTGGGGGACAGCTTTGTGACTATTCAGCCTAACCTCACTTCCTGGCTACAGGCGACGTGGGATCTGCTACCCCACATCCCTGCCGTCATGCCTTCCCAACCACGATGGGCTATAAACTTCATATTGTGAGTCAAAATAAACCCTTCCTCTAAGTTGCTTCTTGTCAGGTATTTTACTCTAGCAGTGAGAAAAGTAATTAATCCACTGTGTATCTTCTTTTTACAACATTGAGCACAGCACATGTAACAATGTGAGCCCTTAGCTCATGTGCGGGATGTCAAAGTGTAATAAATAGGTCGAGTTCATTGATGACTCACAAGGCGAACCCAAAGAAGTGGATTTGACAAATCCCGGTCTCCCATTGAGGAACTAGGCTTTGCTGGGGAAGTGAGTGTCTATCTGCTTCCCTTCCTGGTTAGTGGAGGACGTTGTCCCATTAGTGATAGAAAAAGGCTCTGCCACGGGAATGAAACACTATCTGTCTTAGTCAGAGTTTCATTGCTGGGAAGAGACACCATGACCAAGGCAACTCTTCTAGGGGACAACATTTAATATGGTCTGGCTTACAGTTTCAAAGTTTTGGTTCATTAACACCATGACAGGAAGCATGGCAGTGTCCAGGCGGACACGGTGCTATAGAAGGGGCTGAAAGTTCTGCATCTTGATCCAACTGCAGTCAGGAGAGACGGCCTCTGGCTAGATTTGAACATCTATATGAGACTTCAAAGCCCATCCCCACAGGGACCCACTTCCTCCAAGGCCACACCTCCTAACAGTACCACTCCCTATGGGCCAAGCGTATTCAAACCACCACACTTCCAAAGAAAATCTTATGTGGCAAAAGAAAATGAGAAATAAACCCGAAACTGTGTCTGAGTCCTTTCTTGGAACTCAACCCAATGTCATCAAAGGGTTTCCATGCATCCCCAGTCACCCTGTCATCAAACTGTCCTCTGACTGCGCCCTGACCCCATGTACCCTTATCCAGAACACTTATCCTTTGTCTCACCTGAATGAAATGCAAGGTGCTTCCAGCTAATGGCTTAGGCTGGGGCCCAGTGCAGAATTCTTCTCCCTTCTTTATTATGATTCATATTTACCTTAGTTGACCATCTACTTATATATAACATAGATTCTAACTTAATTGGAGTTTTATTTGTCCTCTAAATGCAGATGTGTGTACACAACACAACACACACACACACACACACACAGTTTTTTGAGATAGATTTCACAGTGGCTCAGACTGGCATTATGTTTGCTGTGCATCCTGGGCTGACCCTGAAATTTCAATCCTCCTGCCACAGTGTCCTTAAAGCTGAGATGAAAGGTGTGCCTAATACCTTTCTTATATGAGGAATGCCTCATACCTTATCTCATAACATGTCTGGTTTTTTTTTCTGAAAATACCAATTAAAATTGCTGTTGTGTACAAGGAAGACATTACTTTCTGTTAGATGGCATAGGAAACCCATCATTATGAAAAGCTTGATGAACTGAGTTCTGCTTCCATCATTAGTGATCATATATGCAGGCTACAGAGCATTTGGAAGTTTAGTAATGACTATGACATGTTGGTCCAACTGCTGTAGGGGAAAGTTGGGGATCTGTGGGAGCACATGGGAGCCATTAAGATTATTGAGGAGGAGCCAGGCATGGTGGCGCACGCCTGTAGTCCCAGCACTTGGGAGGCAGAGGCAGGCGGATTTCTGAGTTCCAGGACAGCCTGGTCTATAGAGTGAGTTCCAGGACAGCCAGGACTACACAGAGAAACCCTGTCTCAAAAAAAAAAAAAAAAGATTATTGAGGAGGGCTGGTGACATTTAGTGCCTGGGAACTGGAGATGACAGATCCCCTGCAAAGTGGGGGTCAGGTCCTCACAAGGATGTGTTCTGAATAAGGTCGTAATCACAGCTCTAGTGAGAAACACCAAAATTATCCCTTAGCTTTGTCTCCTAAAGTCAAGACAGCGATTGAGGCCAGTTGTGACTCTTAACTTTGACAAAGTCAATTCACAATACTGGTAAATCTGTTTAGGCACTGGCAACCCGTTCCAAGGAGCAGACTCATTCAGGAAAGGGAGAGATGTATTAAGTACTAGCGGCTTTTTCAATGCAGGCTGTCAAGGAAGTTACACACTTTCTATTAATTATCTGAGGTAATTTGTAAAGCAATAGCTTGAAGCCCACATGGAACGTTAATTTCTCTAATGAACCCAGTGAGTAACTTTTCCCTTGCTACTCTCTGTAAGTCAATCCATACCACTGTGGAAAGGGCCTGGAGTTGGTAAACTTGCCTTCAAACCACTGCATTATATATATATATATATAAAATATATATATATGTATATACACACACACACACATACATACACACACACACACACATATATATGTATATATATATAAAACTGAAATGTATATATATTTACTACAGAAAAGCCACATACTTCAGAGTTACTGTTGCCTGACTATTTTGTTTTGTCATTAAAGCTAATTGTCAATAAAGATAATGGAAATGTCTCCCAGGCATGCCAGCAATTTCAATCACTGTAAGCCTCGTCTTGGTGGCTTGATGCCAGTCAACGAATGCCATCCCAAGACACCTCTCCAGCCACTCAGACTGCACCCATCTGGGACAGGTCCGTGTACAACATTCTCTGCTCCAGTGAGAGGACTGCCTTCCTGAGGTGAGATTAGCTGTGTTTCAAATGTGGAATACAGAAACACGATATTATCAATGGCACTTTCAAAAGTTTCAGAGGCCTTCTCCTGGGTCACTCAGTCAAGTATAGATAAGAAAAATGTGTTCACCCTGCATTTGGGAGTAAGCTGTGAGGGAAACTATGGGAACTCTCTTCCCAAATTTTAAATGCACCTGGGCTCCATTCCTCATTTTCTTTGCCCTTGAATACCCATTGTCTGTTAACATGTAAGGTCTGTCCTGAGGGGAGCAGATTCTGTCACCATAACTAGGCTGAGGTTGTAGTGGCCATGTATACAGCGTCAGGTGACAGGTATCGACTTAATACAATTTGGGGGATGGCATGCCTGCTCCCCTACCTCCCAGCCTCCCATGCAAGGGATGTTTGTTATATCAAACAGTTGTAGAGACCTCAGAAAAACTTATTTTTTGCAGACTTCTAGAAAACTTCCTTTCATTTGGGAAGGCTTGGGGGAACCTAAATAAAAGAATGGGCTAGGTGAGGTTTTTCCATTCTGCTGGAATGTGACATAGTGCCTAGGAATGCCATGGCCATTGTGTGACAGTCAGTAGAACAGAAGGCTGCACCTTACTCCTTCCTTGATGAGTTCTCCAAGGACCTAAGACTGTCAGCCCAAATCAAGACTACCTCCTCCTCCTGCTCCTCCTCCTGCTCCTCCTCCTCCTTCTCTTCTTCTTCTTCTTCTTCTTCTTCTTCTTCTTCTTCTTCTTCCTCCTCCTCCTCCTCCTCCTCCTCCTCCTCTCCCCCCTCCTCCTCCTCTTCCTCCTCCTCCTCCTCCTCCTCCTCCTCCTCCTCCTCCTCCTCCTCTTCTTCTTCTTCTTCTTCTTCTTTTTCAAGACAGGGTTTCTCTGTGTAGCCCTGGCTGTCCTGAAACTCACTCTGTAAACCAGGCTGGCCTCGAACTAAAAAATCCACCTGCGTCTGCCTCCCAATTGCTGGGATTAAAGGTATGCATCACCACTGCCCAGCTAAAAACAAAAATGCTAAAAACAGACATGACAACAAAATCCAACCTTTATCTGACTAAGCCACTGGGATACATTTTCCCATTAATTATAAATACAAACCTTGTTGATTTAGCAGGTTTTAGCTCTTCAGAGGTAGAAGAATGATAAATCTTGGAAATTTTGACAGGAGAATCCTGCTGATAGCAGAACCATGAATGGAACTCGAGTCCTTAAACCCATCTGAGGTGACAGGCTGCTTCTTTCTCTGGCCATGGAAATTTGGGTAGAATGTTTGGGTTACATCAGATTTACCCCTGCCTACAAGAAGCCAAGCCAGGCGGCATGTTGAGAATGTCAGGGCTGGCAGTCTCCAGGAACTCACTTCCTGTTGTTGTACAATTGTGATATGGAAAGGAAACAGATGTTTGCTTTTCATTAACATGTGGGGACACAATCACAAGCAAATGGCATAGATGTCACATGATATACAGAACAAGCTTTCTACTGGCGGTGCACCGTAGAAGGAAGTTATGCTTTTATTTCTGGGAGACGCAATGGGTTAAGAGTCAACATTCCGCTTCTTATTTTTACCTCATGATTTAGATTTATTTAAAAAAATTATTTAGTCTTTCCGGGTGTCAGTTTATCAATGAAAAAATATGGATAATAACCGTATTTTGTTTAACTTTATACAATTGCGGTAGAAAGCAAGTTAGATGAATTGGAAAAATTCACTTTATGGCACACTTGTTATGCAAATGTTAAGATGTTATCAATTACCATAATCACTTCATTGCTAGTGCCACAAAATAAATGTCATCATTTTATCAGCTTGACTTTGAAGAGAAGCACTTTGTTTATTTCACGTAGGCAGCACCTTTCAGAGAGGATGATCTCCCACGAAATCCATGGTGATACTTAGAGGTTTCAATGTCCTCACTCCCCATATACAAAGTTCCTGAAGAAAAGCATGGCTTCAGTCCTGAGAAAAGCCATCCCTTAGTATCTTGAATATTAAGTCTATTAATCAAGTTATTAAGTTGGAGAACATCACTTAAATACAACCCTACACAACACACAATTTAAGAGATGGTGTGACATGCTATAAATGTCAATGATACTATCTATTTAGATTTTACTCAAGAAGATATTTTGTCCTTCCTAGAGAAGAAGATAATAAAAAGAAAGTTCAAATCCCCCCTCTGCTCCCCGCCATGTCTCTGAATGCCTGGTAGATGTGTCTATACTCCAGAGTGCCTGGATTATCTACCCACAGATATCTGGCTCTCCTGGAGCCAAATGCTTGCAGGCAGCAGGAACTGTCATGTTTGGGTCATGTCTCTGCAACACTGTACCTTCATTGCTTAGAGAAACATGTGTCAATGGCTTCTTCAAAAACATTTTCAGACTGGACACCTAGAAGCCAAGGGCTGATCCAATGACTGGGCATGAGAACTTAGACCAGCAAGTCTGTTATTTACTGAATGGTGAAAACTGAGGAATTCAGATGTTACCCATTCTCCCTTTTGAGTTAGAACAATAGAAAGACAGAATGATATGAAGAGCAGAGAAATGCAGAGGCGGTGACATTCAAAGAAATAAGCAAAGGCTGGGGTGTGGACACTTGTCCAGCATGCTTAAGGCCCTGGGTTTGGTTCCCAGCACACACACACACACACACACACACACACCATACATATGTTCACACACACATACACTTCACTCTTACACATACACAAGCATACTCACTCACAAATATCCATTTAAAACACAAGAAGGAGGGAGACAGGGAGAGATAGACAAGGAGGCAAGGAGGGGGGCAGGAGACACACATATACACACACAGAGATAAATAGGTGGATGGACGAATGGATGGTGGATGGATGGATGGACTGACAGACAGACAGACAGCATGAAACAGCCATGAATAAGAGAGAATGAAGCGATACCCCTAAGATGACAAGATGAACTGTCACTTGACCATCCATTCCAGGTGTGCTAGGTGGTACACACAGCCAGTGCACCACACTCAGCCTGTGTTCTATCCATTTCCCTCTTCTCTTCTTCCGTGGTTTGAATATGCTTGGCCCAGGGTGTGGCACTATTAGCAGGTGTGGTCCTGTTGGAGTCCCTGTAGGGATGCGCTTTGGGGACCCTCCTCCTGGCCATGTGGGAGACAGTCTGCTCCTAGCTTCCTTTGGAGGAAGACGTAGAACTCTCAGCTCCTCCAGTGCCATGCCTGCCTGGATGCTGCCATGCTCCCACCTCTGTGATAACGGACTAAATGTACTAATGGACTGAAACTGTAAGCCAGCCCTGATTAAAGGCCACCCTCTTAATTTAAGAGTTGCTTTGGTCATAGCGTCTCTTCGCAGCAGTAAAACCCAAACTAAGACACCTTTCTTTCTCGTATGTCATTCTGAAGTCTCCTAATCCACCTCTGTTCCAGTCAGCCCAGAAAACCTAGATCTGATCTCCATTTATTTATTTTTATTTTTTTATTTTTTTTGGTTTTTCGAGACAGGGTTTCTCTGTGTAGCCCTGGCTGTCCTGGAACTCACTCAGTAGACCAGGCTGGCCTCGAACTCAGAAATCCGCTTGCCTCTGCCTCCCAAGTGCTGGGATTAAAGGCGTGCGCCACCACCTCCCGGCCTGATCTCCAGTTATATATCTAACCCAGCATGGGTTTTTGTTGTTGTTGTTGTTATTGTGTGTTTGTTTGTTTGGTAGTATTTTGAATGAGAACATCCATTTGTCTTGTTTGATGATCTCTCTTTTTTTTCTTGTTTTGATGATTTTCTAAATAATCAATATTGCTCTACTTTGCCAAACATATTTTGGGGCTGAAGTCTAGCTCAGTGGTAAAGTGTTTGCCTAGCATGGGCAAGGTTTCGATGCCCAGAGCCACAGATAGACAACCAATCAAACTCCACCGCTCTGTTTGTTCGTGATGGCTTGAATACTTGCAGAAGTTCTCCCCCTCCACATATCCCAGAGGGCCCTGGATAGTGTGTTTGAAGTCTTCAGGCCATTGTAATGTAACTTGAAGACATGTTTGAGGTTGCTTCAAGCTCTTAGGTGTCCATGCTACATCCCTCATTATATCTAAGGAGGGACATGATAGACAATAAAAGTGCAAGAAGGCTGTCGAGCTGTGCTTCAAAATAAGAGTCATGGTACACAGGAACCAAGAGAACGCAGAGGAGTGAGGGAAAGGTCAGGGGAGGCTGGAGCTCTGTGGTTCAGCCGGAGCTGAAGATGTGAGTCATTTGTCAAGGGAAGCTATCCCTAAGACAGCGTTGAGAAGCTGGAAGGTGAGAATGTTCTTTATGCTGGAGAGCCGAGGTTGAAAAATAGCTTGGCATTACAGTTGGAAATGGACCGGTTGCCAGGGACCTGGAGAGGAGGCAGGCTCTTGCTCAGGCTAGAGAGCAGGTGCCGTGACTTTGAGCCTGGAGCTTGGAAACACATCATCCTGAGAAGAGACTCCTCGTTCAGTTAGCGACCTGTGCATCATCGGTGCCTTCGTTCTGTAGGGATGCTCAGGGAAGCTAATCCTGGAATTTTAGCAGTAGCAGATAATGGACAGGGAGGGCAGGTAGAAAGCTACCTCCCAGAGACAAAATACAACCTCAGCAGTTGAGATGGGGTGGCATCGACCCGGAAGACTGAAAAGAGATCACAGGGAGTACAGGTACACAGTCCCTGAGCCTTGGACCCTGGTGTATGACAGTTTTATGTGTGTGGTGAAAAGAACACGCAGTCTGATAAATGGTTGGGGGAACCGTTGAGCATTCCAAAACACAAGCCCTTATTCTACCATTACAGCATGCACGCACGACATTCTAAATGAAATAAGGTCTTAAACGTGAAAAAAACTAAGACCACTGAAATAAATTAACTGATGAATATCTTATGGTAATTAATACAAGGACCCCTTTGATAAAGCCATGCAAATTTTACATTTGACTCCACTATGATTTTATGATTTAAAACTGTAAAAAAAAAAAAAAAAATTCAAAACAAGCAAATTAAAGCAAGGCGACCAGGCAAGATACAAGTTTGGGTAAAATGTTTCCAGGCAGCCAAAATATGAACACACAGTGGATCACTGGTGGTGGATTAATGCAAGCTCACACATTGCTTTTATGGTGGCAAAACCACATATAACATGAGCTCTGCCTCTAGAATTCTAAAGAAAAAAAAACCCATGTTCTATTTATGCACACTACTCAATGCCATGCTTTTTATGTTCTACATTTTTTTTTTATTATTTTGTGTGTGGGAGGGGCTGCTCTTTTTGTCGGAGGATAGCTTACAGGAATCAGTTCTCTCTTTCCACCCTGTTGTGGGTCAGGTCAGTAGGCTTGGCATCAGGCACATTTACTTGCTGAGCATCTCAAAAGCCTAGCACCACACGTCTGACATCCATACGGGGTTTATCTACTGGGTCCTATGCATCCCTAGTAACTTAACTCAGTTCAGACACTACAGTCAAAGTTTACATCAGGCCCCACGGGGTGTGGACTCTGCCCTATAAAGTTGTTCTCATTTCACTTGCAATCCCCACAACGAATAGGTTGCAACCTATATCGCTAGCCAGGCCAACTGCCCGTCAGCTGAGAGCTCCCACAATCCTCTTCTCAGACTTATTAATTTGCTACAGTGACTCACAGACCTCTCACGGAACCATCCCGCGTTTAGCAGATTCCTAATAAAAGATAAAATGGGGAACGAAATAATCAGATGGAGGGGATGAATAGCATAAGGAATATGGAAAGGGACAAGTTCTTCCATGTTCTCCCTGGACCCTCTAAGCTATCCATTGTCTGTTTGTTTTTGCCTTTGCTGTTGAGGCTTCTTTGCGTGGTCATGATTGATCACACCACTGGCCATTGGTGACTGCCTTAACCTTTAGCCCCTCTTGCCTCCGTGGAGATTATCAGGTAGAGCTAAAGGATCCAACTTTCTGATTGCATGGTTGTTTCCTTGGTAACCAGCCCTTATCCTTGTGCTATCCGGAAGCCTACCAAGAAAGGCATAATTAGAACAAAAGGCATTCCTATCGCCAGGAAACGTAAGGGATTTAGAGCTCTGTAGCAGTACATTACAAAGGCCTTAAGAGCTCCATGCAGGAAGGAAGTATTCTTCTAGTGCCCCTATATATGAGGGTCTTAAGAAGTTCTAGCTCAAGAACTTGGGGAAGACACTAAATATTTTGGGTCTCCCCCACCTCTAATTTTAGTCTTGATATCATTCTTTGGAAGGTGGCTAACAGTTGAGTCTCTCCCTGGTAGGGGTTGGTCACCGATGCTCAGACAATGCTATTCATGGGGTTACTTCTTCATCCTCATGGATGGTCTACTGACCAGGTTCTGACCTGTGGCCAGGTGTCCTCACAGGATGATTGAGTATTCCAGGAGGTGACCTGAGGACTTTTGTAACACCTGTGTTTAGACTGTTCCTACCGAGACAGCTGCTATCTAAGAGAACCATGGCTGGGCAAAGAAAGTTGACTTTGTTAGTGCTTGCCATGGGAGACCAGGGGTTAAGGCTGTGAGCAACAAATAAAGCATGCTTATTTGAGTCAGGGGACTGTACTCAGCCATCAGGTAGAAAGGCCTGTCCTAGTCAGGGTTTCATTGCTGTGATGAACACTGTGACCAAACTTGGTCATGTAGGCTTATGACAGCCTACAATGGAGTCGGACTCCATTGCTAGGAAAGTCACGGTAGGAACTAAAGGCAGGAACATGGAAGCAGGAACTGACTCAGAGACTATTGGAGAAGCACTGCTGACTATTTCGCTCCTCATGGCTAGCTCAGGCTAGCTCAGCCTGCTACTGTATAGTACTCAGGGCTACCACCTCAAGGGTGGAACCACACACAGTGACCTGGGCTCTCCCATGTCCATCAAGAGAAAGCACCACACGCTTACCCACAGGGAAACTTGGTGAGGACATTGTCTTCACCGAGATTCCCTCTTCCAAAATGACTGTAGTTTGTGTCAAGTTGACCTAAAACTAGTCAGCACAGGACTCTTTGCTGAGGTCCAGTGAATTACCCGAGTTTTCTTTCTCCTTATCCTTTTTTAAAAGATTTATTTTATTTTAAATTATTCATATGTGGGGGGGGGATGGGGAGAGGCACCTGCAAGAGTTTAGGTGTTTAAAGAGAGCAGCAGAGGCCATCAGATGGCCTGGAACTGCAATTACAGGCAGGTTTGAGCCCTATGTGGGTGCTGGGAATCAAACCTGGGTCTCCTGGAAGAGCAGCTGAGCCATCTCTCCAATGTCCCAAGCAGCTTTCTATTCGATGGGGTTAAAGAAGGTGGGAACAGATCCTTAGGGGGGGGGACACACAGTGACTATCTCTGCTGTCTCTGTGAGGGCTGAAGTCAGTGGAATGAGTTTAGGAAGTTGTTTCTACGTGTCCCACAAAGAAGCAGCTACCAAGCAGTTGTACAGAGTAGATTCTAGACTGATCACGTAGAGGAAGTTAAGGGGAAACTATGTCCAAGATGGCCTAACCTAGTTTCTTGGAAAAATCACTTAACCCTCAAAACCACACCAAGTGACATAAAATTACAAATGCCAATAGCATAGGCTTACACACAATATCACGAATCTTTCTAAGCATGGACGTCGGTGTATATCAGGTATCTAGAATGTGTCTGTGCTGCTTGACTGACTTCCTATCCTCACTAATAACAACTCTCCACTGCCACTGCTTCCCTCCCTTGGCAACCATCATATTCCTCTCGGATGCTTATGAATTAGCCGTCCACAGTGTGTTGTATCACCAGTGCCACGCAGTATCTGACCTGTAGCAGCAGCCTTATCTCACTTAGCCTCAAGCCCTCAAGATGCATTTACATTGTCTTGGGTTTTAGACTTTCCTTCCTTTTTAAGGCTAAATTATATTAGGGCACGTGTTTACCTTGGACGTTCTAGAGGAAGGATGGGTTTGTTGTGGTTCACAGTTTGAAGGTGCACAGTCTATTATGGCTAGAAAGGCATGGTGGCAGATCTGTGGAGTGGGGAGGGTCACCTTTCCCCCACATGAGCAGCAGGGAGAGAATGATGGACTCTATTCTGCTCATTTTCTTTCTTTCTTTTTTCCTTTTAATCTGTCCAGATTCAGCACATAGTAGGTGCTACTTGTATACAGATTGTGCCTTCCTCCTCAGTTAAACATCGGGCATGCATGGAGGTGTGGCTTCTAGGTGATTCTGAACCTAGTCAAGGTGACAGTGAAGGTTACACCCCCCATAACATAACTACACATACACACACACACACACACACACACACACACACATTCATGCATGCACATACACTGGTGAATTTGAAGAGAAATTTGAGGATCCAATTCCTTTCAGCTTCTGTGTATTTAAGAAACTACTAAAACTAGGTGTGTTTATACCGTATTTTGATGTTCATTGACCCATAGGTGCACACCTGGGTGCTTTTGCCTCTTAGCTAACAGGAATTGTGCTGCTGTGAAGATTGGTATGTAAGTGTTTATTTCAGTCCTTGATTTGATTTTGCCCGTTTGGTAATTATGCCTAGAAGTGAAATTGCTGGCTTATATGATAATTCTGTTTTTAATTTTTTGAGGAGCCTACATACTGTTTTCCATTGTGAGCACATTTTATACTCTTGCTAAAAATGTGCAAGGGTTCTAGTATCTCTATACTCTCACTAAGTCCACTGTTTTCAGTTTGCTATTAGCAATGGCCATCTTAGCATATATAATATACATATTATAATATATAATATAATGTGCATATTATATATTATATAATATACATATACATACAATATATAATATACAACATGTATTATATATAGTATATATTATACAACATGTATTATATGTAATATATATTATCAACATGTATTATATATATAATATATATATTATTGTGGCTTTGTCTTGTATTTCCTTGGTGATTAGCAAAGCTGAGCATATTTCATAGACTTGTCACTCACTTGTATGTTATCTATGGAGATGTGTCTAACCAAATCCTCAGCCACTTTTAATTGTATTATATGTTTTTATTGCTACCGAGTTATATGAGTTCTTTATACATTTTGGGTAACAATCCCTTATCTGATAAGTGGTGTGTAAATAAATACTTGCTTCACTGGGCCAACCATGTGGTTTAGTGGGTAAAAGGTGCTGGCCATCAATTTTGACTACCTGTGTTTGATCGTGGGACCCACATGGTGGGAGGAGGAACCAAAACTGATTCTTACAGATTGTCCTCTGATCTATGTATGCATTCAATGACACGAGCTGCCTTCCGTGCACAGGAAGGATAATACAACACAAACATTTTCTTAAACTCCACGGATGCTTTGAAAACTCTCTTAATTCGTTCTTTTTGTTGCTTGGAAGTTTTTTTTTTTTTTTTTTTTTTTGATATAACCTCTTTTATCTATTTTCCCTTTTATTGTCTGTGGTGGTTTGGGTATAAGCAGAGAAGTCGATGTGAAGACTTATATTATTCCAACTTACCTCTATGCTTTCATTTAGGAATCTAATACTTCAGGACATAATTTCCATCTTTAATCCAGCTTGAGTTAATTTGCATAGGTTCCAGTGGCGCTCAGGTTCATTCTCTGGGATATGTTCATCGAGTTCCCCACATTATTTATTTGTTAGAGAGACTGTGCGGCATCTTCCCGTAATTTGATTGGATATGATTGGGCTTATTCTTAGTTTTCCTACTCTGTCCCATTGGCTGCTGTCTGTCCTTACAGAACCACCAGGCTGCTTTCATTACTTTAGCTTTATAATATACTTTGGAGTCAGTGTATGATGTGATACCCAAACCTAGTTCTTTTCCAAGATTGTTTTAGCTAATCTTTTATGGTTTCATATGAATTTTTGGACTTTTAAAAATTTCTGCAAGCAGAACAAAAAATGGTAGACACTTCAATAGAGCTTTCACGGGATGTGTAGATCAGGTGATATGGACATTCTGACAACATGAAACCTTCCAGTCCGTGAGCACAGGTCTCATGGGCTTGTATCTTCTTGAATTTCATGCAAGTCAACTCTTCTGTTAACTTTGGTTTATTCCAGTTTTTTGATTCCTTGAGGGATCGAGTCAGATTGTTTACTTGAGACATTTGTTCAGTTTGCATGTATCTACCTTTGTAACCTTCCTCTTAATAAATAAAAGGGAAAATACAATAAGGAGGGTATATCAAATTAAAAAAAAAATCTTCCGAGTATCGAGTTTGCTACATACCAGAAGTTTGGGGACATTTGTTTTTGTTTTACATTGCCAAGACATCTTTGAATTGTCTTTGATTTCTTCTTTCACTTGGTCACCCAAGAATGTGCTGTTCAGTTTCAACATCCTGTGATTTTTCTACTATTATTGATTTCTGCTGTCAGCCATTCGGGTCAGAAAATGTATGGTGTAACTCCAATCTTCTTAACTTGTTTTGTGTGACTGGCTTGGAGTCCACCCTGGATAATGCTCTGTGGTATGTGCATGAGAAGAATATGTGTTCTGCTTCTTGTTGGAACGTTCTGGACACGTCTCTTAGAACATTTAGTCTATACTGTTGTCCATGTTCACTGGTTCTGTATTGGTTTATGTATCTGGGTTGAAATTCATTTCTGAGATTCCTTTTCAGTCTGCTCTTCACCCTTATCGGTGTTTACTTCACCCATTAGGTTCTCTGACACTGGATGTGCCAAATAAAATTGTATCCATTTTTCTTTTCCCAGAATTAGGATGACTGCTCTGAGACTAATTAGTTATTATTAAATGCCTAGGCCAGGAACTTTGGCTTATTCCCTGACATGCTCTTAACTTATTTAACCATTTAAAATATTCTGTGTCTACCATTTGGCTATCTACCTATCCTTCAATCCTGGTCTTCTTTTTTTCTCCGTGTCTCTTTAGTTTTTCCCTGAGTTCATCTACCTGCTGGTTTTACACCCGTCTCCTCAGTCCATCTCCTCGGTCTGTCTCCTTGGTCTGTCTCTCTTCAATCTCTCCTTTCATCCTCTCACTATTTCCCAGAATCCTCTCTGATCCAGCCAGTGTCCCACATCCTATTTCCTGTCTCAGCTCATTGGCCATCAGCTTTTTTATTGACAGGTGATGTTTAGAAGAGATTCGCTCTATAGGGAGCATGCAGTTATACCTTCCTGTTCAACTGATCCTTTCATCATTTAACACCATCTTTACTTCCTGTGCACGATCTTGCTCTACAGTCCATTGTGATGTGTTAGTGGCCATCCACATGTCTTTGGTTACCACTAGTGTGAAATTACTATTCAGGCACTGTTTTGTAGTTGATCTTGGGTGTCTCTAAATCCATTCAGCCACTCTGTGCTTTTGGCTTGATGTAGATTAATCCTTTTACACTCGGTAATTACTGATAGGAACAAATTTACTATTGCCACTTGCTGGTTTGTTTGTTTGTTTGTTTTTTGTCTGTCTCACAGCTTTTCTGTTTCTGTTTCCCTCTCTTACCATCTTCCTATTTTGCTGATATTTAGTTGCAGTATGATTTTACACCCTTCTCTCCCTCCCTCCCTCCCTCCCTCCCTTCTTTCCTTCCTTCCTTCTTTCTTGATATGGGGACTTATTACATAGCCCTAGCTAATTCCCTGGAATTCACCATGTAGACTAGGATAGCTTCAGATTCACAGAGCTCTGCCTCCTGGGTGTTGACAGTAAAGACACAGTGTACCTGACTCTCATGTACTCTCTATGGGTCTCTTCCCGCAGTTACTCAAGGGTTTACATAAAACAACATATAATTCTGACTATCTATTTTTAAAATAGCGACAACCTCCTTTTTATACAAGAACTCTACTTGGTAACTACGCACCACGCCACATCTTACTGATGTCTCTAATGGCATCTTTTTGTATTGTACCTCCAGTAGGATGTTTTATAGTTATGGTGATTTTATTGCTTTTTAAATGTTTGTAATGCACCAGAACTGAAAAGTCTTTCATTCCACCATGGCTATAGTTTCACATTGCTCCATATTGGTGAGTATATTTACAGTTGCTATGGAATTCACCTTGTCATGCTGTTGCCTGGGTTTCGTTCATCTCAACCCGGGTGACTCCCTTTAGTATTTCTTGTAGGGAGGAGCTAGTATTGGGGCATCATCCCAGCTTTTGTTCATCTGGGAAAGTCTTTATTTCTCCAATTTTGAAGGGTGCCTCTGCTGTCTTAGCATCAACTACCTTTGTACACAATGAGCCATCAATGCTACTTTCTTTCTTTTTAAATTCTATTTTTTATTCTTCTCTCATGTACTGCACCCCACCCACAGATTCCCCTCCCTCCCCTCCAGTCTCTCCCCTCTTACTTCCCCTTTCCCCAGGCACACCCCACTTCTGCTTCATCGGCCAAAGCTGGCCCAGATAGCCACAGCAAGACCAGACACGCACCAAGTCTGGGTAGGGTAACTCAGTAGGAGAAGGGTCCCACAAGTAGGCCAAAGGGTCAGGGACAACTCCGCTCCCGCTTGTGGATTTCCACAAGAATGCCAAACTACTCAGATGTCACATATATGCAGAGGTCGTGTATGTTATGACCCCCTATAGGCTCCCTGATCTCTGAGAGTACCCTGGTGTTGTCCCTGTCAGTTGATTCTGCGGGCTGAGTTCTCACGATGTGTTCCTGAGCCCTCCACTTCCTCCAAACCTTCCTCCCCCATGGAACTCCCTGAGCTCTGCCTATGTTTGGCTCTGGGACTCTGCATCTGCTCCCACCAGTTGCTGGATGAAGTCTCTCTGCTCTCTTTGATGATGATTCTGCTAGGTTCCGGTCCCAGAACACTCTGCAGGCAG
This sequence comes from Apodemus agrarius, assembly GCA_964023405.1. Taxonomy (NCBI): domain Eukaryota; kingdom Metazoa; phylum Chordata; class Mammalia; order Rodentia; family Muridae; genus Apodemus; species Apodemus agrarius. The sequence goes on from OZ030023.1 coordinate 27,972,016, forward strand.
GACAAACTGTAGGCTGCAGGTTTTGTGGCTGGGTGGGTGTCTCAATCCTTGCCTAGCACACTGGCCGGTTTGGTGTGTCAACTTGACACAGGCTGGAGTTATTACAGAGGAAGCAGCTTCAGTTGGGGACGTGCCTCCATGAGATCCAGCTGTGGGGCATTTTCTCAATTAGTGATCAAGTGGGGGAGAGCCCTTTGTGGGTGGTGCCATCTCTGGGCTGGTATTCTTGGGTTCTATAAGAGAGCAGGCTGAGCAAGCCAGGGGAAGCAAGCCAGGAAGGAACATCCCTCCATGGCCTCTGCATCAGCTCCTGCTTCCTGGCCTGCTTGAGTTCCAGTCCTGACTTCCTTTGGTGATGAACAGCAGTGTGGAAGTGTAAGCTGAATAAACCCTTTCCTCCCCAACTTGCTTCCTGGTCATGATGTTTGTGCAGGAACAGAAACCCTGACTAAGACACCTGGTTAGATGATGGCCAGAAGATGGCCGGCGTAGGCTCCATGGTCCTTATCACTTGGAGTCTTTGTTAGGATAGCTCATGTCGATTCCATTGCAGTAGGTTTCCGCCTCACCCACAAAGTGTTCCCCAGTTCCAATCATTTCTCCCCATTATCTTATCCTCCCTCCCCACCACCAGTGGCCCCCTCAGTACAGTAGGCAGCCCATCAGTCTCAATGCTCCTTTTCCTTGTAGCAGTTTGATTACAGTGTGTGTGTGTTTTATGCAATCTTCAGTAAGTACCATAATTAGAGTCCTTTGGGCTTTTGGAAACTAAATGTATTTTCTTTGCCCAGTTTGGGAATTTTCATTACTGATTGAGTCAGTGTGAGACAGGGTCCCACTATGTAATCTAGGTAAGCAAGGCTGGACTCAAACTCTCGATCTATTTCATTGACTGCAGCATTCGAAGCATGGTGATTAACCGTTGGCTGCTGGGCCTGGCTCATTGTCCTTCTATAGACAATGTCTGCTTCTTTCTCTTTGTCGTGTGTGTGAATGTGTTGGCTCTCTTGATGAGATCCTGCATGATCCTCCATTCTTTCCCGTTCCCTTTTGCTGTTGCTCTTTTGATTGACAGGTCAACGTGTGGCGTTAGTCCTCGAGTCGCCTCCTCCTTCCTCTTCCTCACACAGTTTGCTGTGGAACCTGTCCAGTGAAGCTCTCACCGAGTCACTCTCATCAGCTCCGGAGCTCTTTTGATGCTTTTCTCGTATTTTCTCTATTGTTTGGGTCTTTATTTTGTATTTATAGCATCATTCTGTACAAACAACATGGCGGACGAGGAAAACCAAAGCATGCTCCTTTGTCATGGTTATCTTGGATTCCCTGCCATGTTTTTCAGATGATTCGTTGTTCTGTTTCTTTACTGTCATGCACCGGCTGATTGGTCATGTCACCCTGTTTCTTCCTGTGCCTTACAATGCCCCTGTCTGCTTGAACTGACTTCAGAGAAAGAGCTTTGCTAACAGGCTGGATGTGGTGGTGTGAATGAAAATGGCCCCCATGTCTGCTAAGGGAGTGGCACTGTTAGGAGGTGTGGCCTTGTTGGAGGAAGTGTGTCTGTCCCTCAGGTCAGGCCCAGGGTTCTCTTTTCCTGCTGCCCGAGGATCTGGAAATAGAACATTAAGCTACTTCTCCAGTTCCAAGCCTGCCTGCACGCTGCCATGCTTCCCACCACGATGATAATGGATTAAACCTCCGAGCTGTAAGCCACCCCCTATATAAATGCTTTTCTTGATAAGAGTTGCCATGGTCATGGTGTCTCTTCACAGCAATAAAACCCTAAGACATTGGAGATTCTAGAGTTTCTCGACCCCCCGTGGCTAGATTTGTTTTCTCTGGCTCCGAGCACGTAAATGCCCGGTTAGAGTGGTTTTCTGGTTTCTATTTTGTGAGAAGCATAATCTCTTGTTTCCACTTTGGCTATAGTGCTACAGGTTCCCTGGATCTGATTCAAGCGTTCCAAAGCGGTTCTGCAGACTCCAGCCTTTAAAAGCATGCTGATCCTATTAAAGATGCCAGTTGGAAAAGACAGTACTCAGCCCCTTGGGAAGGTACAGATGCACACACTTTCAATTCTCTCTCTCCGAGGGGGCATCTGGGAGTTCGAGGCTTTCTCTTGATTGTTCCCTGCTGAAGTGGGGGCGGGGGGGGGGGACCATGTCAACTGAGTGTATGCTAGCTGTCCATGGCTTGCAGCTTGACCTTCTGTGAAGGTCAGACATAAACCACCCCTATCCCAGCCCCATCCCCAGAGTCAAGTCTTCACATTGAAATGTATGTCTCAGTCTGTCTGTTACTCCTCAGAGAGAAGACAAAGGTTATGATTCTTCACACAGTGTTGGAGGAAAGGTCTGCACTGAGTGGCTGACAAGACTTTTGGTGCTGGGTTTCACGTGGCTACCTGTGTGCATTCCTAGGACTCAGTGATCTTTTAACATTTTTGTTTGTTTGTTTGTTTTGGTTTTTCACAGAAGGAATCGCTCTGGACAGGCTGAGTCCGTTTCTCTGTCAGGTGAGGAAGCCTGCTGGGTTTCCTGATGTGCCACGGTGTTTGTCATAGCTGCGTCTTTAAAAAAAATCTTATAAAATAAGAAAAAAATATATAGCTTGAAACATATCCTAGCACCCACATGTGTCGGGGAAGAAATAATCTCACCATTGCACAAAGGAACATGAGAAGAAAATGGAAGTAATTCAGCAAGGCAATTTCTTTTTGGAAAAGAGTGTATCAGAAGCCAAACTGGGCTTGCCAATGACCGCTCCTTGGGCGGTAACTGTATCTCATCCCATTGGTGGAGGCTCAACTTCACAAGCTGGCACAATTGCCCAGTCAATGCTAAGGGGAAAAGAGTGGTTCAGGAAATAGAGGTCCTTGTCAGAGTAGCTACCTTTGACAGAAAAGAGAGAGAGAGAAGTTTTCACAAGTAACAAGAAATAAGTGAAATTATTTTCTTTTTAACCTCTGGGTCTGTTTTACACTTTATGGTACATTGCAATGCGTCCTAATCAAAATTCAGCTAACCCAATAATCACTTAAGGGTAGCAGGTACTGGATTTGAGGCATAGAGCTATAGGACAGACACCCGTAATAAAAGTATGATCATATAAACAAATGAACAAATCAAAATAGTCATAGTGTGGGGGCAGGAGAGTGTAGTGGGTTGGTCTGATGCTGCTCGTATGCTAATGCTAAATACTGATTTCTCAAGACATGGTCCCCCCAACCCCACCCTGCCCCAGCAGACCCCCACATACCCATGTGAACCTTCTCCCAAATTTAACTGGCCAATAAAAGGCCAGAGCCTGTGATTGGGCAGTGGAGGGAGAAAAGTGGGATTGGAGGTTCAAGTTAGGGGTTGCAGGTAGAGAGAGGAGAGAGAAGACAGAGGAGGAGGAAGCGGCCATGGATCAGAACCGCATGGCCAGGTAACCAGCGACAAGGGGAATAAGTTAATATAGCCCTAGAGCTGCCCAATCTAGGCTTACAGCTTGTAAATGAAGTACCTGGATTGTGTGCCTTTTAAACAGGCTTGTTAGGATTAGAACGTCCTTCCACGGGAAAGAAAGTGGAAAATAAATGGGGCATGGGAAGGAGAGTGAGCCCTTTACTCCAGAGTGTATGAATGCTGACGTCTCTGTCCAGCTGGGAATCCAGGACGTGCCGTGGGGATCGCCAACACAGAGCTAACACGGCCTGTCTGTGTGAAGGTACTTCACAGGAGAGTGTTGACACAGCAGCGAGGCAGGCTGGGGCATCCGTGACATCTCGGCTCCTTCTCTCCCTTGCCCAACTGGAAACCTCAAACTCTCTGAGAATGTCACACACAACGTTATGGCGTTTGTTGACAGCCAAACACATGTCTTCACTCCGAGTGACCTAGTAGAGGAAGAATTCCTTTGAGTCTTTTTGGCCAGGGGTTTTTATCTTGTCGGCCTGTACTCTTGCCCAGAGTTCTTCGGCAAGAACTAGTTTATGCTCTCATTTATGGAGGCGAAATAAATAATAAATAAATAAATGGAAAATAAGGAAACATTTCCTTAGAAACCCCTTGAATGAGGCAACTTCAAAATTAGCCACAAAAAATAACGATTGTTAAGACACTCAGGCAAGACTCTTTCTCTTGATAAGCCTGCGGCCCATCCCCCCCCTCCCCGCCTCCTCCCTGTCTTGGGTGTGTACTCCCGTGTCTTGGGTGTGTACCCTCTTTTCTGGAGTGCCCGGCTCTCTTTCCTCACACTTGCTTGCATCTGTGCTATCATCTTTTCTGAATGAACTCCAGCTTTGCTTCACACTAGCTGACCCTGACTGTCTTTCCTGTGGAGGAGTTAAAAATCCCCATTTCACTTGGGTAGAGGACTCTGGGAAGCGCCCAGGCTGCTGTGGACAGCAGACTTCCAGCCCCGCTCCCTTCCCCTCTGACTGCTGCCAACAGTATAACTTGGGGCCATTTATGGGGAGAAATACAAACAAGGAACACAAAAGAAACTTTTTTTTTTCTTAAAGGTAAACACACCAATTAGACAAATGAGAACCTCCCACCATCTTCTCTATGATCCTGGAGTTTAAGATGAAGGAAAATAAGGCTTCTGTATGGCTCTTCCCGGGGCTGCCTTTCTCCCAGACAGGGGCAGGAGCAGTCTTCCTTGTCTAGTGGTGATGGAAAGTCGGTAGTTACATCTTTGCTGGAAACACATGGTGAGATGGTGACACTCCTTCTTGCTCTTAGGGCTGAGGTTTACACTCATTCAGCCAAATCCGATAGATGCTTTTTTTTTCTTTTTGAATTTAGTATTAAAACAACCAATGTGGGGGCTGGAGAGATGGCTCAGTGGATAAGAGCTTATGCCTGCTCTTCCAGAGGACCAGGGTTCAGTTCTCAGCACTGACATCTCAGTTCACAACCATTCTAGTTCCAGAGAATCTGATGCCCTTATACCAATGCACATAAAATAAAATAAAATATTTTTAAAAAATGGCTCAAATGCCTTCATAGGATGTGGTATTTTAGCAGAGGCTTTTGTTACACTCAGCGGTTCTGCTTATAGTTTTGAGAGGTCTGAACTGCTGTTTCTTTCCTGACAGTTGGCTTTACTTTTCTCCAGAAACGCATTGTTTTTCCTCCACTGAATTTTCCATGGATCTTCCGATTACTGCGAATGATCTATACGCGACTTCCCCCTGGATTCTGTCTCCAGGAGGAAAGTGTTTGTTAAGAACCTGTAGAAGCGATTGAGTCTGTTTGGGTTTCTGCAGGGCTGGCGCCTGATGCAGAGGTTAACATCTAATGAGGAAACTCCCAGGCTCCAGCTCTAAGATCCGTGCATACATCTGCCTGTGGATCTTAGTCAATTAGTCATTGATGAGAACAAGAAGTCTTTTTCTGTGGTTGAATAAAAGGACTCGCTGCTCTTAAAATAAAGACAGAAAGAGACGGGAATGCTTTCTTCCCTGTGAGGTACTGCCATTTGATAGGAGACCTGAGCACAATGGCTCAGTTAAAGAATGAATGTCATTGAAAAGAGAAATCTGGGCCAGATGAGCTCAGGGCACAAGGAATTCTGGGGCTTCGGCCATATGGAATATCACTTTAAAGGGTATCCACCAGGTGCACATACCTTGAACGATGTTCCTAATTGTTCTTCCTTTTCTTCTTTGCTTTCATAAATCTCAAAGGAAAAAGGTGGGAGACTGAAGCCCGCCAGGAATGTGAGCCGCTGAGCTGGTTAGGAAAAGAAAAGAGCGGGGGCTACACTGTGAATTCGGTTCATCTTTCGGTGCTCTGCAAACCTGCCGGTGAGAGAGGAACCGGTCACGAGGAGATGCAGTCTGCCGGATATGGCGGAATTATGTAAATATCTCCGCATACAAGGGCCAGTGAAAGAAACACATAACCCGATTTCCCTCTTCTGCCAGACGGTAGCTCACCAAGGAATGCCGACAGGTTCTGCTCTCTTGATCTGGAGATTTGTCCAGTCAGCTTCCAGAACATACACAAATACGAGAGGCTGAAATGTGGGCTGTAGGTACTTCTGGGAAAGAGAGCTGGCGTGAGCGCGCTCTCATTGAGACAAGAGAGACTTGGCATCAGTTTCTTTGTCTCAGTTTCTATGTCTCCTCCCTCAACACCTGCCAGCTCCTTCCCTACAGACTCCCTGGGAGAGGACCATGGACTCTTTCAGAGCCCATAGATTGCCCCCCCTCTTGAAACAAAATTGCTAAGTTGAGGGAGAACCAGAAAATGAGAACTCTTTTATTTCAAGGAGAGGCAAAGGACATTTTCTTCTTCTTCTTCTTCTTCTTCTTCTTCTTCTTCTTCTTCTTCTTCTTCTTCTTCTTCTTCTTCTTCTTCTTCCTCTTCCTCTTCCTCTTCCTCCTCCCCTCCTCCTCCTCCTTCTCCTCCTCCTCCTCCTCCTCCTCCTCCTCCTCCTCCTCCTCCTCCTCTTCTTCTTCTTCTTCTTCTTCTTCTTCTTCTTCTTCGTCTTGTGTGTGTGTGTGTGTGTGTGTGTGTGTGTGAGAGAGAGAGAGAGAGACCTGCCACCTTTCCCAGGTCGACAGAACTTTCATGCCTGTTTTCCTGACAGAACGGTTCTGCCAACATGTCTGGAGGCCTCAGGTGCTGATTCTGTTTGCCTGAAAATGATGTTCTCCTCTTCCCTTCCACTTGGGCCTCAGGTGGCTTATGTGGGCTACCTACCACTGCATTTCAGAAAACTCACTTCATCTGCTGAAGGGTTAAACGTTATGGTGCTGGGGCTATGTCAGGAGGCTTGCGTCCAGGTTTGCCCATGCACCACCGTCTGTCTTGAAGTGCCTTTTTTTTTTTTTTTTTTTTTTTTTTTTTTTTTTTTTTTTTTGGTTTTTTGAGACAGGGTTTCTCGGTGTAGTCCTGGCTGTCCTGGAACTCACTCTGTAGACCAGGCTGGCCTCGAACTCAGAAATCTGCCTGCCTCTGCCTCCCAAGTGCTGGGATTACAGGCATGCGCCACCATGCCCGGCTGAGGTGCCTTTTTTTTTTTAACCAAGGAAATTTTCTGGTCCACTGAAGGAGGGACATAGGACTAGCTTCTAAGTCTCTAGTAGAGACTTATGTAGAGTCGGTCCTAATGGGATGGGGTGAGTTCATTGCCTGAAGAGACAGATCAGCGGAATCTAGGATTTGAACTTGCGAAAGGTCTGCCTAGCCGGGATCTCCCGTGTGTGCTTATTGAGTGGGAGACCTCATCTGTTTCCTGAGATGTTACCTATTCAGACACGGAAATCATTTAGACTTCCGTTAAAAATGTAGACCCTTGGCTATCATGCCAAAGATTAAATAAGGGCGACCCTGGAAACCTGCACACCGGCGACAGAAGAATAGGCTGTGTGGAGAGATACAGAGCAGTGACCAAGGACATCGGAGATCATCCTGTCCCTCCTTTAATACTCACATAATCTTGCTGAAATGAACTCATTTTCCTCTGCTTCACTGGTCACTTGGTGATAAAACCTTAATCCCTAATGAATAGCGCGTATTAGTGAGGAAAGCCACTTACAATGGCCGCGTTAGGCGTGCTGTCAGGCTGATAGATGTCGGCTGCTGTTCCCATATAAATCAAGTTCAAGAGTTACAGGTCCGGGATGGAGGCCTAGAATCCTCCATCTGCTTCTTGCTTGGCTCCTCCAGAGTCTGTGTGGATTTGGAGCGCTCTGTCGCCCTGCTAGCTCCCTAAACTTAGCCCTCCATAACTGTCTTCCTGAGCCCTTCCTGGAACCCTGGGAAAAGGAATCCCCCCTTCAGTCAGCATGGGATCAGAGCGGAGATACTGCCATTTGAATTTGGGACGTGACCGTAGGACTAGAAAGATAGAATCAGTTCACATAATCCTCTGTCAGCGGCCTTTACATCCCGGCCCAAGGTACTTTAGCTTTCCGGCTATGAGCACTTGATTAGAAAAGGCCTCCTTCCTTAGGTAACATGTCCTCTGTGAAACTGACCACCCTGCTCTCTTTAGTGGTCCAGCACTGAATTACTGGTGTCTCCCAGTCTTAAACAAACCACAGTGGAAGAGACTCTGAGCCCTGTCCTCCTAGATTGGGCCTTTGGTAGAAGGAAGTAGAAATGTTAATTTGGTAACATATGAAGAACAAAATAAAACAAACAACCAACCAACCCCGTGATTCTCTCTGCTTAGAAAGAGGCAGCTGGACTCCACTGAACAGAAACAGCTTCTTGGGGATGGAGTAAACTGAGAGTCTCCAGACCCAGCGAAGCATTGGTGTTTATAGTTCTTGCTCTTAGTCACATCAGAAGACGTGGCTGGTTGGAGAAGAGGAATTCTTCTCCTTCTACTCAGGAAAAGCCTATTTAAAAAGTCCTACAGCTAAACATGCATATCACTGGGCCTTTGCCTCATGGTTGGTGTTTGGTAAATTGGGAAGACTACCTCGCGTACAGTGAAGAGAAACCAGTTCTTTCTCTTCTTGGCTGGGCCATCCTGTAAATAAACCCACTTTTCTTTACCACTTCAATGTCCTTGTTTCTTTTCGGCATACAGGGCACATAAGACAGCAGGTTATGAACTCGATGTTCTGGTTGACCCCCTGCCCCCCAGCCTTGAGGTAGTGAGTCTGAGGTAGTAAACCCTGAGATCTGGGCTTAGCTGTATGAACCCATCAGGCCTGGAGAGGCCTGTTGGTGAGCTGACAAGGGATGGGTTCTAGGCACTCCTTATACACTCCCCATTGATGGGGATCCGAGGACCCTCATGTAATGCACTCAGAACTCCTCTTCTCCAACCAGCCATGTCTTCTGATGTGACTAAGAGCAAGAACTATAAACACCAATGCTTCGCTGGGTCTGGAGATTTATATGCCGATAGCGTTTGAGCTGGAACAGGGTAGAAAGGCTTCCTTTCCTATTTTCCTAGAAGGAGAGTATTGGGAGGGAGAAATCACGGCCATAGATTTTGTAGTGCTGTGGAAATTACAAATGTTGCCAAGGTCGTTAATCAACATCCAAAGACAATGGAAAATCCCATCTTTCGCCCGAGTCCACGTTCTGTTAACCCCAGTAGGTGTTGAGTAATAGTATTGAAATGAAGGCGATTGCCCGAGCGGAATGGTTAGGGGCGCAGAGTAAGTCTCGCTTAATTAAAGCACAGTTTAATTATCGTTATAACTTAAGGCAATGGTGTGCTGGGTGATAAGATGGGAGCCTGAGAGGTCTGGGCCTTGTTGGGCAACAATTAATTTCAAATCATTGGGCTGGGGCTCGGTAAGGCATGATTAAACACAGGAGTGGGCTGAGAAATGAATTGCTGGGGAAGCACATTTTTTAACTAAATGAAAATAAGTCTAGTGATCATGGGGAAAAACTCATTACGATTACCGCCCTGTGGCCTTGTTAGAGAGGGAAGGGAGGATGCTCTTTGGGTCAAACTAACAGACAAGAAGCTGAGTTTGTGCTCTGTGTCTTTGATGGAATCCCTGGTACCCTTGGGTTCAGCTCAGCAGAAAGCCATCGAGAGATCAGGAAGATGCTGGGCTTGATTTCTGCTTGGCTTTCCCCTCCACCGAGCCACTAGAGCACCCCTGTGGTCGCTAGCCTGACCACAGAGTTTCAGAACCCATACTGGGCTCCTTTCCCTCTTCTGCTTTCTGAGGACCTTTTCAAACCAGAGCTTCAGTTTTCTGCTTTTGTTTTCGTTTGTCAACGTTTCATTTCTGGCTCACTGTACAATAAGACGGTAAGCTAAAGCAACATATAAAGGTACCAGGATGGGAGGAGATTTATCCAGGCAAAAGTGGTAACAAGAAGAGGAACACAACACACCACTTTCCAATGAAGGGAAATGTATGAAGCAAATGAGGAGGAGGAAGAGGAGGAGGAGGAGGAGGAGGAGGAGGAGGAGGAGGAGGAGGAGGAGAAAAAGCAGCAGCAGCTACTGACAAGTTCTATGACAAGAGTCTATGTGTGTGTATGTGTTTGAGTGAGTGCATGTATACATATGTGTAATGTGCATGCATGTGTGCATGCATGCATGTGTCTATACTTGTGTGCATGTGTGAAGGTATATGCACCTGTGTATGTGTGCATATGTATGTGTGTAGGCATGTATATGTATGCATGTGTGCATGTGTGTGTACATTGCATGTGTGTCTCCAACCCAGAGGATAACTGAATTCCTTTACACCCTGTACTCAAATTTATTAGAGGTTTGACATGGCGTACAGTTTGTCTCCCCTCCCTTCCCTTCTCCAATAGTTTTCTCACCAGAACTGTTTCTCAATTTTTGAAAGAAAACAGAACAGAATATTTTTTTTCTGATTCCTTCCTTAGAGTTTTCTGTTACACACTGATGGCCTAAAACTGATTTCCTGTCCACGGGGCACTGAATCAGGAGACACAAACCACACCTCTGCCCCCTGTTACCATTTGTTTAAAAATCCACCTTTGCGTGAATAATCTGAAACGTCCCATTTATTCTAGACTCCTGAGCATGGTTTGGTTCTACATGGCACTGCTACCGGTCTGTCTCGATGGGAAGCACCTCCCTGTTTTAAGCATGTACATATTTCAGTGGGCTTTATGACTGGGAGGGCTGGTCTACGACAGGGCTTCCTCTTCTCACCCTGTCCCTGGTTGGTTTTGCCTGCTTGTTTCTCTGTGTGAACATTGATGCTATTTATCCACTCCCTAAATGGAACACTTCTTTGTATTTTATTGGAATCATATTCTATTTGACCCTAACCTCGAGAGAACTCACCTTGTAACGACATTGACAAATCCAATCCATGGTGTGGTGTAGGGAGGAGGCACCTTCACTTAGGAATATTTTCGTTTTCTCAAGCCGACTGAATTCACCTGCTGTGATTCAAGCTAGGGGAGTGTGTGTTAAAACAAATTACAAGCAGCATGAGGACTCGGGCACATCCTCCTCTGTCAAATGTGAGCGTGTGCGACCCCCCCACCCCCCACGGGCTTCACTTTGGCAGAGATGTGTGGTGGAACCTAGCACTGACCACTGAAGCAGAAACCTTTAACTTTGTTTCTGAAATTGAAGAAAAAAAATACGGGAGGCTCAACACTGCAGAAAGACTGTTGATTTGGAAACTCCTTAAAAATGCAGGATGTTATTCCGGTCCTGCAAGCATTGACCCCAGACGAGAAAAAAAAAAAAAAATCCCAAGACAGGATGGAGGGACGAGGGCTGAATCGCTGATGACTCTGTGCTGAAGAGTCTCGTTTCTGCGTGTGGAGGTCAGCAGCTCGGAGTAAGTTATTTCCATATATGAAAACTCATTATTTCTCTGAGAGAGTAACGTCCCCCGTGTAGAACCAGCTGTTTGTTCTGATGGTAGGACTTCCCAGAAGGACTTTCGAAAGCTTTTATGTTTTTCAACTGAGCCTGGAAATCAGTGCCACTCAGGATTGAAACACTACCACGCTTTGGGTCATTTGATGGATTATATGACATACCGTGATTTAGGGAGACCATGGAGTTCTCATGGTTGGCTGGAATCATAGGTCACAAGATCGGTGACTTCTCTTGCTGTGGACCATCAGGCAAAACAGAGACCCATGCATAAAGTCATTGTGTCAGGATATGGAGTGCTCCACCACAGAGGAGTGAGCCCTCAAAATGTCAGACTCCTAGCCATCACAGCAGACGTCCCAGAACCTTGGTTGCTGTGGACTCTTTCCTGGCTTTGGTTCCTATTCACTATCTGGGCTAGTTTCTGCCCTCAGATGTAATCTTCTTACCATTTGCTGAGTCCATTCATTTTCCCCAAGAATCTTTGTTTACTGTCCCTGTTTCTTCCGCTTACACTTTGGTCCTTAGTCCAGTGGTTTGACCGTTGTCCTCTGGAAGTCAACACATATCGATTTAGATTCTGTTTTTGCCATGACCTAGTTGAGACATTTTTATTCTCTGTGCCCCCAGCTCCTTACCTGTAAGATGGCAATGATATACTGATGGTGACTTTAGAGGGTCATTATGAAGATGAAATTAGATAGCATGTGGAAAAAGGCTAGTGCTTGCCTTAAGAAGGCTAAAGCCCCAAATAAGCATGTGTGTGTGTGTGTGTGTGTGTGTGTGTGTGTGTGTGTGTATTCATTTGGAAAACAACCAACAAAAATTCCATTAGCTAGACAATTACTTCCAGCATCATTATAGCTTGTGTGTGTGTTTCCTATTCTTTGTGTATGTGTGTGTGTGTGTGGGGGGAGTTGGGAGGATCCTTGTCAAATTGGCATGCAAACATATTACTTTAAGCCATAATCTTTCATTGTTTTGTCCCCAATATCTAGTGTATATTATAATATAAAACACAACACAACTTAAAGAGTCTCACAGTCTTCAAAAGTTCCAAAGCTTAAAATGTCTAAGATCTTGAGGCTGGAGAGAGAGCTCTGTGGTTAAGAATGTTTGCTGTTCTTGCAGAGGGAGATAGTGCAGTTCCCAGCATCCACGTTGTGGGGCCCACAACTATCTCACCTCTAGCTCAAAGGCTCCCATGGTCTCTTTTGTCTTCCGCATCCGCATGGCACATGCTCACACAGATGTACAGAAATACTCAGAAATTAAAAATAACAAATAAATAAAGGTTCAAGATCTCTTTAAAAACATAAAATTTCTTAAGTATTGGCTCCTGTAAAATAAAAACAGACAAACAAACAAGCAAACAAAATAGGTTACACACTTCTTAATCCAAAATATAAAAATCCAGGCACAGGGACAATCAGATCCAATTATAATAGACTTACTGTGTTGGCAATTTTATATTTTTATAAAATTTCATTAGGCTCTTTAGTCTGTCTCATGGACAAGTGTTTGTGTGTGTGTGTGTATGTGTGTGTGTGTGTGTGTGTGTGTGTGTATGTGTGTGTGGTATTTATGTGTCTGTGTGTATGTGTGTGGTGTATATGTGTAAGGGTGTATATGTGCATGTGTGTATGTGTGTGTCTGTATGTAGTATATATATGTATGTTTGTATATGTGTGTGGTGTATATGTGTATGTGTATATATGTGTGTGATGTATATGTGTATGTGTGTATATATATGTGTGTGTATGAGTGTGTCTGTATGTATATGTATGTGTCTGTGTGTGGTGTATAAGTGTATGTGTATATATATGTATGTGTGTATGGTGTATATGTGTCTGTGTGTGGTGTATAAGTGTATGAGTATATATGTGTATGTGTGTGTGTATGGTGTATATGTGTCTGTGTGTGGTATATAAGTGTATGAGTATATATGTGTATGTGTGTGTGTATGGTGTATATGTGTCTGTGTGTGGTATATAAGTGTATGAGTGTATATGTGTATGTGTGTGTATGGTGTATATGTGTCTGTGTGTGGTATATAAGTGTATGAGTGTATATGTGTATGTGTGTATGTGTATGGTGTATATGTGTTTGTGTGTGGTGTATAAGTGTATGTTTGTATATGTGTGTGGTGTGTGTGTGATGTATATGTGTATGTGTGTATATATGTGTGTGTGTATGAGTGTATGTCTGTGTGTGTATATGTATGTGTCTGTGTATGTGTGTATGTGTGTGTGTATGGTGTATATGTGTCTGTGTGTGGTATATAAGTGTATATGTGGATTTGTGTATGTGTGTATGTATATGGTGTATATGTGTCTGTGTGTGGTGTATAAGTGTATGAGTGTGTGTATGGTGTGTATGTGTTTGTGTGTGGTGTATATGTGTATGTGTGTTGATGTTGAAATGTTCTTCACCTCTGACTTTGTCACCTAACTTTAGAGACAGAGTCTGTCACTAAAGCTGAAGGCAGACATTTCAGGTGGCTGTCCAGCAAGTCCTTGTATGTCTTTCTCTATGCCCCAGTGTGGGGTGATAGGTACTTGCCACCATACACAACTTTTATGTGGGTTCCGGAGATGAAACTCTGGTTCTCATGTTTGCACAGCAAGCACTTTGCCCGCTGAGCCATCCCTCACCCCCTGCCCCAATTACTTCCATATGGCACTGACCTGCAGTGTAAAATCTGAGGATCTGGTACAGCCCTGGGTACTAGCCCGAGCTAGTTCCTGGCATGAACCTGGGAGAGCAGGGCCTGAAAATGGGGTGGACGCACGCCATGACCAGCCTTGGTTTTTTTTTGTTTTTTTGAGACAGGGTTTCTCTGTGTAGCCCTGGCTGTCCAGGAACTCACTCTGTAGACCAGGCTGGCCTCAAACTCAGAAATCTGCCTGCCTCTGCCTCCCAAGTACTGGGATTAAAGGTGTGCGCCACCACTGCCAGCACCTTGACCAGCTTTGGAGATTTATTTTCTGAGGGTTACGAAGAATTACATGAGTAAGCGGTTCAATCACAAGGACAAGCCACACATGACACAAACATGTTTCTCCATGGAGGTGGATGAATAACAAGAGCTGAGATAAACTCACCCCTGTCCGTTACACCTGGGAGGAGCACGGAATCACACCCCAAGAACAGTTCTGTGTTGAAACTGAGGTCAAAGACTCTGGTTTTCTCGGCATTTTCTCACAAGTACTCAGAATTCTCCAAACACGACTTCATTCTTGGACTATGTTCCAACAATATTATATGTATTATCTTTTTTAAAGAAACACTCACTACAATTTTTCCTGAAATTTACCTATTAAATATTTTTTTCACTGACCTGCTATTTGGCTTGTTTTGAGCATATGTACGAATAAGCACAATGTGGTAGAAATCACACATTGACATGTAGCAGAAATACAACAGTAGTTAGAACCAGATAGACTTGAGCTCGAATTCCATCGGCAACACGAGTGCTGTGAAGACTTGGAGACACTTCCTAGCCTCTCTGGTTCTTGGTGTTCTCATATGCAAAATGAAACCATACTCAATTAAAAATATATTAAATGGTAATGTCATGACTTGGGAGGCCTAGTCAGGAAGATCACATTGGAAGGTGGTCTGGGCTATATCGTGAGACTATATGAAGGAAAAAAAAAAGAAAAAAATAGAGAATGTATATTTTAAAATGGGCAGTGGCTAGAGTGATAGATTAGTAATTAAGGGTTCTGGCTGCTCTTCCAGAAGACCCAGGTTTGATCCTCCACTCTAGAGGGTTTTACTCTGGGTGTTGTGTTGCTGAGTTCTGTGAGACCTAGAGATTTGCTTTCTCAGCTCTGATTTTTTTCCCCTTATATTTCTACAAAAGAGTTACTTTATATCGATTGTATATGCATTTTTGAAGTTCGCACACCTATGTATGCAAACATGTTTACTCACACGCTTACAAGAGAAGACACACGAATACACACATGCATAAACACTCAGAGATTTTCCCCACCCATTCTAATTGCCTTTGTCTGGATTGGCTGTGCACACTCTTGCCTCGCTGTGAGATGATCAAATGTCCCCTTGTGTTCTGCAACAAAAGCATAAACACTGTTGCTTTCTCTTTCTAGAGCACAGGAGAAAAGGTTAATATTTCTCCATATAAACTCTGCTTGCTGCCTTTCAAAATAGAAGCTCTAATTTTCTCTAAATGCTGAGTCATGGGTGACTAGACTCCATTTAGTGTTTTCAAATAAGCTCCAGTGTTGTCCTGGTCAAGGGAATTCTTGCCCATTTGAATAACGGGACCACTGGATGGAGGTTTTCCATGTTCTCTTGACCCAGAGTAATTTGTATGAAAGCAGAGTTGCTATCTTCAAACAATATGTCAAGGAATCTTTGAATATATGCTCTGAAGCTCTTACTTATCTGGGTAAGGTTCTAGATGGAATCAAAATGTCTAAAATGCTACATTAGCTTCTCAAATAACTAGGCGGTGACCCACAAAGTCTTCTGCTGCTGGGTTATAACCTTTGTTTCCAAATACACTTTCAAGTTGTTTCTGCGTGAAGATATAAAATATGCAATAATGTCAAGATATGGACTTAGGAGGTGCCATCCTTGTTTTAAAGGACCGCAGCTCATAAGGTCTGGGAACACATGTCTGACATCTAAGCCCTTGAGAGGTAGAGGCGAAAGGACTTCGAATTCCAAACCACCCTGGGATATGTAGCAAGTATGAGGCCAGCTAGACCTACATAGCAAGATCTTCGTGTGTGTGTGTGTGTGTGTGTGTGTGTGTGTGTGTGTGCGCGCAAGTTGGGGGTCGGGGGTTAGCCCAAAACAAGAGTCAGGTTGCAGCCTCCCTGGGCTCAGTCCCTAGCACTGAAACAAACATTTGCAGCGCCAATAAAGAAGCGATGTTAGTCAGCTCTGCGTTGCTGCGTTGAAAACCTGATACGATCTATTCGTGCCGAGGTTCCAGTCCAAGGCTGGGCAGCTCCAGGTAGCACGTTATTAAGAGAGCGTGTGTTAGACTGGGTGCTCACACACTGAAACAGAAAGCAGAGCGATAACTGTGAGATCAGGGTACTGCCAGCCCTCCCCGCAGGAAGCATGCCCCCAAGAACTAAGGACCTCTTTTAGAAGTTTCTTTTATGTATATGAGTACTTCTGCCTGCATCTATGCCTGTGCGATGCTTACCTGCCTGGGGCCCGCAGAGGCCAGAGGAAGGCATCGGATTCCGCGGAACCAGAGTTATAGATGGTTGTGAGCCGTCCTGTGGGTGCTGGGAGTTAAACCCGGATCATCTGAAAGAGCAGCCAGCCACTGTACTTTTTTTTTTTTTTTTAATTTACATTCCAGCTGTTGTGCTCCCCCCATGACCTCCAGTTCCTCATCCCATTACTCACCCCCCCACACACACACACCCACACAGACCAGGCATCACCTTTCCCTGGGGTCTCAGGTCTCAAGGATTAGGTGCATCCTCTCCCACTGAGGCCAGACCAGGCAGTCCTCTGCTGTAGATGTACCAGGGGCCTTGGACCAGCCCGTGTATTTGTATGCTGCCTGGCTGGTGGCTCAGTCTCTGGGAGCTCCCTGGGGTCTTGGATAATTGACACTGCTGCTCTTCCCATGGGGTTGCCTTCCCCTTCAGCTCCACAGGGGTCCCAGACTTGAGGCCAATGGTTGGGTGAAAGTATCTTCATCTTTCTCAGTCAGCCGAGTCAGGCCTTGATGCCTCCCCATGAGATGGATCCCAAGGTGGGCCTGTCACTGGACCACCTTTCCTTCAGTCCCCTCTCCATGTTTTTCCCTGCAGTTCTCTGAGACGTGAACAGTTCTGGGTCAGAAACATTGACTGTAGGTTGGTAACTCGGTCCATCCACTTGGGGCCGTGTCTATCTACTAGAGGCGGACTCTTCGAGTTCCCTTTCCCCACTGATGGGCATTTTGGCATCAGTATTCTTTTTGTTTGTTTGTTTGGCTTTGGTTTTTTTTGGATTTGGTTTTTCGAGACAGAGCTTCTCTGTGTAGCCCGGGCTGTCCTGGAACTCACTCTGTAGACCAGGCTGGCCTCGAACTCAGAAATCTGCCTGCCCCTGCCTCCCAGAATGCTGGGATTACAGGCATGCGCCACCACTGCCCGGCTTGGCATCAGTATTCTTAACTGCTGAGCCATATCTACATCATTTAAGCATTTTTTTTAAAAAGATTACCTTTACTAATTGTGTGTGTGTGTGTGTGTGTGTGTGTTTGTGTACACATGTGCCCACACACACTCACATGGGCCACAGTATACTTCTCTGGGGAGATTGCTTCTTTCTGTCTACCTCAAGCTCTGCTTTTTTGTAATTTTTTTTAAAAGATTTATTTATTTATTATATCTAAGTACACTGTAGCTGTCTTCAGACACTCCAGAGAAGGCATCAGATCTCATTACAGATGGCTGTGAGCCACCATGTGGGTGCTGGGATTTGAACTCAGGACCTTCGGAAGAGCAGTCGGTGCTCTTAACCCCTGAATCATCCTTCCAGCTCCTCAAGCTCTGCTTCTTAAAGGTCCACCCTGCCTCCCAATACTGCTACACCCCCCCCCACTAAGACATTAAAAATATGGACAAACCATAGTGGTGCCTAACTGCCTGCCTGCAGGAGTTGTCATCTAGCCTCCGGGGCCTTCCTTATTAAAGATGCCACTGATCCTAATGCTTCTAGCGATGAGAAACATTGGACATTTAGACGTAGCTCTTACTGATCTATAAGCTAGCGACTGCCTGCTGCAGCTGGATGAATATTCCTGAAACTCACATTTGCCATCCTAATAAAGTATCCTGGTTACAGAGATAAGAGATACGGAACACATAGGCTGAGGCTTTGAAGAAAGACTTCCTGAAAAGGGGGCTGGGGTGAAAAAGTATGTTTTCTGCGGATAGGCTTGGTTTTAAAAAGTAACTCTCTGTTGGCTTAAATCCCTCATGTTCCTGTTTAGAAAAATTAGGGAAACACCACAAACGTGTACAACCCCTGAGATGACTCTTACCTGTTGTCCCAGTCACTCTCCTCATCAAGGAAAATGACTGCGTGATCAACACCAAAGGCATCTTGCCCTGAGAATTGTCACTGCGTGTTCTGGGAGTCTATCTGGACCTGCATCTGTTAGAGAAGATGTCACTGTGATTCCCCGGGTGTGATTTCCTTCCCCGTCAACTTGATTGGATTTGGAGTTGTACACTGCTGGACATGTCCGGAAGGACATTTTTAGGGAGACATTAGCTGAAGAGAGAATACCCACCTGGATATGGGCACCATTCCATGGGCTGAATGAAAGGGAAAAGACGGGACAGCTATCTGAGTCCCAGAATTCCTTTCTCTCAGCTTCCTGCCTGTGGACACAGTGTGGCCAGCTCCCTCAGACGCCTATCACCATGCCTTCCCAGTTTTGACAGACTGTGCCGTTAAACCAAAGTGCGACCAGCTGTTCTGTCATAGCAACAAGAGAAGTAATGGATACACTAGGCAAGGCTCTATTTAGCAGGGATTTTAGGGAAGGAGAAATTGTAGGGTTTGTTCAGCTGAGATCAGCTGCCTTCGACCGTAAGAGGCACGATACAGAGGCTGCTACCCACCCCTCCACTCAGGCAGGCACTGTCTTCCACCTGGCTGTAGACTTAGACACCATGGTAAATATGGTGACTCTTACATTCCGATTGTTTGTTCTTCCTGTCACCCTTTGTCATCCAGCATTCCTTAGAACAAGTAAGTTATGCACTGGTAGGAAGGGTTTGCATCACAAGAGCCTCCTCTGAGAAAGTAAGACGACTGGGGGGGGGAATATAAAAAGAAAATAGAGAAATAAAGATAGAAACCAATAAAAACGTAGGAGAAAATGAAGGAGGAAGAGAGAAAAAAGAAAAGAAAAAGGCTCAGCATGGGGGTCGCATGCCTTTCATTCTAGCACGTGGGGGTTAGAGGCGTGCATATATCTCTGAGTTTGAAGCCATCTTGGTCTAATCACTAGTTTCAGGTCAACCAAGGATTACATAGTCAGACCATGTTTAAACCACCACCACAGCAAGTTTGTTCCTTGGTCTGCCCTCACTTTGTATATAACTTTCTGATTAGGCAAATCTCAGTAGCCTAGTAGACCAGGGGGTTGTCAAGATTTTTGTAAGTTTTGCCAATGCTGGCTAAGCTTTTCTTCCCGACCAACTCCTCAGACATCCAGTGTATACCAATGCCTGGTGTATGAATCGCCAGTGATGGCTTATTCGTCACTATCCCGTCTCTATCGTGGGAATGACATGTCTTTTGTTATCATCCTTTTTTTTTTTCTTTCTGCTGCTATTCATCTCAGCAAAAGAGAGAGGATCACATCTCATTGCAACACCAGGCTTTTCACAAGCCTTTGGTGAAAACTGCTCTTCACATGTTTAGTCCTCTTGGGATTTTGCTACATAAAATCTCATTTTATCACTCGAAAGCCTGAGGCAGGAGGATCATTAGCCTGCAGCTAGCCTGTGCTGCATATGGAGAATTGGTCTCAAAGCACAAATAAAATCTCATTTATAAAATTAGCAAATTTATAGAATTATTATCAGAACGACTTGCTTTATTTAGCATTCCCTTACATGGTCGGTTCATCCATATGTACCTATGTGCACATAACATGGTGTTTGCATGTATGGGTCAGAAGACAACTTGCAGGACCTCTTTTTCCAATGTGTGGGGCTTGAGGAATTGACCCAAGTCTGGCCTCAGGTGGTCCAGCTTGCCCACAAATCCCTTTCCCTGTTGAGTCATATCATAGACCTCTTAGCAAGCTTTTAGAGAAACTGATTTCTTTCCCTATTCAGTTCTGGTTTCTCACTGTCTGGTTTCTGCCAACAGAAGCATCTTTTACATATTGACATAATGTAAAACCAACCAAACAAAACCTAACAAAACCCTCAAAACATAGGACTGCATTACAGCGGGTTATGAATAATTTATGCTACTATGATTGCCCAAGCTTCTATTTAGGGTTGTCTCCCTTTGCTGTCTGTTATTACCCTAGCTGTGACTCTGGCTAGGCCCGTGTAGCCCGAGGGTTTGCACCTTGAGTCTGAGTTGAGGTGCTGCATACCATATCCAGATGCAGGCATATATTTACATGAGTGATTGGCATAGCCTTTGCATGACTGAGCCTACACAAAACCAGAGGAAGGCATGGAAGACAGTGAGGAGAACCTCAAGAATGTTCCTAAGTTCTAGGGTTGATCCCCACCCCCTTCACAGAGGGGCTAAATCCCAAAATGAAAGAGCTTTCTCCTTGATTAATTTTGTATTGTTCTGGACATAGGCAGGAGCATACAGGCTTGGGGGAGGGGGGATGATGTCACTATAATACATCTCTGCTCTGTAATATAAATATGTAGTTCTAGGTCAGCAAATACGATGTGCTCTTTGTTTGTCTTGTTGCAACAGAACACATGCCAGAGGCAACTCAAGGGAGGAAAGATTTGTTTTGCTTTGCAGTTCTGAGGGATAAAGTTCATCAGAGCCAGAAAGCTCTGACGGCAAGAACAGGAAGCAGATGGTCACATTACCACAGTTAGGAAGCAGAAAGTGGTGAGTGTTTACAGTTAATCATCCTTCCCTCTCTCTTCCCCTTCAGCCTAGGACCTCAGTCCACGGAATTGGTGCTGCGTACATTTATGATGCACGTTCTCGCCTCTGTTAATTTACTCTACGAAAGTCTGTTTCCGTAATTATCCTAAACCTCATAAGGCTGACAGTCAAGATTAACCATCGCAGATGTCTTGAGAGAAACTCACGCTTTTTTTGGTACCAAAGAATATCTGTGCACATTCCTAAAGACAGTGTGCTTTTGGGGGAGAAGAATCCATGAATCTTTCAACACCAGGAACAACCGTGATGGCAGAGGTCAGACTCTTTTGAGAGCCCCCATAAGAAAGTTAACATGTATGTTTAAAGGGAAGGGGAGAAGCCTAAGACACCCCCCCCCAAAGGACTCTTTGGACATCTAGGAGGTCCTTGGATACAGAGGCCGCTCAGCCAGTACCGTTGAGTTTAATGATTACATAACCTAGTTTGAACTGTCTAATGAAGTGTAGGAAAGTTCAGGTCATAGATGAAGAATAACTTCAAATTTCTGAGTAGAGGATGCTCTAACTTGAGCGTCTCCTTTCAAAGTTTATACGTTGACAACTTGATTCTCATATTAAGAAGTAGGACTTTGAAGAGTCAAAGAAGCCATTAAGACTGTCTTCATTAATCCCAGCACTTGGGAGGCAGAGGCAGGCGGATCTCTGAGTTCGAGGCCAGCCTGGTCTACCGAGTGAGTTCCAGGACAGCCAGAGCTACACAGAGAAAGAACAAAAAACAAAAAAAAAAAAAAAAAAAAAAAAAAAAAAATACTGTCTTTATGAATTCTCTCTCTCTCTCTCTCTCTCTCTCTCTCTCTCTCTCTCTCTCTCTCTCTCTCTCTCCCCCTCCACTTCAGACTTCCAGACTCCACATCTATAGGCTAAATGTTTCTGTCCATGATAGTTTACTCAGTCTGTGAAAGTCTATCATAGCAAATGGACAGAGAATGTGTGTAAAGCATTGAAACCACATGCTTCTTACAGTTCTGTTTTGATTAGGTATCCATGCTAATATCAAAACATTGGTGGAATGGCTTTTAATCCACATAAGCTCCCCGTTTCCCGAGTCTGTTTCCACAGAATCAATCATTTGAGTGGGCATTGAACGTGGCGTTGACCTTGAAAAATAAAGGCCGGGAGAGGGATGTTTGATAGGGAATAGAAGGCGGCCTTCCTGGCTGCCAGACGCTTCAAAACAGAATTTACTTTGGTGATTTAACTACAGCCCGGTGTCTGGCCCTGAGTTTTTCAGGTTCAGAAATAGAGAAAATTGGTTTTGTCAGCACACCGAGGTAAGATCAGTTTACCGGGCCCTCAGTCATGCTAACCAAGTTCACTAGAGAGGGACGCGTAAATCAAAATGCCGTTTTATTAATTTATATCGACAAGCAGAATCAGCCCAGAGATCAGACACACATTCTGCTCGGAGCACACTCTCTCCCTGTGGTGAAATCTAGGTGGGAAGTCAAATTATCATCAGAAGACAGCCGGGTGAGCTGGAATTAGAGCAAGCAGAGGCAGCTGGCTGCCTGCCTGACTGCAATGTTAAACGAAGGCGACGCTGCCTTCTCCACCAGAGGCCAACACCTGGAGGGATCAATGCTCTCCGCTTCTGCAGCTAGGCCTCTGTTCAAGCACAGACCCGGGCGCACAGGACTCCCTCATCCCGGCGGACAACGCTCTGTCCTGTGCTGACCACATTTATGGGGCTGGACAGTGTTATTTCTTTAGCTGGGTCAATTGCATTGATTAGCTACAGCCCAGTTCTCCCATTGTATGGTCTGGCTTCCACCTTTTCTACCAAGTAAGGCTGGGACCGTTGTCTCTGAGTGACCCTAACTTGTCTTCAAAGTCAACAGTGGCTGTCGTATTCTGCTGAGGTTGGAGACCTCTGTGATCACACAAACCAAATAGCTCCCCATCCCCACCCCAAGCTTTGTCTGTTACCGTTCAAGCCAGGTCCAGCTGGGCAGAGGAGGCTACTGAATTAGCAATGAGCGCGGTCGATACGTTTCTCTCAGGACAGGGGGCCGCCTCGCTGACTACCTAAGTTAAACCCTGGGTACGTTGCTGTTTCCTCTGAATTGCCGCTGAAGTTCTTCTCTGCTCAGCATTCAGCTGTATTTTAAGAGCTCGGGATGTGAGCTGACACCTCTGTCAACAGGAAGAAGTACTCTGAAGGAGTTCAGGTCCGATCTATAAGGAGAGAAACATTAACTGCTTTGGATGATGCCCCTTTATCTTAACGTGTCCTGTTTTCCCCCAACTCATCTCTGCCCTAGACACCTCCCTTACAAAGAGGGTGACCCCTCCCACAGCCCCTCACTGAGAGCTCGTCACATACTAGACCCTTAGGATTAATTACTGTTCTTGTTGTGACCAAATACTTGACAGAAAGCAGGTTATGGGAGGAGAGGTATATTTTGGCTTGCGGTCTGAGGGGATGCAGTCCGTTGGGACTCAAAGGCGCAGTGGGGGCTGACGGGGACATGTGGCAGCTCCCATCTCAGATGACCAGAAGCAGATGGAGAGGAAGGCTGGCTTTCCACTGGCTTTCTCCTTTTCGCCATTTTACTCGACGATGCAAGACTCTGGGCCATGGGATGCTGCCGCCCACAGGCAAGGTGAATCCTTCTCTGTGGGTTAATCTCTCGGACTGTTCTCTCGGACAAGCTCAAAGGTGTCCCTCATCAATGCCTTAGGCTTTTGTGAATCCAATCAAATTGACACACTAAGTGAACAGTCACAACTCTGTTCTAAGCATCTTTGTCATTCCTGTAGCCATTATAACAATTATTTGAAATTTGTCACTATTATTACCTTCATATAACAGATGAAGAAACGAGACAGAGAGGTTAAATAAGTTCCCCCAAGGCACTAGCTCATGCTAAGTAGATACTTTTTTTTTTTTTTTTGTACTGATGATAAAATTTGGGCTAAAGCTGCTTCCTTCGTGTAGTGAATGACAACCTAACTTAGTAGCAAACTTAGGTTGCTATACATTCTCAGTCTCAGCAGTTGGGTTCTAGCCAATCAGAGACTATTAGAGAGTACTGACTGATCAGACTAATTACCCTGTGCTCATACAAGGCAAAATACTGACCCCAGCCAATCAGATTGCTTCTGTATGATTCTGCCTTTTCTCTTACCATACGCATAACCTGGGCATGTGACTTGACTCTGGCTCAAAATGTTCCATCTCTATAAACTCTTTCTTGCTCAAATAAACTTTGTTAAATTGAATTTACCTCAGATTTTTCTTGAATTCCATTAAGTGGCAAGATTGTATACCAAGTTTGTCTAACTTCTCATCTATAATGTTAGGCAGAACTAGAAGATAATTCACTCCATATTAAGTCTTCTCTGAAGAAGTCTGCTTAAAAATTGGAGTTTATAAACAATAATATGTTTCTACTAGCCCTATATCCTTGACTAAGGCATTTATGTCTCTGAAACTCAATCGGCTTAATCTGATGGGGTGCCCTCAGATGGTTACATTCCCGTCCATTTCAACTTTGTGTGTTTTATTCCATGACTTCTGCCTTATATTTTTATGGGATTTTAAACCATCTGTCATTTTATTTGAGACAATAAATAATTTTGTCCACCCTCATTATTCTAGATCTATTCACTGGTGCTGGACGTAGTTGGTACTGCTCATACATACCTTAACTTGAACTGGTGGTCTTTACCATCCTGTAAAGTGGCCTGATAGAATTACTGTCTCATTATGCAGATTTAGCAACCTATGCTTGGAGAGGTTCAGTAAGTGATCTAGACTCCTGGAGTTCACGTCTATCTCACATTGTCGGCATTCCTCTGTCCCTGAGCTGTGTTAGGTAACACCTTACGTAGTCAGCATCTACATGGACCACATTAATGAGGTATATGCTTGCCAGAGAAGAGGAGGAAGATGCTTGGCATAAAGTGATTTTTCTTGCTACTCTTCAAGGCAACCAATTGTCCTGAAATGGTTTACATGTAGCTGTGGGCTAGCTGAATGTTATGTATATGTGCCCTTTTCAGAGTAGGTAATTGGTCCCGAAGCAGGCACGCCTGAGTGGTTTTGTCACTGCATTAAAACTTCTCAGTTCTGAACAATGGCTTATCAATAGTCGCCTGGGAGTGTAGAGTCGTGAAAAGTTAGCTCAAACAACTCAGACTTCACCACTGTACGGTGTGACAGTGTGTGTGTGTGTGTGTGTGTGTGTGTGTGTGTGTGTGCGCGCGTGCGCGCGCGCGTGCGCGCACGTTCGCGTGTTTGAGACAGGAGTCTTGCTTTCTTGCCTAGGTTTGTCTTGAACTCTGGGGATCAAACGATCCTCTAGTCTCAGCCCCTGGGGTAGGTGACACTACAAGGATGTGTCATTGTACCTGGCTATGACATAGATGTCACACTTTTACGCCTATCCTACATTTTTTACAGATCACAAATCAAACAGAGGTAAAACAAAACACCAAGACTGAATTCATTCAAGGCCAGCTCAATCTATGTAAAGTAGCCTGTCTGCCCCTCTCTCTCTCCAATCTCTCTCTCTCTCTCTCTCTCTCTCTCTCTCTCTCTCTCTCTCTCTCTCTCACACACACACACACACACACACACATACAGATTTACAGGAAGTTGGGCACAAAGTCCTACCCCAGCCAAGAATCTATTGGCTACTTTTAGCTGTTGGGAGAAGTTGTTGGTTTTCTAAATGGACTCTCCTTCTTCCAACAGCTAACAATTTTTGCTCATTTTCCTTTTTCTACAGTTCTGTAAGTGATGATAATTTAACCACATTTCAGTAGATGGACACATGTCCAAGACCAAAAATTGGTCCTAATGGGGAAAAAAAAAAATTAGATTCAGAGTTTGAAGAGATGGCTCGGTGGGTAAATGTGTTGCCGCTAAACCTGATGACCTGAGTTTGAGCCACAGGACCTATTCAGTGGAAGGAGAATACTGACTCCCACAGTTATCCTCTGGCTTCCACATACCCACTGTGGCATGCATGAAAGAACTCATGCACATATGTATATATACAGTAAATAGATAAATGTAATAAGTGTAAAGTATTAATTTCCTACTTTGGTCAATTAGAGTTTTATATATGAGTGTCAAGGATCTTTTTGCTATCATAATTTCCCCAAAGTGGTGTTCTGTGCATGACAGAGAAGAGAGCAGAGTGGTCTTAGGTTCATCTGCAGGCTTCAGTCCATGCCTTGTTCTCAGGATCCCATGACTAGCTGGGGTTTGATGTAGTCAGGGGGATGACCTCTGAGAAAACAGATCCCCACGGAGACATCAACTCGAGTTATCAACAGGAAAAACCCTTCTGGGAGACGCAGGAGCAGAGGCAGGGCTGGGAAAACACAAGGAAGGAAAGGCTGTGTGAGGACCGAGTGAGGAACCCTTACCACGTGCTACCCGAATCTAGGACTGATGGAAGAAAAGCTCTGGGGACTCTCTTATTGGTCTCTCAGTTCTTCATGAAATGGCTTCCATGCAACCACTGTTGATTTTCTGAAACGCCTTTGTGGGGCGCAGAAAAATAAATGTCTAGGAAGTTGTAATGGGAGGGTGGGATTTCTTTAGCCTATCTGCCTACTTAGGGTCTTAGCCTCAACTGATACATTAGCATCTTGAGGATAGGGACATTTTGTTTTACAGTTCTAGTTTCTCCTTTCTCCCCCGATTCTCTCTAGCATTGCTTCTGCTGATTTTCTTCAGTTGATTTATCTTTATTTGGTGTGTATGTGCATTGTGTGTGTGCATGTGTGTGTGTGTGTGTGTGTGTGCATGTGTGTGTGTGCATGTGTGTGCATGTGTGTGTATGCACATGGATGCAAGTGTGTATGGAGACCAGAAGTTGATATTCAGCTTCTCCTTCTCATCCTCATTTATTATTTATTTCTAATGGTCATGGGTGCTTTTTCCTGCATACACTTGTGTACCTGGTACCTGGAGAGATCAGAAGATATAGTCAGATCCCTTGGAACTGGAGTTTCAAGTAGTCGTGAGCTGCCATGTTGGTGTTGGGGACCAAACCCAGGTCTTCTGGAAAGGAAGCTAGTGCTCTCAACCACTGAGTCATTTCTTCAGCTTTGCTTGTTTTTTTTCCCCATTACTTTTAAGTGTGTGTGTGTGTGTGTGTGTGTGTGTGTGTGTGTAGTGTAGTGTTGTATACATGAGTGGAGTTATCTATGAAGACTGTAAAGGGGTATTGAATCTCTTGGAGCTGGAGTTACAGGCGAAGCCGTGAGCTCTCTAGACTGTGCTGGGATGCAAAATCAGGACCCCTGGAAGAGCAGAACACACTAAATCACTGAGCCAAGCCCCCCACTTTTTGAAATAGCGCCTCCGCATCCAAGGTCTGGGTATGCAGCGCTGGATAACTTCGAATTCATTTTGGACAGCAGGCTGCCCTTGAGCTCCCAGAGCCTCCTGAGTGCTGGGATTAATGGTGTGCCCCACCACCTCTACTGAGAATTTCTTATTGAAACTGGAGCTCAGAGAACTTGGAGCTCACCCATTCAGTACAGCGGCTTGGCCAGCACCATCGAGAACTCTCCTGTCTGCTCGAATCTAGCATCAGGATTACAGGTGGGTGCCTGCCGTGATTACCTTTGGACATTTCTGAACTCAGGTCTCCGTGCTCGCTGGGTAAGCAATTTGCTATTTGAGCTGCTGTCCCAGCCTTTAGGTTGTTTCTTTAAGGGACCTCTAAAAGGGTCTTCCTTTTCTTCTGATTAAAGAATTGTCTTCGGGGCCTGGGGAGATGGTTTCATCAATGTACCAGCCCTGGATGGTTTCCTCCGTAGCACCAGCTATGGAGAAAAACCCGAGACCTGAATTGGGATCCTCAGAACCAATATAAAATGTCAGCCGTGCTTGAGTATAGGGCTGTGACTCCAGCACAGGAAGCAGCCAGGCAGCGCCACCAAGCTCTCTGGCCAGCCAGGTGAGTCTATTGGTGAGCAGTGGTTTCAGCGAGAGACCGTCTCCAAAGGCAAGGTGGGGAGCTATCAAGGAAGACATTGCTGCTGGTCCTCAGCCTCCATAGTGATGTAAACACACATATGTACTCACCTGAATGCACACGCACACCACACACCACACACACGCACACCCACACCCACCCACCCACCCCACACGAACCTGCACAAGGGAAAAAATGTCTTCTATAACATAAGGTTTACAGTCACAGGATTGGGATGTACTGAACAGCAATTTAAGGAGGTATTTATTTTATGGCTTTTGTTGCCTTTGTGAAAGACATCTCCCTCGCATTGCAGCTTTTTAAAATTAGCTTTAAAATAACCAATTGCGGGCTGGAGAAACGGCTCCGTGGCTAAGAGCGCTGACTGCTCTTCCAGAGGTCCTGAGTTCAAATCCCAGCAACCACAAGGTGGCTCACAACCATCTGTAATGAGATTGGATGCCCTCTTCTGGTGTGTCTAAAAAATGTAATAACTAATTGCACTAAGCAGATGCTTCGGAGACAGGCTGCTTAGTAAACGACCTGTAAAGAGGGAGTGGCAGAGCCATCCTGTGTCCTCGCGGCCGTGAATCGGATGGTGTGAGTGGGCTGACTGGGTCCAGTGCCAGTGCTTTCAGATCAGGCCCAGCAGCGGTGGTGGGGGTGGGGGTGGGGGAGGCTGCTGCTTCCTGAGTCTGTTCTTGAGCCCGGGCTAAAGGATAGCAAAGTCCCAAGGGTAACTCTTCCAGGAGACAAGTGACCGAGGCCAGGGGGCAAAGACGAATGCTTCTGAAGAGCTGTTGTGGGTAGAATCATCCTCTACAAAGATAGATTGAAGTCTGAGTCCCTGCCCTCGTTTTCCCAATGAATGTGACCTCATTTGGAAATGCAGTCTCTTAAAATGTAATCCCATTAGGGTGACGTCATAATGGATTGCTGTGGGCCCTTGTCCAATGTCTGGTGTCCTCACCAAAGGAAAGAGACTTGGGCACAGATGGCCAGGAAGAAGAATATCAAGTCAGCGAAGGCAGAGGGTGACATAACCCAAAACTGCCAAGGATTGCTGGTAACCACCAGAAAGAGGGAAGAAACCTGGACCAGATTCCCTGAACCCGACAGAAGGATGCCTGAGTTTGGGCACCAGGACTCAGAGAGAGAGAGAGAGAGAGAGAGAGAGAGAGAGAGAGAGAGAGAGACAGAGACAGAGACAGAGAGACAGAGAGAGAGAGAGACAGAGACAGAGACAGAGACACAGAGAAAGACAGACAGGGAGAGAGAGAGAGAGAGAGAGAGAGAGAAAGACAGACAGACACACACACACACAGACAGAGAGAGACAGAGAGACAGAGAAAGACAGAGACATAGAGAAAGATAGACAGGGGCAGAGAGAGACAGAGACAGAGAGAAAGACAGACACACACACACACACACACACACACACACACAGAGAGAGAGAGAGAGAGAGAGAGAGAGAGAGAGAGAGAGAGAGTTTCTCTGTGCAACTAATTCTATATTAATTTGTTATGGTACCCCAAGAAATGATATAGGTAAGATATAAACCTATCACTTTTGCCCACAGTCCATTGGCCAGTACAGATTGCAGAGCTGGGCTGAAAGTTGGGGCTCAGAAAGAGTGTGCTGAATCACCGCAAGGCCAGGTGAGGGAGAGAGAGAAGGAGGGAGGGGAGTTGGGGATCATAATTAGGCTTCCACATAGGAGCACTCAGATTTGCATCCTGTAGCCTCTTCAGACAGGATGCCAGATTCTTCTTAACACAGAGTCTGAGTTTCATTCTTGTTCTAAGACCCAAGGCTCCAGGATCTTAGGCAAACGCCATGACCTTGAAACACCGGGTCTCTCATTTGTTCACTGAGAACAATAACAGCACCTCCCTCACAGGGCTCATTAATATTCCGCAAGTGGGCGTCTGTGAAGTGTTTATTTCAGCTACCGACATAAAATCGTCCAAATGTCCCAATAAATAGTAGCTAGTGCCATATTATCACTGTAATAATAGCACAGTGAGGACTTGGGGACTCAGGTAGGAGGGTTCTAATAGGACTTTAGGATAAAATTGGATGAAGGGAAGACAGGCTCTGCAAGGTAAACATTTACATTTTCATTTGTGGAGCAGCATGTAAGATATGCTAATGACCCTTTGGGTGGGCCCGGGTTGTATCTCAGGAAGAAGAGGAGAGTCTGTTTGCTTGGAGAATAGCCAGTTGAAGGAGGACTTAAAGCTGCATATAAAGGGATGAGATAGAGCTCTTAGCTATAGAGGAATAGGATAGGGAGAATTCTCATGGAAAAACACTAGCTGAGGAGGAAGGAGGGGGCATGAAGACCCAAGACCTAGCACTGGCATCCATACAACAGTGTGCTAAGTCTTGGAATGTAGAGGGCATGACAGAAAGGTGTAATCTCAAGACTTGATTGCCTACAGGGTAGAACACAGAATGAGTCTGAGGATGGAGTGGTTGATGTTGCCTCCTTTTAAAAGTCATATTTTTTGATGATCACCTTCATTGCAACAAATCAGTAGAGCATGCGAAATCTCCTGCTTTGACCATTCTGCACTGCTCACTTACATTGAGTGTCTTTTAGCAAGAGGAGCCAGCTTGTGAGAAAGCATGGTGGGGTCCTAAGTGTATAGAAATGTTTAGCCTGGTGTACTGGCCCCCAACTTAAATTACAGAACTTGAGAGGCAGAGGCAGGAGGATCTCTTTGAGGTCCAGGCTGGTCAGGGCTTCATAGTGAGACCCTGTCTCAAGCAAGCAAGCAAGAAGCAAGCAAGGAAAGAAGGAAGGAAGGAAGGAAGGAAGGAAGGAAGGAAGGAAGGAAGGAAGGAAGGAAATGTTCACTTTCTAAAGCACCCACAACCCAAACAAGCAGTGGACCTGTGGGACAAGGTAAAAGAGAGTCTCAAGTCAAGGTTTGGTTTGTTTGTTTGGATTTTCGATTTTTGAGACAGGGTTTCTCTATGTAGCCCTGGCTGTCCTAGAACGCGCTCTGTAGATCAGGACTCAGAGTTCCACCTGCCTCTGCTGTCCTAGTGCTGGGATTAAAGATGTGTGCCACCAATGCCTGGCTATGTGAATTTTTCTTATCCAAAGTTTCTGTATGCCACGTGATTACACAAAATGAAAGGATAATGTCTGTTTTTTTTTTTTTTTTTTAGCAGATAACAGATATGGTAAAATAACAGTGGGGATATGTGCAGGCAGGAGACATACGCTCTCTTCATTGGGCTGGAAACAATAGATGTCATGAGCTTTTGAGCTTCCTTGATGGCTGAGGCAAACAAGTATAGCTAAGTTAACTTATTTCAGAAGAAAATGAAGAATTTGGTGAAGTAAATAATATACAGTCAAAAATGTTACAACTTTATACTTCATTGGTGTGTGTGTGTGTGTGTGTGTGTGTGTGTGTGTGAGAGAGAGAGAGAGAGAGACTGTCATAATTCTAAACTACCAATAAAGTTAATGTTTCCATTTTAAATGACAAAACATGTGGCTTGAACACAAGCGCCTCTCTGGCATGCATTTATCTAAAATCGTGGCCTGAGATGTTGCTTAGAGAGATTTCATAGCATGCATGAGACTCCGAGTTTGATTCCACAACCCCGTCAAGGAAAGTCATTACAAGCATCCTTGCATTGAACCCTCGCAGACACCTCCTGAAGTTGGTAGCTGGCATCCTTTGTCTTGATTTTATAGGTCAGAAAACCAAGCAAACAATGGCAGTCAGTTGCTGGAGGCCACACAGTTATCTGCAGAGCAGACTTTAGGTCACGTGCTGTTTTCCAGGTCTTCTGTTTCTACTGCCCACATTCCGAATGAGCAGGGACGACTTTGGGAAGGATCTGACTCTTCCGTCCCAGCCTCCCCTCGACCCCAGCTAAACAGGTGTTGACCAGAGTCAGCAGCTATTGCTGCAGGGCGAGGGAACCGGGGCTTGAATGGCTCCTGACATAGGACTAAGGACTGACAGGTTCCTCCTGTTTGAGAGGAACAAAATCATTGGTTCTTTACCAGCCACACTTTTGCCCAAGACATGACAATTGCCCTCTTGATCGGTGCACTGGCTCCATTCCCAAGCCCATGTATACACATTTGCACCTTTGACTCTTTGAAGAGGATGCTCTGTTGCTTAGAAGGCCATGCCACGTTTCTGCCTTCTCCAAGACTAACTCAGGTGGCCTCTTCTCTCCTGCCTCCCTTCCAAGCTGTAAGGCTCCTGGGCAGAGATGGGCCCTCCTGCCCTTTGCCACTAACCCTAGTCCAGGACTCGCCACAAGTAGGAGTTAGTTCACGTTGAATGGCTGATTGTCTATCTCTGTTGCTAACTAGTGATCAAAATGGAGTAAGCACCCCGCTGGACCATTTGTCTTGCATTTTGGAAAAATGCTATTGCTTACTCTAATTGAAAAGCAAAAGTTAAAGATGCGTGCAACCTATTTCCTTTGGAAGGGAAATCTGTCTTGCTGTTTTATGTGTGCGGGTAAAGTGTGCTCAGAAAGCAATCTGTTTGGAGGATGGGAAAATGTTTCGGGGAATTGTCTGTGAGCTATCTTCTTGGTCTGGTTATTGACTTACTCTGTAAGGATGACTGGGAAGGAGAGAGATGCCAATGAAGAGAAAGGTTCCAAATCTGTGCATGGAAACAGAATAGCTGCACAAGGATGCATCATTAGGGAAGATGCGCGCACATCTCAAGAACGCCCGAAACTAGTTTCTCTTAAAATATCTGCAGGAAGGTCAGGGAAGAAGTTATTTCTGGAAAAAGCATTTTTTAGTTAATAATTTAAAGGAAGGTGATGTATTCCTGTAATAATGATTTAGGACTTGTGTTTAGTTAAAGCACTGGCAAAAGTGCTTCTGTGTGTGTGTGTGTGTGTGTGTGTGTGTGTGTCTGTCTGTCTGTCTGTCTGTCTGTCTGTCTGCCTGTATGCCTGTGTATATCTTGCTGTGGCCAGAGGAGGATGCCAGGTATCCTCTGTCCCTGCCTCATTCCTTTGAGAGTCCTTTGTTTGGCTAACCTGGCTGGCTGGAGAGCTCCTGGTTCTACCTATCTCTGCCCTGTCAGTGCTGTGGATTTGAACCCAGGGCCTCACACTTTTGCATCAAGTTTGCCATCTTCCCAGCGGCAAAAGTGCTTGTCATCGACACATCCCGCCTAATATGTTTTCTGATTGATTTTGTGATGGTTCTCATGCCTGTTCGAATACATTGATCGCAATGAGTTGTTCATATACTACCTTTCAGGCAAATCTTATTTTCTTATATATTAAAAAAGAAACAACATCTGTTCCCTGGAGGAGGAGCTGATTAAACGCTTGTCGGAGGTCCCAGACTTCGGGAGGGACGAGTGGCAAAGCTGGGTCTGTGGGATGAGTCAGAGACTATTACAAGTTAATCTCGTTGCTTGTTAATTTGCACCTATGCCTAATCAACTAAGAAGAAAATAAACTACCAACGACTGGGAGCTTGGGTTTTGCATATTTATGTATTTCATGGCTCCTTGGCTGTAATTGTCAAAGCAATCCAGGCACGTGGTGCCAAACAGAGCTCCCCGAAATCTCACATGGCGTCCTCCTGCTCTTGTCTCTTCCGTGGAACACTTCTATTTAAACTTTGGATGGAAAAAAAAAAGTGGACTAAAGTCACATTTCAGAACTGAAAGCGTTTTCAAGATGATTATAGGAATTAGCTATCGTGTGTTTATGTGAAACTGGAAACAGTTTATGCGGATTATCTTAATTACTCTCAGAAAAATCGTGTGACCTCAACATTATTCATACCAGTATGGCAGATAAAGAAACTTTGACTTAAAGAGGTAAATGTTGCTGGATGTGTTGGCGTACACCTTGAATCCCGGCCCTAGGAAGGGGAAAGCAGGTGGACCTCTGGAAGTTTGAGGCCAGCCTGGTCTGCATAGCAAGTTCTAGGCCAGTCAGGGCTTCATAGTCAAGAGGAGGAGGAAGAGGAAGAGAAGAGGAGGAGGAGGAAGTTGGGGCTGGAAGAAGAGAAGTTGGGGTTGGAAAGTTTGCCCAGTTGGTAAAGTATCTGCATGTGCATTAAAGAGCCAGGCATGGTAACAACCCCCTATTACCCCAGTGTTACCACAGTGGAGACAAGGGACCCCTGATGCTCATTGATCTGCTAGCCCAGCTGAATCAATGAGCTGGAGGTTCACTGGGAGAACCTGACTCAAAAAATAATTGTGGAGAGAGATTAAGGAAAGACCCCGACATATACCAGAGATATCTGCACATAGGTACACACACACACACACACACACACACACACACTCATGCACATGTATATATGTACACACTTCCCTCCTTTCACTACCAAGAAAGCAGAAAAAAAAATAGTTCAAAGCTTTTGAGATGTTAAGCAATACAGCTGAAATCAGGTCCCAAGTTACACTGACTTTTGGGTCCCCTTGACCATGACTAGATAACTAATTTGGATTTGAATTTCTCCTACAAGAATCTCACCAGGTGACCAGGCTGTATTTGAACGCTCTAACGATCTTGGGAGCCCTAGATGATCAGAAGTGGTGTGTGGTGGTTTTTGTTTTTTTGTTTCTCTTTCTGAAATTATCCTCCACATGTATCCTAAGTGGGCTTAATAGCTGTTCAATACTCATGGTGTTTGTTGAATGAACAAAGTACCCTGAAAGAGCTTACGGGCATATTAAACTATTATTAGTTCAGTGTCCATGTAACTATACATTACATTTCTTCTGCCCCATTTAAAGATAGAGCTCTTGATGCATGAGAAAAAAAAAAAAAAAACTGCAAGTCTAGAATGAGTCCACGCTGTAAAGCGATCAGTGGCCTCCCTCCCTCCCTGGGTCTATGCCTGGTGCCAACACATGACTTTCTACTCTCTCCCTCATTCTCCATCTGTCTCTCCATCTCTCCCCACCCCTTCCTATCAGTCCTTCTCTTCCCCACATCAACCAGAAAATCAGAGGACAAAGCTTATTTTTCAAGCCTCAGCAATGAAGGCTGAATCCCAGACCCAGTTAGCTCTTAAGAATACTCCTCAAATTCATCAACAAGTCAATAACTAAAGTATCTGTTTTCATCCCAGACATCATTTTTTTTCCCTCTACACTTAAGGACATTCAGCGCAGCATAGCTTTTGCAAACTGTGTTATTGGGTAACATGGTGGAGGGAAGGAACCCAGCAAAAAGCACTCCCTTCCTTTGATGGCATTTACTAGCCCGAGGCTCCCAATGATTATTTATTAATTTTAAATTACTGAGAAATCGGCGTTAGTTAATAATTTGCATCATCGCCCCCAAGGCCGGCATTGCCAGGGTGACGCTCAGGATTTAGATCTTGTATCCAGTCTCCCTCAGAGCCTCCAAAATGAGAAGGCGCTGGGCACAGACGGAGCGAGCGAACAATACGGAGAAGTTCACCTCCCCTGAAAGCAGCTCGTGATCCGATCCTCTCCTGGGCACGTGGCTCTGCGGCGGAGCCATAATGAGATCTCCCCCTGCACGGAGCAGAGCGAGCAGGAGCAGATCGAGTTTCCCCTTCGTGAATATGCAAACCATGTGCTGGAGCAGGTGCAGGCTGACTGATGGGATTCCAGCTCCAGGTACCTTCCCGCCGCCGAGCTCGGGCTCGGGCTCAGCCCTCTTCCTCTTTACTTCTCTTTGTTCTTCAGACCTGTTTCAGGGAAGAATTCTGAAAGGAAAAGGCATCTTATGGACTCCTTTGTGGGATCCACCGGGGGAAGCGTCAAAGCCCATCCCCCATAGTGATGCACTTCCTTTAACAAGGCCGTACCTACACGGATGGGAACCTGAAGTAAGGGGCAGGCGCGGGGGTGGGTGGTGGGTGGGGGGAGGGGCTGGGCTGCAGCAATGACAATCCTATTTTGACCCAAGAGGTTAAACCAGGAAGTTAACATGGGTGACTGGGCCTTTTCTGAGACACCTTGTTCCAGAGTCCTTGAGTCAGCTTTGGCAGCCAGGTCCCTTCCTGGACTCCGACCCGGGATCTAGAGTGAAAAGGGAACAAGGCGTGGGCAGCCTGCACGTAGTCCATCAAGTCAAGACCAGCAGCACGTCTCTGACGTGCGTGCCTTGGTTTAGATAACAGGATAACAGCATCTCCTCTCTTCACATCCTTCACTGGTTGACAGACAAGCAGGAAACAACTGAGGAGGCAGGACAGGAGTTGGGCTTTGGGGCCTGGAACATGAGCTCAGTTTTGATCTGGCCAGCAAGGTGGAGCTCATCCTTGAGGTAGCTAAACTCAGGACACTGCCTCCTAACAGGAGAGACACTGGTGGGGACACAAGCTCTGGAAAAACTGTAGGGACACTACTGTGAAGAAAAGACTCATGTGGGAGCCAAAGAGGAAGTGGTTTCTAAGACAGGGTTGTGAAATTTCAGGTCCCCAGGCAGGGGGATGGCCCTGGGCTGTGTGTTGTATCTCAACACACATAGAGGAGGAGCCTGATGTAACCACTCTCACTAGGACTGTGTGTGTGTGTGTGTGTGTGTGTGTGTGTGTGTGTGTGTGTGTTGGGGGGGCGGGGGGGGGGGAAGGACTTAGGACTACTGTTGGGTCGAGTCCCCACCCTCCAGCCTCCCCCAGGGTCCCACCCTATTCTACCCAGTCCCCCACCAGGAGGCCCTGGCATGGCGGACTTACAGCCTGCTCTTATTTTTTCCTGGTCACGCAGTGCTTCCTCACAGAGTGAAACAATATGGGAGA
Source organism: Apodemus agrarius (assembly GCA_964023405.1). Taxonomy (NCBI): domain Eukaryota; kingdom Metazoa; phylum Chordata; class Mammalia; order Rodentia; family Muridae; genus Apodemus; species Apodemus agrarius. Next base: position 28,008,660 of record OZ030023.1, read on the forward strand.
GCCTTGAGGCACTGTAAGCCTACAGTTACCTTTTCCAGAGCCACCTTGGCACCTTGGTGCTCTTCCTTCTCCTCTCGGGAAGCTCACTGGGGGAGACCTACAGCCTCTTCCAGACTAAAGACTAGTGCCCTAGAGAATTTCTCATGGGTCAGACTTATCTGTGAAGGTTATAGGCAGGGTCCCTATGCCCTCCCCAGCCAAATGAGACTCGTATAATTTCTGAGAGAAAACTGATAAAAGAAGGTATTGATGCCCAGGCTGTCTTAACGTGGCAATGTAAGTATCTTACCTTTTCCTTACCTTCCACACTGCTCCAGAAAGCTCAAGTGACACAGACACCTAACTGCCTGCTTTTGGTTCCTTTGCATCTCCAGGGTGACAAAGGCAGAAGAAATGTATATTTACATGGATGTCCGCACGCTCTGTACTAATAATACTTCAATATACCCATAAGCTCTTCCAGGGGCGTGTGCTCGCTCATTCATTCATTCATTCATTCATTCACTCAGTTGACTACTTTGGGCATGACATGAAAACTTAGGGATCAGGAACATGCTGGTGCTTTCTTACCGTCGGAAAGTCTTCCTGTTTAAGGAAGAGAAACCCCGAGACAATGCCAACTTGGGCACAGGTGGGTGTCCCCCCAGCCCAGGGATCTTTTGCAGGCAGGTAGGGTAGGAAGATGCTGTCCTCCCTGTGGTTCCTGCCAACGTAGGATGGTACTGAGACTTTTTGGAATCTGAAGCCTTGGGTTGCCTTTTCCGGGTCTGTAGCAGACGTCAGCATTGCTAGATAACAGCAGATGTCTGATGCCTGCCTGGGGAAGAAAAAACACTTCTGTGCAAAGCTGGACAGGATTCTACTTCCTTGCCCACCAGTGTCTCTCCTGTTAGGAGCCAGTGTCCTGAGTTTAGCCACCTCAGGGACGAGCTCCACCTTGCTGGCCAGATCAAAACTGAGCTCATGTTCCAGGCCCCAAAGCCCAACTCCTGTCCTGCCTCCTCAGTTGTTTCCTGCTTGTCTGTCAACCAGTGAAGGATGTGAAGAGAGGAGATGCTGTTATCCTGTTATCTAAACCAAGGCACGCACGTCAGAGACGTGCTGCTGGTCTTGACTTGATGGACTACGTGCAGGCCGTCCACGCCTTGTTCCCTTTCACTCTAGATCCCGGGTCGGAGTCCAGGAAGGGACCTGGCTGCCAAAGCTGACTCTAGGACTCTGGAACAAGGTGTCTCAGATAAGGCCCAGTCACCCATGTTAACTTCCTGGTTTAACCTCTTGGGTCAAAATATGATTGTCAATGCTGCATCCCAGCCGAGCCCAGTGCCCCCCGCCCCTTGTTTCGGGTTCCCATCTGTGATGGTTTGAATAGGCTTGGTGCCTGGGAGGTGGCAGGGTTAGGAAGTGTGGCCTTGTTGGAGTAGGTGTGACCTCGTTAAAGGAAGAGCATCACTATGGGGATGTGCTTTGACAGGGAAGAGACCCTCCTCCTGGCCGCCTGCAGAAGAGACAGTTCTCTCCTGGCTGCCTTTGCATCAAATGCAGAACTCTCAGCTCCCCCAGCACCTGGCCTTCCTGCCTGCTGCCCTGCTTCCTCCTACGATGACAGTGGACTGAAGCTCTGATTGGACCTGTAAGCCAGCCCCCATTAAATATTGTCCTCTCTAAGAGTTGCCTTGGTCATGTGTCTCTTCACAGCATTAAAACCCTGACTAAGACAACATCCTATAAAAATGTACCATCTCCCTTCACGGGCGAGGTTCAGATCCCCAACTGGCTGCCTCCGTCAGCGCTCAGAAGATAAAGCTCTCAGTTTTTTTAAGCCTCCATGTCTGAAGAGAATGAGTTTTCTCAGCCACCTCAAACCCAGCATCTCTGAGCCACTCAGATATAGGGAAAGCCTTTAAAAAGAGTCAGTTTATTGATAAATATGTAAAACAATCACACACCCTTAAAACATTCACCTTAGGAATGGTGTCAGGTCTTTTAACAACCTTTTACCATCTTAAGAGGTTTTTTGTTGTTGTTGTTGTTTTGTTTTTTGTTTTTGTTTTTTTCATGGAAGTAAGACTTTTTAAATAATTGTAGGTAATTTTCTCACATTTCCCCTTCATATTCTCTATATAACAGATTTTTGTTGTTGTTTCTTTTCTCTTTTTAGAGTTAGGGTCTAACCCAGGTTGGTCTCAAACTCACAGCAATTCTCCTGCTTCAGCCTCTGTGTGCTGACGTGGGCGAGCCTCCACACTTGGCCTTGTGGCTTTGGCTGTCTCAGTTTCAGGTGGCGCCCACTGCCTTGCGAGGGTGGTAATTATTGGCTCTTACGTTCTACTTGCTTGCCTTCCCCCTGCAATGACTGTTGAACGGCTTCTAACATGATTATCCGTGCAGTAAATACGGCCCATCGCTGAATCAACTGGCGCCATTCATCTTTATATTAAGTCATCTATTGCTGCAAACTAATCTTTGCCAAAAGTCAGCGGCTTAAAATGATGATTAGCATTTATATCTCACGATCCGTGTGTCTTAGTATGTGTGATGGTTTGTATATGATTGGCCCAGGAAGTGAACCTATTAGGAGGTGTGGCCTTGTTGGAGTAGGTGTGTCGATGTGGGTGTGGGCTTAAGACCCTCCCCCTGGCTGCCCGGAAGTCAGTCTTCCACTAGCAGCCTTCAGATGAAGAGAGAGAACTCTCAGCTCCTCCTGCACCATACCTGCCTGGATGCTGCCATGTTTCTGCCTTGATGACAATGGACTGAACCTCTGAGCCTGTAAGCCAGCCCCAATTAAATGTTGTCTTTTGTAAAACTTGCATTGGTCATGGTGTCTGTTCACAGCAGTAAAACCCTAACTAAGACAGTATGTGAATTGCTTTTGCTGGGTGGTTTTGGCTTAAAGCTTCTCGTGAGGCTTCAGTCAGAATGCCAACCTGTAGAAGTTAACTGTATTTTACTTTACCATAGTGAAATACTAGAGGCTGGATAATGTATGAATAAAAGAGGTTTATTTCTGACAGTCCAAGAGCCTGGTGCTAGCGTGTGCTTGTCTCTAGGGTAGGCCTTATGGAAGACGGTGCCATAGGGTGGGAGCACATGCTATGGGGAGATAGGGGCTTGATTTATAATCAGAGTTCAGTGTGTGCACATGCATGTATGCACAAGTGTGTATGTGTTTGCGCACACGTGCACACACATGTGTGTGCGTGCATACAAGCAAGTGCATAGATGTGTTTACCAAGACCATGGGTTGTTGTTAGGCACCCTCATCAATCATTTTCCACACTATTATCATTATTGTTCTATTGTATCTATTATTGTTGTTACTCTTATTATTTTAAGATTTAGTTATTTTATGTATATGATTACACTGCAGCTGTCTTCAGATACACACTAGAAGAAGGCATCAGTTCCCATTACAGATGGTTGTGAGCCATCATGTGTTTGCTGGGAATTGAACTCAGAACCTCTGGAAGAGTAGTCAGTGCTCTGAACTGCTGAGCCGTCCCTCCAGAGCTGTTATTTTAGGACAGGTTATCTCACTAATTTGGCTAGATTGGCTGTCCAGGAAGCCTCCTGCTTCTACCTCCCCAGGGCTGGGATTATTATGGGAACAGTCCACTGGTTCCGGCTTTCCTGTGGATGCCGGGGCTGGAACTCTGGTCCTCATCGCAAATGTGGCAAGCATGTCACCGGCTAAGCCACTTCCAGTCCAGGCCACTCATGTATCAAGACTTATTCTTGGGAGAGCAAACTCACGAGAGCCACCTTAATACCTTCTCGTGGTCTTCTATGATGTGAGTACATCAGCCTCCTCACACTACTGCCCTGGAGATCAAGTTTCTAACACCCTGTGGTAAGAACTACACTGAGAGGTTGCTATATTTCCTATACTCACTAACTTTTGAAGGGTTTCAAAAAGCTCTTGCCATGTAGAATTAGCACAAATTTTACAAGTTCACTGTTGTCTTGGTCAGGGTTTCTATTCCTGCACAAAACATCATGACCAAGAAGCAAGTTGGGGAGGAAATGGTTTATTCAGCTTACACTTCCACACTGCTGTTCATCACCAAAGGAAGTCAGGACTGGAAGTCAAGCAGGTCAGGAAGCAGGAGCTGATACAGAGGCTGTGGAGGGCTGATTGCTTCCCCTGGCTTGCTCAGCCTGCTTTCTTATAGAACCCAAGATTACCAGCCCAGGGATAGCACCACCCACAACGGGCCCTTGCCCCTTGATCACTAATCAAGAAAATGCCCCACAGCTGGATCTCATGGAGGCATTTCCTCAAGGGAGGCTCCTTTCTCTGTGATAACCCCAGCCTGTGTCAAGTTGACACACAAAACCAGCCAGTACAACTGCCTAAATTAAGGTACAAGCAAAGACAGAGCTGGACAGCCAAGCTTCTTGAAGAATGTCTTCCAATACAGTCCCTCTCAATATAAAGACCTGCAAACAAAAGAGAAAACTTGTCTGCGGCCCACATACCCAGATGCATTGGTGGAGCAAGCAGATGTGTAAATGCTAGAAACTCTCTCCTATCGAGAAAGAGAGGGGTGAGAGGCATAGGAACCAGTTGTTCACTGTAAGCGTTAGATTTAGCAGGACGTGGGCTGGTGAGATGGAACCTTGATGAGCCTAGTTCAATCCTTGGCACCCATGTGATGGAAAGAAAGTTGACTTCTACAGTTTATCCTTGACCCAGAGACTGTAGTGTGTGTGTAGACGACACACAGACATGTACACACACAGACAGGGGGTGGGGTGTCGAGAAGAAAAGGGGGGGAGGGAAAATAAGTATTTGTTTTAATTTAGTAAGACACAGTTGATATTTCTAAGAAGGCTCCTTGGTTCCTGGCTGTGGTGTCTACATGTGTTTATCCTCTGAGTCATTCCCCATTTCTATGAAAGGCGGCCTGTCTTTGCAGCCTAGGCAATTTCTTAGCCTGTTTTCTGCAGGCCAAAGCTCGAAAACCCAAAACCCCATTTCTAACTCACTCTGCGTCTATTGCTTGTGGTACAACATGGAGATCACTTTGCCGATGTAGTTTTCATAAAACCCCTACAAGCCTCCTGTAAACCGGCGCCTGGGGTTCGTGCGATCAGAGCAAAGCGATACCCAGAAGTCTCTGCGATGATCTGTTCTTGGCCTGGGTTTCTGCTGAGAAGACAATGGGATGGTGTTGAGTCCTTAAATGTGTTTCGGTATTCAGTTTTTAAGGAGTCTTACTTTGTAGCCCAGGGTGGCCTTGAACTCTTGACAATCCTGCTGTCTCTGGAGCTTTGGGGGGGGGGGTAGGGATTGGGGGTGGGGGAGTGGGGGGGGTTGAGCTACTTGCCCAGCATAAGCCTTGATTGCTTCCGAAATTTTAAGTTTGATTTATTTATTTATTTATTTATTTATTTATTTATTTGGCTTCATCCACCCGTTTGGTTTCATCTTTACCTCACTGCTTTGCTCACACCGCATGGGTCTGTCTGTTGCCCGGGAGGCACATCTTAGTTTTAAAAGCATTTTTCATCATATAAAAATGGTAGAAAATGTCCACATACTGTCTTATCTATGCTTAGCAGTGTTTCCTTCAGTGATTACCTACTCCCAGATCAGCTTGACACATGACTCCTGGTCGGATTCCATCTCCGTGGAAATTATTTCCACCACATCCCTAGTTTTCACTTATGACAGCCACTACTATTTCTAAACTTTCTTCGGCTGTGTAGCAAGAGCTACACAGTGTTCTCTACTTTCTAATAGGATCTCCCCCGCTCGATTGCTTTGGGTTTCCCTAAGGGGTTTCCTTAAAGGCCACCAGTCCTTACTAGCAATATCTAAGTTGTGTTTATTTCATTCATGGTCTTGCTATGTAGTCCACACTGGCCTTGAATTTGTCATCTTCGGTCTCCTGGGTGCTGGGATTAAAGGCATATGACACCACTATTCATAATGTAAAGCAAATCCTCTGCCCAAAGCCCCCTGCTCGGTCCAGATCTGTACATACCCCTTCAGGGTTTTATTTTATTTTATTTTATTTTATTTTATTTTATTTTATTTTATTTTGTTTTGTTTTATTTTATTTTATTTTATTTTATTTTATTTTATTTTATTTTATTATTTTATTTTATTATTTTATTTTATTTTATTTTATTTTATTTTATTTTATTTTATTTTATTTTATTTTATTTTATTTTATTTTACAGTTACATCCAACTTCCAGAATGCTCCAAGTTTACTTTAAAACCCAGTGGCATGGAATATAAAGACCATTATTCTGTACTTCTGGGATGTCTAGATTTCAGGGGTGTTTTGAGGCAGGTAGTCTGGTTTATAATTGGTGCGGACTGGGAACCAGTGATATCTGAGCTCTTGACTTGGGTTCGACAACCTGCTTCCTGGGTAGCTCACTCACGTGATTGGCGAGGTATGCTGGCTGTTGCCTGGCTCCCCCCACCCCCACCCCAAAGCTACTGAGTGTGCTGTGTCATGGAAGCTGGTTTCCTCCAGAGCAAACTGCCCCTAAGAGAGCAACCAGGAAGTCTCAGGGCCTTCTGGAACCTAATGTTGAACCTCACAACGTTTCTACAAAACATACTTGCTGCATAGCCAGCCCTGCCAAAGTTGGGAAGGGATTATCCAAGAGTGTGGAACCAGGGAACCTGTAGCATTGGGGAAGCCGGTTATCAGCACACTTTTCTTGTTAGAGTTTTCCTGTGAATGATAATTGCCGCGAAGGAAGCCAGATCTCCTCCAGTTCTTCAGTATCTTTTCTAAATACTTACCAGTTACTTTTGCCAAACACCGAAAACTATCAGATTATGTTCCCTTGCGTTATTTTTATCCTGTGAGTGAGCCTCATCTATAGTGCTTCCCCTTTCTGTTCCTTGCAGGCTGGCTCTTTCTAAGCTGTTGACCTGGTTTTCATTGTAGGACTTCCGTTCTGTTCTTCAGTATTCCAGCACTGGAATACTTTTGTATCCAATCTTTTGTATCCTCCCTACCCTCCATGGGGTTTGAATGTGAAAGGTCCCCCGACCTTTCGAACCTGTATTCGAACCCTTGGTGTCCAGCTGGCGGATCTGTTTCGAAAAGTTATTGGAACCTTTAGGGGCTGAAGCCTTGGAGGAAGAAGTGGGTCACTGGGATGAGCCTTGAGGTTTCATAACCAAACCCCACACTTCCTGTCTGCTTCCCCATTCAATCCCATGCAGTGTGGCTATCTGGTTCCTTGTTCCCGAGGCCGTGACCTCTCTGCCATAATGGGTGGTACCCCCCAGAACTACATAAAGCTAAAATAAAGCCTTCTCCCTCGAGTTGCGTTTGTCAGGGTGATTTTTTTTTTTTTTTTTATCACAGCCACAATGAACCAAGACAGTATATACCTCCCTGTCTTTGCTGGGTTTCTTCTCTGCATCCTTATTCGAGATGACTGTGTCTCTCCAATACCTTCATGCCTTCTGCCTTGAATCCGGGACTTCACACTCACAATACAGATATAAATAACGAAAATGTGACTGAGCTGGGTGCATATGGGCAGAGTTTCCCAAGTCATGGATTCACTTGTAGAGCGTAGCAAGGAATGAAGGGATTTTACTCCTTCATCTTGGAAGATGAATCTTTCATTGGCTCAAATCCCTGGAGTGAGAGGGGCGTGGCGGGACTGAGGGTCTCACAGTTCACACACCACAGGTCTTGAGTCCCTCTGCACACAGTGCCAAGCAGCCTCCTCTCCTCTTTAACACAGGGCTTGTTACTGCAGCCCAAGCTGCCCTTGAGCACGCAGGTATCCCCCTCTCTGTCTCTTGAGTTCTGGGGTAATAGGCATGAGTCACCGCACCTGGATACTGAGTCTCTTTAGTCCCCAGCTGAGTCTGACGGCCCAAGTTTGCAGCCCAGTTTCTCCAGAAAGCAAGAAACCTCTCCTGCTTCTCAGGCAGAAGTGGGCAGGAACTAGTTACCTGATTCTTGTAGTTAGAGAGCTCAATATAGGGCCTTTCAAAGAAAGTTCCTGTTTCTCATTGCCCACCCCACCCCGAAATCCTTTGCAATCTGCCTTCTTCTTGTTCTTGTTCTTCTTGATCTTGATCTTGTTGTTGTTGTTGTTGTTCTTCTTGTTGTTGTTCTTGTTCTTGTTCTTCTTGTTCTTGTTGTTGTTGTTGTTGTTGTTCTTCTTCTTCTTCTTCTTCTTCTTCTTCTTCTTCTTCTTGTCTTGTTCTTCTTCTTCTTCTTCCTCTTCCTCCTCCTCCTCCTCCTCTTCCTCTTCTTCTTCTTGTCTAAATTAATCCTTCGTCTGCTGTTCCTTTCCTCCCATCTACAGATATTCTAGCTTCCGACTTTTCCCTTCTCCATCTCTACTTATTGAAGAAGGGCCAGTACCCTTCTTAAATTTTGTTTTCTATTTATTTATTTATTTTTATTTTTTATTTTCTATATTCTTTGTTTAAAATTTTGTATTTTTAAAAGCAGGACTTTTGTTGTTGTTGTTGCTGTTGTTGTTGATTTCCCTATGTACAACTGGTTAAACCAGGTGGATTTTAGCTTCTGAAACAAAGGCATAACATAAAAACTGGAAAGCCAAGGGACTCCCAAGGGACTCCCGCTCCGAGCACCTCAGGTGATGCTGCCCAGAGTGAGCATGCTCCTTCACACCCCGCCCTCTGGAAGATGAATCCTTGCACCTCCACTGAACAGGAAAAGTGTGTCCCTTCCCAGACACCCAGCCCACATCCAGGCATCTGAGCAGTGTGGCCAAGGGAAGCAGATGGTTCTCAAGAACTGATTAATTTTTCTTCCCTCGCTTATGTTTCCAGCTGTGGTTCATGCCCCCCTTCCTGGCATGGAGCCATTCCTTCAGCGTTCTTTCGTTCCTGGCAAAATGTCAGAAACTCGGCTATCTTTTACTAGACCTCTCAGGTCACTGATGGGAACACTGCTGGCCAACATGATTTATTCATAGAAAAGCCCCTATTGGGTTGCAATCTTCACCCACGGTGGAATAAAGCAGCAGATCTCTTTATTTAAGGTCTTGACCAGGTTGCATGCTGAAAACAGTTGGAAAAAGGTAAACTCCAGGAAGTCCTAGAAACCCTTCAAGATGATTGCTAGTGTTAGCTCAGCCAGAGAAGCCATTTGTGGGGTTTTTAGCTTCCCCCACAGTCTCAAAACATAATGGATTGTTGTTGACCGTTAGGTATAGGAATCTTGCAAAGGGTTGGCCAACTTCGTTAGCTCTGATTTAGTCCATTTTTTTTCCTCTTTAATTTATTTAATTATTCACTCTAAGTCCTGGTCTCAGTTCCCCTCCTCCCAGTGCCCTCTCATGTAACCCCTCCTCCACCCATCTCCCCTTCTCCTCTGAGAATGGGGAGCCCGCCCCCCCTTGAGCACCAACCCACCCTGGCACATCAAGTCACTGCAGGACTAGGTACATCCTCTCCCACTGAGGCCAGACAAAGCAGCCCAGTTAGGAGAACAGGATCCACAGGCAGGCAACAGAGTCAGGGCCAGTTCCCACTCCAGTTGTTGGGGGACCCACATGAAGACCAAGCTGCACATGTGCTGCTCATCTGCTGGGTGGAGGTGGGGGCCCATGTATCCTCTTTGGTTGGTGGCTCAGTCTCTGGGAGCAGGTCCAGGTTGGTAGAACTCTGTTGCTCTTACTATGGAGTTCCAATCCCCTCCAGGTCCCTCAATCCTTCCCCCAACTTTTCCAGACAACCCAAGCTCCTTCTAATGTTTGGCTGGGGGTCTCTGCATCTGCATTCAGTGGGCTGCTGGATGACGCCTCTCAAAGGACAGATATGCTAGGCTGAATTAGTCCAATTTGACATGTGGTTTGGGGGTGGTATTAACTTCTTCTAAGAACCTCTTTCCCCTCTGATCAGGGTGTTTTGATTCTGAGATGTGCATCCAGGAGGTCCTAAGGGGCATCATCATATGACAGATTTTATTTTGAAAGATGCTTAGAATCAAGGTGCTTGTATTTTTAATGTTCTCCAGGAGGCGTTAGTTTAGGAATTGGTCTAAAGAAAGTCCCTGAAGTCGAAGAGGCAGAACAGTGTCATAATTATTAAAGAACAAAACCTTTGGACACCCGGGTGTGGGTCCTGGCTTTGACTGAGTCGTTTCTCTTGTTGGTAGAGAGACCATATACTTGGCCATCCACAGGGGGGACACATCAAATATTCATTACATTGGGACAAGAGGCATAAATTGAAACTGTCTGGACAAATCGGTCACCTAACTCATTAGTCAAAGGAGAGGCTGGAACAGATAACTTTGGGATCGCTTCCAGATTTATGATTCCATAATTCATGATAACTGGGACAAGTTCAAAGTATGTGAACTTGTTCCAAGTACAGCAATACAGAGTTAGTGAGGTGTGGTCTCCAGGCAGCGAAGCTGAACCAGAGCCACATCCGGATCAGAGGCAAGATGAAGGCATCCACGGAGAGAGCCCAGGGGGATACGGCCCACAGGATCATGTGACCTTAGTCCAACAGCACGGGGCTGCAGGAGCCAGACCTCAGAAGGATTTATAAAATGCAGCTGCTCTTGCCACCAGAGCCCCAGGGATAGACATCAATGCTGGGTGAGGACCGTTGACATTTACACATTTCTGGGTCCTATTCCAATATGGCAGGCAGAGACCTTTACACACAGTTCTGTAATCTTCCAGTCAGCTATCCAAACAGTCTGTGTGGCTACTGCTACATGGACAATTTAAAAGAAAAGAAAAAGAAAAAGAAAGGAGGGTGGGAGGTGTTAGGTTTACTCAATGTTCCAGTTAATGATAAATTAGTACAAAAATTAAACCATACACATACTACCAAATGTCTAAAACTCAAAGCGAATGATCCACCCACAGCAAAATGCTTTTTAATTTTATCCTTCATGTTTTAGGAAGTATTTTGGTGCTCTGCACTGTTTTGTATGAAAATTTGGCCCAGTAGGATTGATGGTACCAAGAATTTTTGATGATTACAGAAGGAATAAGCTCTGGGCAGTTTGGCTTTGACAGCTCATTTCTACTATATCGTATGTTGGTGAGATCTGGTTCATATTAGATAGAGACCCCACAAAGCCAGCACTTTATAAACCTGAGGGCAGGAGGATGGAATCACTTGTTTGTGAAAGTTTAGGAGGTAGGGGAATTAACACAAGGGATGAGGGAGAGATGTGGAGAGAGGGAAATGGGGGGCAGGAAACCTACTGAGAGACCAGAGACAGGGAAAGGAGAGACAGTGCATGTGGGTGAATAAAAAATACATGTATGTGCATTTACACATGTGATGTGCATCGGGGGGGGGGGCAGGAGGAGGAAAATCCTAGGATGGGATTTTTAGGGAGAATCTCAGAAAGCATTTGGACCAGAACACAGGGTATAGGATGGCTCACCTCGGGCGCTAAAGCTTTCTGGATGGACACTATCCAGTTCCCATCACGTAGGCTTAAGTTTTTGTTGTTTGGTAGGAAATGACTCACTGTGACTATGCCTCAGGGGTGTCATTAGAGGGGCTGTCATTGATGGAAAGGTTCCCACCACTGCCACGGGATGAAGCCAGCAGAATGTGAACAACTCTGACTCTCACAGCTGTGGCAGCATCGTGACTGTCGGGACCCTTGCCTTGCGTGTCCGTGCAAGCCCCGTGCGCACTGAGATGTGCACATGCTTAGCCCTGCGGTCATATGGGCAGGGATATGTGCACATGCTTAGCTCTGGGTTATATGTGCAGGGAGATGTGTGCACGCTTAGCTTAGGCTTAGAACTCTTCCGGCTGTAAAATGTTTTCCTTGCTAAGAGATTTTTATCTTTGTCTAAGAATGGCGGCAGGGGTAAGACATTGCTGTTGTTGTTTTCAGAGACTCGTGGAGAGGTGGAGAGGGGTGTCTGTCCCTGAGGGACTGCAAGTGGAGAAGGAGCTGAGAGGTTATTTGGCTCATTAGGGAACATCTTGGAGTGAGGTAGCCAGGAGAGCGTGGGAGAGGCTGGAGTCTCCAGGGAAAGCTTTGAAAATGAATAGCTTTTACCTGAGGGATTCTGTGTGTGTGGACTTTTCTACTCCCCCCCCACTCCCCCCCCCCCCCCGAGACAGGGTTTCTCTGTGTAGCCCTGGCTGTCCTGGAACTCACTCTGTAGACCAGGCTGGCCTTGAACTCAGAAATCCACCTGCCTCTGCCTCCCAAGTGCTGGGATTAAAGTCGTGCGCCACCACCGCCCGGTTTTTCTACCCTCTACTGTGCTCTTCTACACAGTGGACTGGAGAAAGTTCTCTCTGGACCAAGGAAGTGCTGGAGGGGCGGAACAGAGTAGCCAAGACTGACACAGAATAAAATGGAACTCTGAAACAAAGGACAAATAAAGATTGCACACCCATGGCTGGAGTCCTGTACATCACTCCTTGATGTTTTAGAAAGATGATATAAAGTATACGACTTTTATATAGTGAATAGTAAAGTTAGGACACTTCTAGGCGAGCAGATTAATGAGCTCGGAGATGACAGATACTAAAAGCATATGAGTAGTCAGGAAAGGCCTGGGCAAATCAGTCCACAGTGCCCGGGTTACCTTTATCCACTCCCATCTTTTGATAAGGAGAAATGTAAATCCCAAGTCCTGCTGTCTGGCCTGGCCTCATTTTGCACCTCCCAGGCCCATGGCGGAGTAGATTAGGCCTGTAAGGGATACCCAACCTAAGACCAGCCAACCGCAACCTCTGTTGCTGTTTCTTGGTTTGCTGTCCCAGGTTTTGTGTTTGTTTAGTGTTTCTTCCAGTCTTAGAGAATCTTTCCTCACTTGAAATTCAGAAAGTGCTATTCTAGAGATAATCCAAGACAGTAAAAGGTGGAAAGAGAACAGGAAGGAAGGAAGGGAGGGAGGGAGGAAGGGAGGGAGGTAGGGAGGGAGGGAGGGAGGGAGGGAGGGGAGGAAGGAGGAAGACAAGGAGGAGTTAGTTCTCAGGATAGCAGAGGGTCCAGTTCTACTAAGAGTCACTACTCTAACTCTGTGCCAAGGACAGTGCTGTATGCTCACCATGCTGTGCCACATAGAATCCCGAAACTCAGTCAGCAAGGCAGCAGCCACACTCAGCTGTATCCCACAGAGGAAGACACCGAGTTGAGAGAGGCTAGACTGAGCAGTAGTTAGGAGACCTTCTGCTCCCCCGCACCTGCCCGCACAATCCTGCCCGCACAATCCTGCCTGCACAATCCTGCCCGCACAATCCTGCCATGTTGGATAAAACTCATGTCTGTTTGCCTGGCTTCTCTGTCTAGACTGTGAGCTCTGGGTCGTTCATCTTTCAGCCTTCTGTCTGTTGGATGAGCAGACAATTGCCATCCCGGCCCTTGGTTATCTGTGTCCTCCACAGGTTTGTTTGTTTTTTTTAACCCCTGCTTTCCCTAGGGCACTTTACTCCCTCTGGGGGCTCTTTCAGACCTCCATCCTCGGGTAAATAAATGGTTTTGAGAGTCTTCTCTTTTCTCCAATGATCTAGAATTTATTATGTAAATGGATAGACCATAGTCAATGCCTCAGCTGTCTTTCCCCTGAACATAGGACATCTTGGAAACCAGGTGTGTGTGTGTGTGTGTGTGTGTGTGTGTGTGTGTGTGTGTGTTGGAGAACTTAGATTCAGGTCTGCAGAGTTCAAGATAATTTGATGGAACTTTGTTGATTTTTGAGTGCTATGAGGGGCAGACGTTTAGATATAGAAGCAACGCATCTCAGACAAATGCCAACAAGTTGCTTTCTGTAAGCACAGTGTCTTAGGACTTCTTTTTGCTACAACAAAACACTATGATCAAAACCCAAGCTGGGGAGGAAAGGGTTTATTCAGCTTACTCGTCTACATTGCTGTTCATCCCCAAAGGATGTCAGAAAGGGAACGTAAAGGGGTGGAGGAACCTGGAGGCGGACGCTGATGGAGAGCCAGGGAGGGGTGCTGCGTACTTGCTTGCTCCCCTGGGCTTGCTCAGCCTGCTTTCTTCTGGAGCCACCAGCCCAGGGATGGCACCACCCACCAAGAGTTGGGGCCTCCCCCACTGATCCCTAATTGAGAAGGTGGATCTTTTTTTTTTTTTTAGATATGTTCTTTATTTACATTTTTAAAAAAATTTATTTATTTATTATATGTAAGTACACAGTAGTTGTCTTCAGACACTCCAGAAGAGGGCATCAGATCTCATTGCAGATGGTTGTGAGCCATCATGTGGTTGGTGGGATTTGAACTTAGGACCTATGGAAGAGCAGTGGGTACTCTTAACTACTAAGTCATCTCTCCAGCCCTCTATTTACATTGAAAATGTCATCCCCTTTCCTAGTTTCCTCTCTGAAAACCCCCTGCCCATCCCCCCTGCTCACTAGCTCATCCACTCTCCCATTCCCCTACACTGGGGCATTGAGCCTTCACAGGACCAAGGGCCTCTCCTCTCACTGATGTCCAACCAGGCCACCCTCTGCTACCCATGCAGCTGGAGCCATGGGCCCCTCCCTCTTTGGTTGGTGGTTAAGTCCCTGGAAGCTCTGGGGGTTCATATTGTTGCTCCTCCTATGGGGCTGCAAACCCCTTCAGCCCCTTGGGTCCTTTCTCTAGCTCCTCCATTGGGGACCCTGTGCTCAGTCCAATGGTTGGTTGAGAGTATCCACCTCTGTATTTGTCAGACACTGGCAGAGCCTCTCAGGAAACAGCTATATCAGGCTCCTGTCAGCAAGCACTTGTTGGCTTCCACAATAGTGTCTGGGTTTGGTGACTGTATATGGGATGGATCCCCAGATGGGACAGACTCTGGATGGCCTTTCCTTTAGTCTCTGCTCCACATTTTGTGTCTGTATCTCCTCCCATGGGTATTTTGTTACCTCTTCTAAGAAGGACCGAAGTATCCACACTTTGGTCTCTCTCCTTCTTGAGCTTTATGTGGTCTGTGCCAGCCCAGGGATGGCACCACCCACCATGGGTTGGGGCCTCCCCCATTGATCACTAACTGAGAAAATGCCTTACAGGTGGATCTTAGGGAGGCATTTTCTCAGTCGAGGCTCCGCCCTCTCTCATGACTCTAAGGTGTATGCCAAGTCGACGTAAGATTAGCCAGCCCGCATAACAAATGCTTTTCTGGGACCAATTAAGCTAACTGTAGGGTCAGAATACACCTAAAGAATCGGTAGAAACAACTGTAGCATGCAGGGCAGCCTGTTTAAGGCGGCAAGAGGTGAAATCTATTTCTCCCATATGTTTTGTCGCATTCATGTCTCCGCATCTAATTCCCCGAAGAAACATTTCTTCCTGACACAGAGGGACTAAAAAATGTCACCTGTAATTTAATAATTGTGTTCTGGTCCATCACTGACAACTGGAGAGTTAACCTTTGATAAAGAGGGGCCACATTAGCCCCCTTCCCCTCAGCCAATAAACAATGAAAAATACTCACTACTGACTGCATGGGATCAGGAAAGAGATGGAGCTGTCTTCTTAAAGAATGAATGTTGACTCATAAGTGTGTCTTGTCCATTCCATTTCTGACACGTTGGCTCTCGGGAGCCGTGCACAGTTGCTCATGGCGTGCTGTACTTCCGGTTAGAGCACAGAGAGCCAAGCCGAGAGCGAGGGAGCGAGCGAGCGAGCAAGAGATTCTGCATTCGCAGACAGTGACCCGGCACAGATTTGTGGGATGTGACAGTTTCAAATGCCATGGGCCTCATTGATTTGTCCTCCTCCTGTCTGCAGGATCTCACGGTGTGGATGTTCTAGAAGATTGCTAACGGCAAGCCAGGAGTCTCGTCAAGTGCTCTTTCTTTTGAAAATAAATAGCGGTAGTCTCTTCTCTCTTGGCTGCTGCTCGTCTTTTCTGTAGGCATTGTGGGGGACAAAGGAGCCTCCTGTCTATCCAGCTTCCTTTATGCAGACACAACCTCCTTCTCCCTCGCAGCTTACAGTCTTCGGGTTTCTGTTTCTTAGTTGTTTTTAAGGAGCCTCTCAACTAAGAATGGATATTATTTCTTAAAACTTAAATTTTATTTCTCAAAGCTTTATTTCTTTTCTCCCCAGGGATATAGTCTTTTCAAAAACCTTGGCTCAGTAGCTCTGTATTATGTGTTCCCTGCCGGACCTCCCAACCTGATATACCCTCTGAGGAGGACTCTTCCCCAAGACAAGTACAGTCAGTTGTCTTATCCATGAAAGAGAAGAGACGTCACAGTGATTTGAAGAAGACTATGAAGGTCTAGAGGTCCATTAGCGGACAGAAGCCACACAAAGGGTCACTCATGCCTTCGTCTGCTGTTTGCCAACCCTGTAACCTTGCACAAACAGCCTAAA
This sequence comes from Apodemus agrarius, assembly GCA_964023405.1. Taxonomy (NCBI): domain Eukaryota; kingdom Metazoa; phylum Chordata; class Mammalia; order Rodentia; family Muridae; genus Apodemus; species Apodemus agrarius. The sequence continues at coordinate 28,024,962 of OZ030023.1, forward strand.
TTTCCTAAGATCCTGTATGCATCTATAAAATAGGGGAAATAGTACAACCCAGCCTGCAGAGCTGAAGACCCTGGACGTTGATGTCTCAGGGCTTTCTCACAGTGCTTGGCACACAGACCTCTCACCGTAATGAGCCCTCTGGGTTCATCTCACCATTATTAGACTAGCAAAGAGGACTTCTGATGGAGCTGGGAAGTCAGGAACCCAGTGTTCTGACGGTAGCTTCCACCCTCGACATCCCATTCAATTTCCGGTTCTCCAGTGCTCCTTATAAGGTGGGAGAGTTTCAGTCTTCTCTCCCCGCTTAGATTCGAGGAGTGAAAAGTGAGTTTGATGAAGACTCTCTGTGTAATTTATGGAGTAGGCTGACTTCATGGGTTTCTCCGAAAATGCTCTGGGCTGAGTTGGAGAAAAAGATAATAGGGACATTTTTTGAGGAAAAATGTTCGGCAAGCTGCACTCAGAGAGATTGGACCATCTTTCTCCCTTGAAAAGCCTTTTGTGAAGAGCCGAAGATGAACCACCAAACAAGCAGATCCGTCACTTTGGCAGGATGCTTTCCGAGAGCCTCTGAGCACTGACTGTGACCCTCGCTGGCAATCTCTACTTATCTGAGACAATTTCGCCCAAGGAGGAAAGCTGAGAGAGCCACTTTTCACAGTTTCAGTTTCTTATTAGGTGTAGACCGAAGTCTCAAGCAACTTTTGAGAGAACAGTGCAACGTTCCAATTGTCTCCATGATGATTGCCTTTGTACAGCTTATATCAGTGTGGCCCTCATTTTTACCCAGCATGCACCTGTCAGGGCAACGACTTCCAACCTGATTCTCCTGCTTAGCATTGTCCTACGCGGTCTTGCTCAGTTGACATAGCTTACCTGTCGGTCCCTCTATTGTAATGTTCTGCAGCTGTGGGTTTTTCTTATATGAACATACAAACGCAAGCTGATTTGGGCGAAAGGATGTCTAAATAAAACCGCGCTCTATCGAGTTCTCAGTACGTGTCAGGCATGCTGCCCGGTCCTTTTTTACTATATATTAATGCTTTCATCATTGCTTTACTCCCGTGAGGTAGATCTTACCAAGCTTTCCATTTCACAGATGAAAAAACAGAGGCAAGAGAGGTTAAGTGACTCGCTTAGTTAAGTGACTTGTCACTTGTTAAGTGACTTAGGGCTGGCGCTGGAACTAGACTAGTCCTAAACCAGTGCTAAGCCTCGAACAGGATACTACGATGTCCTTGTTTGTGGAGGAGCTGCTTGTTTCTCCTGTATGCCTCGCCTGCCTTCCGAGCAGCCGTCTGTATTCCTTCAGAGTGCCCTTTTCTCCTTTTCCGTGTTTTAACAGGAAATGACATTTCTACGCAAACTCCTTTCACAAACAGGAAGTTCCGGTTTCTCGACCCCCTACCCCTGACCCCAGTTCTGTTGTCTAAGTTTTTCAGGTTTTTCCATTCCTAAAGTTCACTCTGAATCCATGAGAATGTGTCTAGGTTCGTCGAAGCTCCAGGTTTCCCTGGGACTAGAGAATCATCATCCACTGTAGTCGCTTCATCTTTAGGCCTTGGTTTCTCTTTGGAAACAGAAGAAGCCTATGACATCTGCCTGTAATGACCCCTGAAGGGAGCAAATGATAAGAATCACACCCGGGGTAGAATGAAATTTTAGGCAGCTGTTTTCCAGCCTGCTCCAACCGGTTACGATCCAGACATCACCTTAAGCAACCAGTCTGTGTGTATGGGATGGACCTGTCAAATGTCTTTTCTCTCTCCAATGAGATCAGCAAGGGAGTGTATCTCTAGGGGAATGGTGGGTGAAGCCTCCTCTTAGCTTCTGGCTCTGTTTGTTTACTCTCTGGATGAATCCATACCACACAAAGACCCTGGAAGGATTGTTAATTATCCCTGTAATCTATTTGATTGCTCTTGGCACCTGGTCCATCCTATACCTTCGGTGATGTTAATTTTATCCTTCTGTGAGGCTGAGCCTGGTATTCGCAAAAAGAGCAGTAAGCTGTAATTTACTTCGCCCCGCTCGCCTTCTAAATATTAATTCCATTGAAAAAAATGATTAAATAGATTATGTAAATCATGGTCATTGCTTGCACTTTAAAGGTTAATCCTGCCGTCATGCCGTCAGATAATTACTTTGAATTTGTTCCCAGGTGTTGATTCTCGGGGAAGCCAGGGTGTGATGAGTTGCGTTCCTCTCTTAAGGGGGTCACTGTATGCCCATCCGTGATAAAAACTCCCAAGCAACAAACCTCAAAGCTGTGAGAAGCCAAGTACCTTTAGGACACTGATGGGCTAAATGCATCATGGGAGCAGAGGTATGCCCCCCCCCCTTCAGAATTCTACGGGATTGCTATAGTTTGGGTTTGTATTCCCCTCAAGGGCCATATGTAAGGGCTAGCTCCCCAGGGAGCGTCTGGGAGATGCTGTAGACCTTGGAGAGAAGGAGCCCATGTGAGCCTTAGGTCATGCCCTGGCAGGCACGGTGGGCGGGATCTCTCTGTCTGCTTCCGACCTCCAGATGTCGACACCTTCTTCAACATGGCTCCCACCATGATGTGCTGGTTTTGACAGAAGTCTAAACCCTTGGGGGATGCCTCCTTTTGTACCCGAACTTTCAAACCCTGATCCCTTTAGAAAGCCAGGTGCCTCTGCTATTTCCCTGAAGTGGTGTAGAAACGACAGACTCCCTCCACAGCCTTCTCTTCCTTCCTTCGGCTTTCTTATGGTCACTTGGCTTGCTGGGGAGTGAGGCATGCTTTGGTTCCAGGGACTCTGAGACAAACGGGAATTTGCTTATCTTTCAAAACTTGGCCAGGAGAGACCACAACAGATATTTTCTTTTTTTTTTTCTTTTCTGGTTTTTCGAGACAGGGTCTCTCTGTGTAGCCCTGGCTGTCCTGGAACTCACTCTGGAGACCAGGCTGGCTTCGAACTCAGAAATCCACCTGCCTCTGCCTCCCAAGTGCTGGGATTAAAGGCATGTGCCACCACTGCTCAGCAACAGATATTTTCTCACACACACACACACACACACACACACGCCTGTGCATTGCCATGTTTTGACCTTAAGAACACCCACCAGATAAGATGGTTACCTCCAGTCTCTTCTGAGAGAGCAAGCCAGCCAACAGTCTCCTGACCCTGTGCTCGCAGGTGGCCAGGGAATTCTTCCTCTGTGGGAGCCCATGAACCCTCTTCTTGCTTCACCCTCCTTGGCTGGGGGGAGGGACGGCGGAGATGGCGCTTAAAGGTCACACTTATTTGGCCTTGTAAGCTTTCTCTAAGAAATGTTACAGGAGAAGGCAAACTTCACGGTTTATGCAACATGAATATGTATTTGACATGTAAGAACTCACGACTGTAAATTTTTTTAAAACGACTAATGCTATAAATATCCCCAAAGCTATAAAAAATGACAATATTTTTACTTAAAATACTTTTTTTTGAATAATACATTTTTTTAAAAAAAAATGGACTGCCTTCTTTGATCCCTTCTTCCTACAGCAACAGTTTCTATACTATCACTTCCTACGGGTCGATTAAGGAGACAGTTTAATGCTTCTCCTAGCGCAGAGTGTTAGAACGCGTTTCCTATTGCGGGTAATTAGGCTGAAGAAAAGAACTCCCGGCTTCACACACTGACAGGTTGGTTTCAGTCCTGCTTCAGGATGATGTCTGCGACACAGGAACACGATAAATTTAGTTTCATACAATTGCCATCCAAAAACAAACAAACAAACAAAAAACCGGAAAAATAAACACAAGGAGAATCAAACCCGAATATGTTGTTATTTAGCATATCCCCAGCAAGACAGAACTTTAATTCTGAATTAAACTGCATCCTCTACTTCAGTTTTTCTCGTAATCTAGTTTCCAGGGACTCCCCTGTCTCTGTAGAAGAGCTGACGTTACAGACGCACGCGCCATGTCCAGCTCTATATGGGTTCTGGGAATCCAAGCGTAGGTCCTTATGCTTGTACGGGAAGCACTTTACCCACTGATCCACTTCTCCAGTCCCAAGAATTCACTCTTATCTTGCCATCTGTGTCCTTGTCAGGAAGCTGGCCAGATCAGCAGTCGGTGTATGTACCCCCCAAAGGGCACCCCTACGTAGGGATAGGCTCTGCATGGACATGATCCAGAACTTTAACAAAATATCCCATTTGGTCAGTCTAAATGTATCCTCCAACTCAGGTTCCCCTCAGCTAGATACCTCAGAGACCCAGGGATGCTCTGGGGCCTCCTGAAACATGGGCAGGAAGGAAGGAGGAATTGAACTGAGTTAAAACATTCCTTCCCCTGTGTTGTCTATTATGCAGCCATATGGGTACATTATCGGCGTCTGCCATAGGTCTTTGAAGAAGGGTCTTTAGAAAGGAGGCCCTGCGGCCTTCCTTCACGGTCCATCTGCCTTTGGAGACTTGGTTTCTTAGTTTCTCATTGGCAGTCAACCCTTCTGGCGCTGAATTCTCTCCTCTCCTCTCCTCTCCTCTCCTCTCCTCTCCTCTCCTCTCCTCTCCTCTCCTCTCCTCTCCTCTCCTCTCCTCTCCTCTCCTCTCCTCTCCTCTCCTCTCCTCTCCTCTCCTCTCCTCTCCCTTCTTCTTCTTCTTCTTCTTCTTCTTCTTCTTCTTCTTCTTCTTCTTCTTCTTCTTCTTCTTCTTCTTCTCTCTCTCCAGGCTTGAACTGATCCAGATAGCACAGCATCAGTTCTGGCAAGGGCCCTTATGGTATCACACTATGGTAGATGATATCATGGCAGAAGGACATACAAGAGGAAGAAGTCACAGGGCAGGGTAGGAAAGCAAGTGTCCCTGGCAAGGACTAACTCCACAAGGACAGCATCGGTCCCCTGAGGGCCTGATCACCTTGCTCCGGGCTCCTTCTCCCGGAAGGAGGGTCTTCTTCCTCTTAGCATTGCCACAATAGCAACCACGCTTTCGGTGAATAAACCATCCGGGTACAAACCCCATCCAAACAATAGCAACCGGCAGCCAGAGTATTGAGATCTCTGCATGGAAGAGTCCAGGCCTTCCTCCTGTATCTGTGTCCTTCCTGGAAACGTCATTGCCTTTTCTCCTTGATTGTCTTGCCTTTGGAGTCCTTTCCGGATCGATCAATCTCTTCTAAATTGTGATTGCTCTGGAGACGGCTAAACGGAGTGCGGAAGTAAATGAGTGAGCGAGTGAAGACGATTTCGGAATCATGGAATAGAGCCCCAGTCTCTCAGATACTGGCTGTGTGTCCTTGGATAAATTATTCAGTATCTCTGAGCCTCTGCTTCACAATATCCTTAAAATAATTAGAGTTGACCTACAGTACACGGTGCGTGTGAATTCCTGCAGCAGTGCCTGGTGCTCTGTCACTGATCATGGGAAGGGGATAAGGGTAATGATAACAACAACAACAACAACAACAACAACCCACCCAACAACAAACAAAAACCCACAAGTCCCAGCGTTCCTTTGGAGCAAGCAAACTTTTCCTAGCCCAGCTTTCCAGGTATGCTTGGAAGTCGACTCCCACACTCATCCCTGGCCTCTCTTCCACCAGCTTTCATCTTTGTGAGGAGCAGGACAGCCTCTGGTGTTGTGTGCACAAAGACAGTAATTAGCGCCATAGGTTGGAACTTTAAAAAAAAAAATGGCGTCTGGTTAGCAAATGGTCCCGTCACGTCGCTTCAGCCAAAAGTACAGCAGCTCCTGTCTGTGTGGAGTACATTCAAAGTTGGTAATACTGTTAACAGGCGGCTGGTGACAGCAGCAACATCAGCCTTGTCTGCTGGGCAAGGTGACGGAACGTTCTGCACTTCTGTCTCGCAGGAACTGCTCCGCGGATTCAGATGCAAATGAGCACGAAGCCAGCCAGTCCTGATTTGCATTTGCTCTCAGTGAACCCGCGTTCCCTCCCCAGATCGGATTCTGTGCATTTGCAATGCTGAAATGACTCTGCCAAAGCAATTTCTTTTTTTCTACTCTATCCATCGTAATCTCTTTCAGAAAATCCTTCCTCCAAAGCCCGACTTTTCCTCTGTATTAATCTGGCCCTCGGTGCCCAGGCTCCCGCTCCATGCTTCTGCCTGGTCACCTGCTCTGCTTCCCGGTCTCGCCACGCTGCGCCTTCTCCCATGAGGCCTTGCAGCTGGCTGTGCTTTTGTGTTGTTTCCCATCCTGGGGCCCACAAAAGGCATATGGCCCCTCCTTAAGGACCAGGAGAGTGGCAGTGCCCTGAAAACAGATTTCAGTGTGGGGGGGACCCAAGGCTATGCTGAGACGAACTTTAGTAAAACCTGACATGGCCAGCTGACCTTTAATCCACACAGGTTGGAACTTGGCAGGTCTTGTTAGTATGAATTACAGGGTATTTTGAGAATCGTGAGAATAAAAACAAAAAGAAACGACAACAAAAGAACTTGTCTGTGAGGCCTACAGGTATGTGTCTATATTAATAAAAATCAAGTTATGTCGTTAACACATACAACATATGTAGATGACCATAATTACATTATTGACTGTCATCAAAGACACGAGTATATTGTAAAAAGCTAAATTTTATTTGAGACTTAAACAGACAAACACAGATTATCTGTGGTGCCATTTGCAGTAGCTTCATTGCGAATAGCTTCCCTGCCAGTGATGACTAGCAACTGGCTGACCAGAAGCTGTACTGACCACATGAACAGGTATTTCGCATTTATTTTGTGTGCCATAAGTACTTAGACCCGGAGAAAGACGAATGTCTTTCGAGAACATCAAGAGGCCACTTTTTACTGCCATGTGCAATTTACTCAGAAGAGATGAACTGCTTAGGCAGAATGACCAGCGCTACAGGGCAGATATTTGGTACCTTCCTTTTCACCGATGTGGACCCTTTTGGCACAGCGCTATATTAAAGTTTGCTGTATCTCGTAGGAAATACACTTTGGTTGTTTTCTGTTGGGGGCTCTGAATGTTATGGACATGACTTCAGGCGGCTGAGTGGACATCTTTCTGAGGCGTTGCTTCATGGGGTTGAATTCATGGCTTTGGATGACTGAGAGTATTTGGTGGCGGTTGGAGAATTTTAGTCGTTAGGAGACTGGTGGGACCAGGGTTCATTCTGTGCCATTGGGCACCTTTGAGTCCTTCCTAGACTTTTATGTTGAAAATTGAACCCAAATGTCCATATGATTAGAGATAGATCTTTTAGGAGGGTCTTATGGTTAAATTAAGTCATAGACGTGGGTTCCTAGACCAATAAAGAAAGCATGCCCTTCCTCCCTTCCCCCACCGTGTACCTGGCAAGCGAAGGCCAGATGAGGACACAGCGGGGAGTCAGAGAGAGAGCCCAGACCAGATATGACCAGCAAACGCCCTTGGCCATCACATACATGTGAAGGCGTTATCATCCTCTTATTTGAGGGTGCTTTGATAACACCCCGTTCAAGGTGGCTGCAGGCCTGAGAGATTCTTGTCTGTCTTTATCTGAATTTAGAAGGAGCTGGTCCTAAATTTGTCTTTTCCTGGAAGATGGGCAAACATCATTGTTCAGATGTTGCCCAGAAATGCCCAGTGAAAGGTCTTGTGTGTGTCCACACTCTGTGCCAGGGCTAAGCATTTAACATCTATGATGTTACGACACAAACCCCTTTTAAATTAGATGATGATATACTCATTAAAAAAAAAGGATATTACAGTGGCTGGAGAAATAGCTCAGCAGGGAAGGCCACTGACTACTCTTCCAGAGGACTTAGGTTTGATTCCCAGAATCCTCATAGCCACTCAATAAATAAGACTAACCTTTATTTGCCTGATGCAATTGTCTCCTCTGAGGCTCACTGCCTCCGTCTGCTAACCTAGGCCTAGCCTGGGAAGCTTCTAGCCTCTGTCCAATCTAATCTAGGCCTAGAATGTTTTCAGCCTCTGAGACTTACTGCTGAATAAACTCACCCCTTCACAGGTCTTTCTGGGCTCTGGCTAGCTGGTCAACTCAGCGGTTCCGGCTCAAACTCCTCTCCTCTGGATTCAATCTGGCTTCTGTCTCCCAGCTTCTGACTGATTTGTTCTGCATGGCCTCAAACTAACTCTAGCAACATGCTCTAATCTTCTGGCTCCTTCTCATTCTCTGGCTCATTCTAGTCTTCACTTGTGTCTAGCTAGCTCTCTCTCTCTCTCTCTCTCTCTCTCTCTCTCTCTCTCTCTCTCTCTCTCTCTGAAACCTGTGCCTGTACAACTGTCCCAGTAAAACTGCCCCCTCTCCTTTTCCCTGCCCTCTCTAAGCCACCTCTCTTTCCTCTCCGTTCTCACGAGAGTTGTACAAATCCTATACTCTCAAGTCTTTCTCTGATTTGCCACCTTGTCTGACACTCAATTAGACAGCACTTTCAAACGTACAAGTATGTAGTGTGTAGATTTTACTACCCCATTTTAAACTCTAGGAGGACCAAGCTACCAGTGCTGGCCAGATTCCCTTGGGTCCACGGAAAACACACACACACACACACACACACACACACACACACACACACAGAGAGAGAGAGAGAGAGAGAGAGAGAGAGAGACTAGTTAATCTTAAAATGCCGTTGCTAACTCAATGACTGGGCACTCTCAAACCTCCCCTGACACCCCAGGCATAATTGGCTAGAGTGGCCTTTGTCCACTCCAACCAAAAACTCACATGGCTGCTTGGCTTTATCTCCTGCTGCTACTGCCTCCATCTTTCCCAGGTCTCCCAGGGGACCCAGAAGTCTCGCCTATTCTGGCCAGCTTATTGGCTGCTAGCATCTTTATTGACGAATCAAGAACCAATTGGGGAACAGGATCTTAACATCAGAACCACCCCCCTACAACTTTATTATCATTGTTTGGGATTAAGGATATTAAGTGCAAGTCTTAATTCCAGCCAGAGGGCTTAAAGGTGTGTGCTAAGGCTGAGCCACATCCTAACTAGAAACAGGTTTGGTGTTGTTGTTTTTTTTTTTTCTTCCCAGTAAACAGCACAATCTCAGGGTTCACGGTGTGATCAAATATCCTGCAACAAGAGGCTGTAACTCTAGTCCCAGGAGATATGGTGCTTTCTTATGACTTCTACAGGTACCAGCACAGACATGGTGCACAGATATACATGTAGGCAAACACCCATATGGCACATTGAAATATAATAATGAAAATAATAATAAATAAGGTAGATAAAAAAATAAATTTATACTACGGTTATTTATTATCGGGTCTGTGGGTATGTGGACAAGCATGTGCGTGGAGGTGCATGTGTGTCATGTGTGGAAGAGAGAGGACAACTTGTGGAGTCATTCTTTTTCTTTCCACCACGAGGACCCAAGGGATCCAACTCGAGCTGTCTGGCTTGGCGGCAGTCACCTCTACTCGCTGAGCCATCTTCTTGTCCCTCGGTCTCATTTTATAGACGATGAAACCAAAGCTCGACAGAATCAAGTGCCTTGCCCATGATCATTTCTAGGGAGTTGCAGGGCCAGAGTCAAGCTCAATCTGATTTCTGAGTCTAGAAACATCATCAAATGCACATGTATGCATGCATACATGCACAGTTCAGGTATTGGAGAGCCACACTTGTCTTGGAGATGGGTGGATTTTCTAAGTCCTTATGGTACAGTAGCTGTCTTCCACCTCTCTCTCTCTCTCTCTCTCTCTCTCTCTCTCTCCCCTCCAAGCCATTCTCTGCTTTCCTCTAGCTAGATCCGTGCTTTATAATGCTTACCTCTGGAGACTGCATCTTCAGGGCTGCTTGCTGGTTTTTGGTTTTTTTGGATTATTTATTTATTTATTTATTTATTCATTCATTCATTCATTCATTCATTTATTTTTGGTTTTCTGAGACAGGGTTTCTCTGTGTAGTCCTGGCTGTCCTGGAACTCACTCTGTAGACCAGGCTGGCCTCAAACTCAGAAATCCACCTGCCTCTGCCTCCCAAGTGCTGAGATTACAGGCATGTGCCACCACGCCTGGCTGCTTGCTGGTTTGATTACAAGGTAGAGTCTTGTTTGGGGACACTGTAGTAAGGCATCAGAGTTGAGGGAGATGTGACTTCAGCACAGATGTTTGTGCACACATTACACATGTGTACACACACACACACACACACACACACCCAAGTATGCACACACTTGTTTATGGCTTTCAGCTCTCAATTGGAGCCAAGCACGGGGTAATGATGTGTGATGTGTCCTCTGCAATCGTTTCTGCTGTCCCACCTTTTTGTCTACGTTGGCTCCTCATGCGTCTAGGGATTGCTGGGTTCTGCTAGCAAAGATTTTCCTACCTCTGCATGGGGCTGTGATTCAACCCAAGTTGACTGAGAAGTTCTTTGCTGGCTTGGGAGTGGTCCATGGCCAGGCCCTGTTTGAATGTAGATACTGAAAAGGCTTTTGAAACAACAAAGCTAAGTGGGATGAACATAGGAAGAGACAATATAGGGTCTGGAAAAATTGCTCTGTCAGTAAAGGGCTTGCTGGCCAAATGTGAGGATCTAGGTTCAAATCCCAGCACCCACATAAAAGTCATGCAAGACTGCTTGTACCTATAGTGGGGGGGGGGTTAGAGGGGTTGGTGGTAGAGACAGGTAGATTCCAGAAGCTCCTTGGCCAGCCTGCCTGGCCCAAATGGTGAGCTCCTGTTTTAGTGGTGGACCCTGCCTCAAAACATAGGGTGGAGAGTAATAGGAGGAAGATACTTGATGCTGATTTCTAACATGTACACGCACACATACAATAAATAAAACAATAAAATCAAAAGGGGACAAAATGCCCCTGGCTTTAATGTGAACCTGTGAATCCAGAGAGGCCTGGAGCCTGCACCTTAGATTTTCATTCCCGCAAACCAGTGGTTGCCCCAGTTTGATAAGGAGTCTGCTGTGCTACTGTAAATGTCACTGTAAAGTCTCCATTACTTCTCCCCCTCTGCGCCCCCCCCCCCCAAGTATTGCTAAGGATGTGGCAATGCAGCCTCGGTGTTGTCTTTTATCTTAAAGCTTCAGAGAAGAGTCTTCACTGTTTCCATAAACTTGGTATGAAGGAAGGTCTCCCCACACCTCTCCTGTAGCATTCGGACTGTTTCCTTCTTTCCGCCCCTCCTTCCCTGCCTCCCTCCCTCCCTCTGTCTCTCTCTTTCTTTTCTTATTTTTCTTTTCTTTTTCTTTTCTTTTCTTTTCTTTTCTTTTCTTTTCTTTTCTTTTCTTTTCTTTTCTTTTTCTTTTTTTTTTTCAAAATAGCCCTCAACTGTCTTTCTGTGTAATCTCTCTGTAGTCTGTGAAAGACAATTGCTGACAATTTTTCCACAGCCATTTCCTCCAGGCTAAGAATCCTGGCAACTTAAATCTTTCCAGAAGACATTTTCCTCAGCTACACCTATCTGAACAGCAGCGTTTGAACTCTCTCATTTCATCCGAAAAGGTGGTGAGTGGCTCAAGGATTTTCCCCGCAAGGGCTTTGCCTGGGGGGGCGGGGGGGGGAGCACTCTAACCATAGATTTATAATACTGAAATTTTACACCAAATAAATGTCTTTTACATGTGTAAGGCATGGCAAAAACCCTTCAGCCAGGGGCCTGGCCCGGCTTATCCATATGCCTCTTCTTGGCTTGGCTTGATGCTATTGGCTGTTTTCTTGGGAAGCGGGCCTGTGGTAGGGGGCTGGGTTAAGGGATCCTTTTGTCTTGAGGTGCAGGGTTTATGGCTTTATGGGATTCATCCTGCCTGTGTCTATCTGTTCTTAACAGGGGTGTGGCTCTTGCCAGGTTTTAAAAAGGAGCATTTAAGGGAACCAAGCCAAAAGGGGAGAGTTCCCTGAAGCAGGGTTCCAGGAGGGAGCTTTCGCTGGTGAGGAGGAGGGCTCTGTTTCCTTAAAGAAAGACCTCCCTTAAAAGATCTATTTTTTGCCTTTAATGAATATTCTCTGACTTGGCTGAGATCCAAGAACCGAACACGGCCAGGCCCGTCTCCTGCATTCAACTTGGGAGCATGAAGGGGGTGCCTTAAATAGAAACCTTAAATTTAAAGAGGAATCTTGTCTTGCTAAAATAATGCTCAAGATAATGAACTTTCCGTTGGCTTTCATTCCTTTTAAGCCTGCCTGCCTTTTTCAAACACTCGTGTAGCCCTGTCTTAGGGAAGCCTGGGAGTCGGGTGCCGTCGGGAGCTGGTTCCTGAGAGATGCGTTCTTGGCGCCCTTCCGTGTGCATGTCCACAGATAGACTTTGTTTAAACAAAGACTTGCTCTTCTTTTTCCCCCATTTATCCTCTGCTCCAACTTTTAAATATAATTCAATCACAGGCTTGGGAAATTTAATGAATTAAATTACCATCATTAGTTCAAAGAAGAGAATCTATTCCTGGTTAGCTCAATTATTTTGAGGAAATTAACCATTTAGAAAAGCGGTTCTCATCCGTCTGCACAGTGGCATCACCCAGCGAGCTGAGCTCTCGGTACTCCTATCCTGAATTCCAAGAGTTTCCATTTGGATGAGGGTGGAGGAAGATCCGCCACTATCCATATCTTTACAGACTGCGTAATTGTCATCGGCAGTCAAGGTTAGAATCCTTGATTTAGGAGTGGAAAGACACACTTCATGAGCAATGTACCAGGAAGCTGTTTTATGAGCCTGGAATTTGGAGTAGCCTGTTCCTACTTTGTCTGTTGTTTGGACTTGATCAATGCTCTCTCTCTCTCTCTCTCTCTCTCTCTCTCTCTCTCTCTCTCTCTCTCTCTCTCTCTCTCTTCCTTTGTCTCATGGATTACAAATAAATAAATAAGTAAACAAACAAACAAATAAAAGACACAGAAAGGAACTTGAGGGCAATTTATTGGACTTAGAGAGAGAGTGGTCTGGGCTATAGGATAGAAGAATCTGGGAAAGAAGTCTCTTATTTTTTAATTTAAGTAAAAGGAAGACAGATTTGAAGCATGCTAATGAAGATTTCAAGCTGCTTGTAACTCACTTTTAAGCTCTGGCCTTCTATAGGCTAGATTAAAAGTAAACCAGTTCTGGCTGTAGTCACTTGCATACGATCTGCACAAGATTGGGCCGGTCAGCATCCTGTCCCAGGGGTAAGGGGTTGGGCTTGGGGGCACTCACGAAGCTCTGCCCTTCCCTTGGACTTAGAGGGGAGAGAGGGGTAAGGGAGACATTTGACATTTTCTCCAGCGATGTAACTAACCAGGACACTTCTGTGTTCCTGTGAACCCTAATGAAACTCATTGGATCACAAACATAACATATCGAGGTAGGATGGGAAATAGGAAATAGTTGGGAAGAAGAAGCAGGTTTAGAGAGAGCGGAGAGACAGGGTGGATAAAAGCATCAACTGGCCAGTGTGACAGAAAACGTCCTCCAAATATTTTAATTACTGGGATCTGCAAATACAGATACTGTTAGAGGAGAATTCAGGTTGCGGGTGGACCTAGGATTGCCAGTCCACAGACTCTACACTACAAAGTAATCCTGCAGTATCTGGGTGGGCTTGTTATAAGATCAAGTGTCCTTAAAAGTAGAAATGGAGACAGAAAAGTTCTATGACTGTAGTGGGGATGGATTGTAACAGGAACAGAAATCGAGTTGACCATGTTAGGGTTTGGGCCAGAAGGAAGAGAGTCATGAGCCAAGTCATGTGGGAAGCTTTGAGAAGAGAGACAAGAAAATGGATCTTACTCAGAGCCTAAGAGAAAATAATGTGGTTCGCCAGCGATGTAATCGGAGCCTCATGAGACTGAGGAAGACTTCTGAGCTACAAAGCTCTGACATAATAAAGGAGGGGTGGGCACAAAGGCTGCAAAAATTCGACCATTAGCATGATTACAAAATTTAACCCCTGGGCCTAGAGCAATGACCCAGCAGTTAAGAGCACCCACTGCTCCTGCAAAGGACCCAGGTTTGATTCCCAGCACCCACATCTGTAACTCCACTTTCACAGGATCCTTTCTTCTTCTGACTTCTGCAAACATCAGGTACTCATGTGGTACCCACAAAAAGTATGCAGGCAAAGCACTCATATACATAAGATAATAGAAAAATAATAAATCTTTCTTTTTTTTAATGTGTTTGGTTTTTGAACTCTCAAGACACAAACACTTCAGCACCAGCCTTTAGGTGAGGGATAAAGGGCCACAGGTTGCTTACAGCTAATTGTAAGATTAAAGAGGAGGCATGGTGAGAGCTTTCAACTGGCCGCAAAGCTAGAGGCAGACTCATAACAAGAAATACAGATAGTAATTCTTTCTTCCCACCTTGGATCCTAAATTCCAGACCACAGAGAAAAACTTCCAGCTTACTAACAAAACTGCGCAAGATTAAGGCTAAATACCTCTTCGGTGTTTGGCCTGTAACGATGGCACATTACTCTAGGGCCCCAGTCAACAGCGGAAGATGGCAATTCTTCTGCCCCTTCAATAAAACTACCAGGAGCAAAACCCTGAGAACCCAGATCATCCCCTTTTCTGTTGTGCCTACTTTCTTTTTCCTAGCTTTATTTTTTAAAACTTTTATTTTATTAAAAATGCTGTTTTCTATCTCCTAGTCTTGCATCTCCCTTTCCCATGACCTTCACACTGACTGATAGACCACTCTCTCTAATCACAATGTTCCGTCTTTGGGCTCCTGTCTGCCCCTGATTCCCTTATCAATGAGACGAAAAACATGCCAAGGGGACTCTTGACTCGTGGCAGAAGGACTTAGCGTACAGAACCAGCTCTGCATCGAGAACTATTTTCCTGAAGCTTGGACAAACAGGAAAACCATTTTCTTCTCTCTTGCATTGCCTTCAATCCAAGCCCACCTCATTCCCAAAGACTTGGAATTCCCTGATACACGCAGATGGTGGTGAAGGCCACACTGAGGTTACAGATTACAGATTAGAGCACCAGGCAGGTCCCTGAGAGCACTACG